>VZTQ01008956.1:31737-72692 GCA_013400755.1 Pelecanoides urinatrix | reverse complement strand
TCAGTCAGTACAGAAAAGCTTAAAAGAAAGTAAACAAGCTTTGTGACTCATAATATCTCTCTGGAGAGGCAAATAAAGGAAGAAATGTCATTTACAATTGACCACGTATAAAGATAAGTGGGCACATAAAAAGACTCTTTTTTCTTAATAAGCAAGGAAAGAGGATCATAACATGTCACACACCTGTATGTTCAACAATCAGTATGCCCAGCAAGTATGTTAGAATACAGACATATGAAAAATGTTAATGTTTTAAAGAGCATTGATCCAGACTGAGTGTATATAGTCATGCAGATAGTCATGTTTTGGCGACATGCTTTACCAAAAAGCCTTTCCAAACCCCCCCCAAAAAAGCAAACTTAAACTGAGATACTTCAGTTGAAATATTTTAATCTTGAACTATATTACGCTTCCAAATCTTGCCTAATCCAACACTTCAAATTAGAGTGGAAATAAAGAAATGGATGGGAAAAGGCTCAGGATTTCCTGCTATTTTTATTACACTTGCAGTAGATAATATGATACCTTCAAATGGGTGTTTAAAGTATGTATTTAAAGCCTATTAAAGATTCACAAGAAATGCTTTTTCCTAGGTTCTCATTTCTGTTCTGGGTAGATACTCTCTTTCTGCACATTGTTTATTGACCACAGGCAGGAAATAAAGAGATGCTACAAGACAAACTTGAAGTAACAGTTTGAAACTTTTTCCAAATAACTTTTTTTTTTAATCAAAGAATAGCACATTTTTTTTTAATTCATCACAGCAACAACATCTGCGATCAGAACTTTGAAATTCATGTGATGCTATTTGCACCAAAAAACATCTTACTGTTCCAGTCCTCACTATTGATTCTGTATACATTTTGGAGTATGCCACATTCTTTTACTTCAATAGTAAGGAGAAAACACAGACAGAAATATATTTTAAAAAAACAGCAATCCCTACACTGTTGAAATATCTGTGAGTGAAGCCTTTGAGAAACAAATGTTTCCATTGCTGTGCCTCTGGAAAAGTTTACTCCTGTCTACTCTAAGTTACTGTATGGGTCTAATGGCAAATCCTTAACTCCATCTTCCACTAACGTACTTATTTTACTCGACAGTGCTTTTATGCAGGCACATCAAGAGAAAAACATTTGCACCAGATATGGAAATGATAAGGTGGGTTTTTTTGCTTGTTTATTTTGGGTTTTTTTTATTTATTTAACATTACCTTCACATAAAGGCAAAGCACAGAAGGATCAGAAAATAAGGGACTAATTCCCAGTCTTCTGGAGCAGATAAAAGCCCATACTCAGGGCTTGTATTAAAGACGTTACATAAAACCTTAAAAGCCTATTAGGTGATAGAGCTCATCTTTGTGACATGTCATGACATTGCTTTTACTGTTACATAAAGGCAACCTGACCACTTCCCTCAATAGAATGAAATGCCACATTTCAACAATAGTTTTTCTTTTACACTGAATTATTTTTCGAAGCAAATATTTAAACTTCTATTGCAGAGATCTGAAATGGGTTCTAATGTGATTCATTCCATTCAACATGTGATAACGTCACTTTTAAAAATTGCACTTGGTATGGTCAAACATATTTGCTGTTCACTTAAAAACTGCTGATACATTTTTCCAACCAGCAAAGCTTATAAGTCTGTGAAAACAATTTATTGTTGAGTAACTTTGTAAGATTTTTCTTTGCATCATTAATGTTTAGAGTCATCTCTGTCAAGCTAATCATGTTTTTAAGTAAAGTTAGAAATGCACAGAACAAAGAATCAGAAGTCATAAGTAATTCAGGTTGAAAGGGACCTTGTGAGATCTCTAGTCCATACTCCTGCTCAATGCAGGGTCAGGTATGAGGTCAGACCAGGTTGCTCAGGGCTTTATCCAGCCAGGCCTATTTCAAATTTATCAAGTGTCTAAATAATGATCAGCCATGTGCAAAATTATCTATATTATTACCAGTATCCATCCCAATATATAATTTAAAGCAATCTTTACCATGAAGGCAAATTTCTGCATTCAGCCTCATTATCAACCTTTCTATGGAAAAAAATTTCATACTTGTTTCAGCATGTTTTCTGTCTGCCCTTATACTAATGCAAGGTACAGAAAATACTTGCACTGACTGCCTTAAGCATCTAACTTAAGCTTCTGATTTTTTTTTCCCCCTACATTGAAACTAAGTTTTTAAACTTAAATGGAAAACAGCAAGTACCTGCACAAGGGTTATAATTTCATTAGATAAACATGTAAAGAAGTGTAGATCATGTGAAATCATGTGAAATGCCCCTTTGTTTTACAGGTTTTTTTATCTCCAGATGTAAAGATAACAAATGTTTCAATGATGTGCAAGAGTAAAAAAAAATCTAAATTGGTCAATTTGTGTCAATTAAATTGTATTTACCAAGTTATAATAAAATCAGTTTAAAACTAATATGCATTTTGACTGAAATATTAAAGAGCTTAGTAACTATGCCACTCTGTGAACAAGTGGGAGCCTAGACTCACTCTTCACACAAGTAATTCCCCACTAAATTTACAAAAACCAGCAAAGCTAAAAACTAAAATCCCATCGATTTATGACTCAGTCCTGATATTTTGTGTGTGTGTACGTCTGTGAACATATATACATGTATTTCTCTTAAGTTTATTCATATATATTTACATAGAAGCATGTTGAACCACCCTAGAAAGACTGTTTAAGCAATATAAAATCATTCTTTTTTAGATTTTATGATGCTGTACGACTTCTGCCAACTTTATTTCATTAATCATACTTGTAACTCTATATGATGTCAATGACAGTTATAAAGAGTAACAAGATTTTTCAATGTTTCTGAGGAAAGAAGGTCAGATTACTGCTAATTAGAGTGCAAGCTAGATAAATAATCCTTTGAGCACAGAAATTATGTATCAGAATATTATTTTATTGGGGTGTTTTTTTCCCCATTTGTATTGCATTTTTAGTGGGCAATTATCCTTAAAGCTACAAAATCACAGCTTTTACATTTTATGAGGAAGACTCAATGTGTGCTAATTAGAAACTTGGTGGCACTTACAATACAAATGGGATTTTTGTATGCCTTTCTATTTGCTAAAATTCTTTATTCTTTCCTTCCTCCTGAGAGCCTTCATTTAATCAGCTCTATGCAGGATTTTATAAAGTTAAGAAAAATGCTGGCTTTAATATTCTCAGATTTATTTATTTTTGAACCATAATAAAACTTTTTTCTTAAATTTCTATTCAAGCAATGCCACCATTGATTTTTGTGGTGTTTTAAGAGAATAAAACCATAAAGATTTGACTGATAATTGCTAGTGGGACAGCATTCACAATTGTATCTGTGTTCTTTGTCCAGAATTTAAATAGAGAGTAATTTGAACCTTATTATCGAGAATTATTGTATTGAGACCCTGCCAGCATAGCGATCTAAGTCTATGCTTAAACTAAGTCTAGACAGGAAGCTAAATGCTAGAAAAACAAAAATTTATAGCCAGTGCACCATATGTTCAAATAGATTCTACATGCTACAAAGTCCAGTAAGCATGAAGAAGAGAAAGCATCCTACTATATCACTTTGCTTTTGGATATGAAGACACTTGCTTATAGAATGGTATTTAGACGTGTAATCATTTCTGTCAAATCTCTTAATTTATTTAACCAAAGATCAGCCAGGACTTTATCAACCATGGATTTACCTTTTAACCAACCCCTGTGCAAGAAAATTCTGGTAGATGTATGGACAAATATCTGTCCTATTGTATTTCTTTCCCAGGTTGGAAACACTGATAAACAGCTTTTTGATCAATAACTGTTGCCTAAACAGCCAAATGCCTCCACTTGTAGTTATGCAGGCCCACACAGAATGACAGTTTGTTACTACCATTGCCATGATACCACATGGCTATCCTTTCATTATCTGAGCAAAACAGAATTTGGCAAAACTTATTGTCAACTAATACAATTTTGTAAGACAAACTTTTTTGGACAATTATCCTTATATCATATACATAAAAAATCTTTAAGAATTTATCCTATTGGGATTTCAGATAAGATCTTAAAGACTAGAAAATATTTGAATGAATATTAGTTTATAAAATACAAGTCTTTCTTGAAGATTCATCAGGCCCTCCAAAGTGATGGAAGCATAGGTCAACTGACAAACAATATGCAAATAAAGACATGCTCCAAACTGAGTGTTCACCTGAACTGTTTTCACTCAGACTATCCCATAAAGTCCACTCCTCTTTGGACTCTGAAACTGAAAGCTATGTATCTCATGACTATGAAAAAAGGTAAAATTGACTTCAAATACATTTTCTCTAAAAAGCTTTAGAAGTTCAAAGGCATATCCTACCCTTGGATAATCAAGGGAGGTTGCGTTTTAAAGCCTTACACGTGTTCTTTCCTAAGAACATGGATTACTTTCTGCCATGTCAAATCATCAAAGATATGAATAGCTAGTATGAAAAATTGAGACTTAGCTTACACAAAATGGGGCACAAGTGGGAAAGAACACTGAAAAAGGCTTTAGAGAAAATGATCCAGGCCATGGCTACATAAATAGAGTTATCTTTACAAAGGAAATAGAAGGCAACAAAACAGAGGTTTTATCATATTTCAAACGAAGCATATTACCTTAGATTAGTCTTCCAGATAAGGGAGGTCTTGCTTCAATTTAAAGGAGAGGCTGTAGTTCCTTCTACCATCTCCTTCAAGCAATTTCCTGAGGGTTTTTTTTTCATTAATATATTACTTTGCATGAACTCAAACAAATTTGTCTACAGGCAAAGCACCAAATCGCCTCCTTAGTTCCACAGAACCAGGGAAGTTCGTCCTGAAACAGTTTCATTCCATTTTTACTTTATCATTTGCATGCAATCACACATGGTATTTTTAAATCTGGTGCTATCATATTAATTCATGCAAAGAGGAATAATCTGCACATAGAGAAATGTCTTGGTGCATGCAAGAACTGCCTCTCGTTTTAAAAAGTTATAATCTAGCTAACTTTTCCTCTCAGCATTTCCATATTCTTTTCAAGCATTTTTAGCAAAACTCTTTCAAGTCTTCCACCCTGCTAGGCAAAACAAGCTGAGTTCTTGAGTTTTCACTTATAAAATACTGTCTGATCACTGCAGTAGCCCTTCTGTGTACTTGTTCAAGATTAAATCAATTAAATCTGAAACATGAACATTCAGACATAGATACAATATGTCAGATGAGGTTTAAGTAGTGTCATATATATATATAATACTTTTGATTATTTCTCTATCTCTCCTAGGAAAACTTTCCTTGATATGTTAAGAATACATCTATTTCTTTATGACAGGTTGGTTACTTAAGTCATCATACAGTTGATTAATTATTTTTTTCCTTTGTTGTTTCAAAATTATAACATTGATTATAGCAAAAAGGTTATTTGGGTTTCTTGAAATTTGTACCATCATATTTAACCTCATTTCCAATATAAACCTGAAAATCATTCAATTCCTTCAGTGATATATGCAGATCTATATCTTAGTAACTCTACTGGCAACTTCTTGCCAAAACAGTAGTTTTCTTTTTCTTCACAGGATGCTGTGATTTTTGTTAATTTATGTGGATTTAAAGGGAAAAAAAAAACCAACCCACATTTTTTTCTTTCTTTTTTTTTAAACAATATCTAATTATTTTTTACATTTTAACAAACCTTTAAAAAGCTATTTTCAAAAATACCCAGAATTTTTATTATTAGGAAGAAAGGGTAGAAATTTGCATTCATTTACTAAAAATGTATGCAACTGCATAATCAAAGAAGTGTTCTTTTTGTACTAATCACTTGAATAGCTGCAATGTAAACATACTTTTAAATTTGATTGTAGAGAATTAAATTTTAATCTATAAACTATCTATCCACTGTTTTAAATGAACTAAAATCTTTAATTTAAATAGTTAAACTGCTTGTAGTTCTAATCTGTGGAATATCTATGGCTAGCCAACATCTATATGGTCCAAAACCTATACCTTCAGAAGATAAAATTTTCCTCATTTAAAGCCCATTAGTGTCCTTTTGCGCTGAAATTATTTTCTGAAGTTGTGCATACATGGGGATCAGTTCAGGAAAAGAATTGCTCTCTACCCAGCAACAATCCTGGAGTTTGTTTTTCAAAAAAATTAAAACACTAGAGCTCTCTTAAGTACCAAATGGGGAATATACCTGTAATACTAAGTTATGTTCATTTGTGTAACACCCATGGGATTTTGCTTATTCATAAATCAGGGTACTAGATTTTTAATATGGTATTAGATAGACAGATAGATACATATCTGTACTAGATACCCATACAATTAACATTTTTCCTAAAGATCCCTATGTTCTTCACAGTAGGAATAATGACAGAAAATGACTTTTTCATATTTGTGTCATGTAGACAAAATAGCAGGAAACTGTTGCTGTTCATCTTCTGGGGAAAAAAAAAAACAAAACAAAACACTTTCTCTTGAAAGTGCTTCTGGGTCAAGAAAAGGGAAAGAGGGGAAAAACCAAACCACAAAGTTATTTTGGAATAGATATGAGTAGATCNTTTATCATTTGCATGCAATCACACATGGTATTTTTAAATCTGGTGCTATCATATTAATTCATGCAAAGAGGAATAATCTGCACATAGAGAAATGTCTTGGTGCATGCAAGAACTGCCTCTCGTTTTAAAAAGTTATAATCTAGCTAACTTTTCCTCTCAGCATTTCCATATTCTTTTCAAGCATTTTTAGCAAAACTCTTTCAAGTCTTCCACCCTGCTAGGCAAAACAAGCTGAGTTCTTGAGTTTTCACTTATAAAATACTGTCTGATCACTGCAGTAGCCCTTCTGTGTACTTGTTCAAGATTAAATCAATTAAATCTGAAACATGAACATTCAGACATAGATACAATATGTCAGATGAGGTTTAAGTAGTGTCATATATATATATAATACTTTTGATTATTTCTCTATCTCTCCTAGGAAAACTTTCCTTGATATGTTAAGAATACATCTATTTCTTTATGACAGGTTGGTTACTTAAGTCATCATACAGTTGATTAATTTTTTTTTTCCTTTGTTGTTTCAAAATTATAACATTGATTATAGCAAAAAGGTTATTTGGGTTTCTTGAAATTTGTACCATCATATTTAACCTCATTTCCAATATAAACCTGAAAATCATTCAATTCCTTCAGTGATATATGCAGATCTATATCTTAGTAACTCTACTGGCAACTTCTTGCCAAAACAGTAGTTTTCTTTTTCTTCACAGGATGCTGTGATTTTTGTTAATTTATGTGGATTTAAAGGGAAAAAAAAAACCAACCCACATTTTTTTCTTTCTTTTTTTTTAAACAATATCTAATTATTTTTTACATTTTAACAAACCTTTAAAAAGCTATTTTCAAAAATACCCAGAATTTTTATTATTAGGAAGAAAGGGTAGAAATTTGCATTCATTTACTAAAAATGTATGCAACTGCATAATCAAAGAAGTGTTCTTTTTGTACTAATCACTTGAATAGCTGCAATGTAAACATACTTTTAAATTTGATTGTAGAGAATTAAATTTTAATCTATAAACTATCTATCCACTGTTTTAAATGAACTAAAATCTTTAATTTAAATAGTTAAACTGCTTGTAGTTCTAATCTGTGGAATATCTATGGCTAGCCAACATCTATATGGTCCAAAACCTATACCTTCAGAAGATAAAATTTTCCTCATTTAAAGCCCATTAGTGTCCTTTTGCGCTGAAATTATTTTCTGAAGTTGTGCATACATGGGGATCAGTTCAGGAAAAGAATTGCTCTCTACCCAGCAACAATCCTGGAGTTTGTTTTTCAAAAAAATTAAAACACTAGAGCTCTCTTAAGTACCAAATGGGGAATATACCTGTAATACTAAGTTATGTTCATTTGTGTAACACCCATGGGATTTTGCTTATTCATAAATCAGGGTACTAGATTTTTAATATGGTATTAGATAGACAGATAGATACATATCTGTACTAGATACCCATACAATTAACATTTTTCCTAAAGATCCCTATGTTCTTCACAGTAGGAATAATGACAGAAAATGACTTTTTCATATTTGTGTCATGTAGACAAAATAGCAGGAAACTGTTGCTGTTCATCTTCTGGGGAAAAAAAAACAAAACAAAACACTTTCTCTTGAAAGTGCTTCTGGGTCAAGAAAAGGGAAAGAGGGGAAAAACCAAACCACAAAGTTATTTTGGAATAGATATGAGTAGATCTATTTTTAATATTTGATGCAGTTTAGTTTGCAGCTAGTTCATCTAAGGAATTAGCTTTTCATGTACTTGGTGAGCTATTTAAAATTTAAAGATTAAAAACTGAAAGAAATTATAAAAGAAACCTAGTTTTTACATTTGTAAATTAAAAAGCAGAAAGACATTTGATTGACAGCAACCTCTGGTTTGGATCTTTTCAGAAAAGGGTCTAATAATTACCCACATTTAAACTGCTAGTTAAAATGGATGCATTCATTCCTTGCAAAGTCTCCTTAGAAACACTAGACTTTTAAGCATAATCAAAACAGACAGCTGGGTCCACCCTTTATGATAATGTGCCATGCAGCTTTATTAATCTGACCTTTGGAAACAAATGAGAAATTTAATATTGCCCCACCATAATTGTTAGTGGCAGGCATTTTAGCAGTCTTTAATTTGCACTTCACTTTAATATCTGCTTCCAGTTATGATGTAAACATTAACAGGATTTGACACTGTTAATCATGTTCTAGTGTCTGAAGCAGTAGCAAAAGAGTGTGCTTGGAGTAAAACTAGAACATGACCTTAATGGATAATGAAATGCATCAACCCTTGCTATGTAAAGAGTAAAGCAAAAAATGAATTCTGTAATCGTTTCAACTGGCACCTGAGTGATATACAGTACTGCAATAATTGGGAGTGAGGGTGGGGGTGAAAATCATGTTCACCAGGCTCAACCTCTTTCAAGGTTATGTAAGGTCTGATTGTCTTTTCAGTTGCTCGCAAGAGATATCTGATATCAGAAAATATGTTCCCAATATATAATCAATAGCATTCTAAAGAATTCACAATGAATGCAAAAAGTAATTCTGTTTTTGATGGTATGGGTAAGGAAATTTCTCTTGGGTAACACAAATGTATCGTTTTTTCTGCATACATGTTCTTAAAAGAAATGTTTTATAGCTTATAAACAGCACAGAAAACCTATCTGCATGTTATGTTGAGAGCTATTAAACTTTAGTGTTATAAATGTACAATAAAAAACAGTGGCACAGTACCTGGATTAAAAAGACATCTATTTACAGGTATTTATTTTAACACAATGTAAGTTAAATAGAATTTATTTCTGAAATACCAGTACATGTGATCTGTTGCTTCTGAATGTTATGTACTCCTCCTGGACTTCACTTTTTCTTTCAGGACAACCACGCCTCTCCTTTAAATACTTCTTTATGAACAGTCTCATTGAACTATTGTCTATATTGTTTTTTAAGTTCATATCTAAAAAAGTATGTTTGTAGAGCTTGTAAATATCCCTGTGGCTTTTTAAAAGTATCTCTATGTATATCTTTTTCAGTGATATAAATATCATAGCCTCTTTTTGTTCAGTAACAAGGTACAGCTGACTATTTTAGATAAGATTATATTGAGATAATATTGAGATCTTCTCATAAAGCAAGGATTATGCTATAGAAGAATAAAACAAATAGTGAAAGTTGCCTTCCCCAAAATTCTAACATTGATTCTTTAGCTATTACATTGTATACTTATTTACAAATAAAATGTAAGGTTCTAGTGCAACAGCATTATAATAGTTTCTAACATACACTATTCTTTTTGAAAATCTATTCTAAAAGGAAAACTTCAAAATGTTAAGACATGAAGATTATCTTGCTTCAACAGTCTGCAACACAAAACACAAGTTGCTCTATCATTCCAATTTGACTATTTTTAGTCATAACAATTGCCTTCTACATCACACATACTGTGAAACAACCTGCCCCCACTGGCTATTATATGCCAAACTTAACTAAGATACCTATGGTGCTGATACAAGTCATCTTTTGCTCCTCATTATGAGAATGGTAAGGTTCTGCAAAGGAGCAGGGTATGCAGATGAGGTAGGTAACATTTTAAACCAGTGTACCTAAATGCACCAAAGCCATGAGAACTCTAAGCTTTCACAGGGAATGACCCATTTTACATTCTTAGATTTCTATTGTTAGCATAATCAAATGAATATTCACTGCATTTGAGAAACATGACATGCATAGCCTACAGACACTGCACTAATGTTTTTGTTATGTATATTAAAGGATCCAAGTATACTTTCTCATTGCATTGCATTCTCTCTATGAATTTAGTGCAAGTCTTCAGCACTCATGAGCTAATTCAGATTACTTCATAAAGCCATCTGTGGTTTGTGTACCTCTTTTAAGAAGAAAAAAAGTAAACCAAAGCTAGTATTATTGAAAATACATATATTTCAGAATATTTCTTCAACATTTCTTCTTTCAAGTGAAATCCAGTCTTGTCTTAAGCACAGAGAAGAATCTTAATACATGAAACTACAAAGTTTTTAGGATCAATTTTCAACTTACAAAACTCAATATTATTAATAATAAAAGAATAGACTAACTTAAAGAAAGTCATGTTCATTAACTCTTCTCAGCCTACACCAGAAATGACGCAAAAAATTATCCAAAACATTTTCAATAGAATGTTCAAGTTAAACAATAGCTACTTCTACATGGAAGGTTTTAAATAAAATTTACATGGAAAAAAAAAAATTCAGAGTGTTAGTCAAACTGTACTGCTATTCAAAATCATTTGTGGGTCACACATCATTAAAATTCAGACTACTAACACATTTAAATTTAAATTGGCAAAATTGCAACATTCATCCTTTGAGTGACTTCTTTAAAGCTAGTAGAGTCTTAACAGGAATGAATATGTATTCCAGTAACTATTCAGGAATCCTAGCCCCCGCCGGTGTCGAATCTCTTCTCTGCTGTATCAGTTCAAATGAAGTGTTTGTGCACTACAGAGAGAAACTTCATGAATACTGGAGATCATCTTCTCTCTAGTCAAGTTCAAAACGTCTACTTTGAAATTGATTTAAAAATTTAACAGAATGCAACCTAAATTTTAGAAGTACGCATCTCTTGTGTGAGCTCTACAATGCTACTACATATAGAAATAACCATTATATCTCTTGTTAGTATATATGAATCATTTTGCAGAAGAGTTCTTGCCTGGAACTTTGACACAGGCCATTTTTTTCCTCTCCAAGTTTCTGAATGGCATGAATATTACATGTGAGAAGACAAATTAAGTCAAATATCCATCTCTGCCATAAAGAAAACCAAAAGACAAAAGAAATTTCTTTGTGTGTACAATTCCTAAAGCTGCTAACAAGTCAGATACATCTCACATGAATTTCATTCTATTATGAATGCAACAAAACACAGTTGGTGTACATTTTTGTCTTCACATTTTCTCAATTATCATTTTATATATATAATACATATGTATATGGTAAGATATATGTAATATATATCAGTAGGTATCTGTGTAGTGGTCATCAGGATATGTGTGACCCCCTCAGGTAGCTCTAGATGAGTGGCAGAAATAATGAACATGTGCATTTAAGAAAAAATGTAGACATATTTTGTTGTCTTATTATTCCAATGCATTTTCTGAATACACAGTGAGAGCTGTGAATTTTTGTGTAATTTACAAAAACTTTTCAGACTCATTCTGGCTCTAGTTATCTTTACTAGTATACATACTTGTCATAGCAAAAATGGACTTAGAAACTTTGGAGCCAACCAATGTAAGGTTAGAAATAACTCCTATGCTGAAAGATGGACATCATTTTTAACATAACACTTATGAAATTTTATGTGATGCTGTTCATCCCCTGACACTAACATAATAAAACTGCAGACAATTTTTCACTGGTATGGAATGTATGTCTGTATTTTAAAATACGGTAAATGCTGTAATTCTGTTATATTTGAACCATGCTGTATTCACTTATTATTACTTGAGTACTTTTCCTTACTTTCTTGACTAACATAAAGAACATTTACCTCAAGACAACAACTAATGAGTCAAACATTGTCTTGCAGTTTACTCTGTTTGTGTCTATGGCATTACACTGATAGCAAGTCTGACTAGGTTACTGTACAAATACTGTGCTGTGTTGACAGACAGATCTCAAAACTGGAATTCGGCTTCATCAAATAATGCTTTGTTTAAAATAAATATGAAAGCCTTCTCACAAAGCTATATAGTACACCACAGACCTTGCTCTTAATGTATACTTTCAAAGTCTGGGTAATTCACTGTTAACAATGATGTTACCTAGAACTGATAACTGACCCACACACTTCACTTATCAAAATGAGCTTCAGGTCTGTTCAAAAATAAGATTGTAAGATTAACTGTTATATTAAAATCATTTTCACAGATAAAAAGTTTTCTTTCTTTTGAATGTGTTTCATAACCTGACTCTGAACTGATTCAGAATGTAGGAAAAAAAAAAGCATTTTTACAAACGTTTATCATGCTAAAGCTATTTCAAGATAAAAATAAATAAATAAACCCCCACAATATTCAGTTAATAACCCTGTATCTGTAGGTCTCTTGCTAAATACATGGAAATGAAAAGAAGTGGAGAATTACTCGAGTGGAAGACAGAGCTGCATTTCTTATGGCATTTCTTAAGTGACAGAAGAGATTTGAGTTTCAGTTGACTAGGCTTTGGAGGAGAACAGAATAGCATAAAGGGGATAGTGTTTGGCACACTTATTTCAAACAATCCTCATACCACCTCTTAAAAGTTTATTCCCTCAGGTAAGTTGGAACATAGTGACAAAGAAAAGAACATCAGAACAAAGAACACTGTAGATCAGATTATTTAGCAGCTACATTCTGATGAAAATGACACCCTCAGACAAATATTTACTAACCTGCCTATATATATTCTCTAAAATATTACATTTTTATCTGGTATGCACTTCTCTACCACAGAAGGATTACTACAGTGTAACAAACAAAAACATTAATCAATTCAGTCCAGGAGGACTGCAGTTTAGACTCTAACCATATTCACATAACAGAAGTCTGTTGAAATACGAATTTAGGCAGACATAATGAGTCACTGGATACATTACAGAAAGTAATGATGTGCATTTTTTGCCATAGTTAATTAGTTTAACATGACATAAGATGCTAATGCCGTGTACTCTCTATCAGAACATACAGAGCTTTGTCCTTTATCAAAAACAGTAACAGCCAGCCATACTGCAGGATAGACATAACAGTTTGCGCACCCGCTGGCATTTGAGAGTATCTCAACATAAATTGTCATTTTTAAAAGTTATTTATTTAGTTAAGGCCTTACTGGTTTTGTCCCTTAAATTCTTTCAATTTGGAACAATCTTAAGCTTTTCTCACTCCTTCTTGTCTTACATTTGTCATTGTATAAAAAAAGACTACAACACCAATCTGGAATCCCAGACAAGGCCACAAGTGTTGTGCAGGTATGCTAACTTTTTAAGGAGTAAAAAGCAAGTAAGATATGCAAGTGATGCCCATACGGTATCCTTTTTATTTTTGGTAGCTAAAGATCATAAAAAGAACAGATGTTTCTTAATGCTATCAGAAGAGCCTGGAAATATGTTCATAATAATAGAGAATTATATTTTTGAAACTGATCTGTGAGTCAACAATGATTTCACATTCAGATTATTAAAGTAAGCATAAAATGAGAAGGATTGAATACAATTAGAAACTCAGGTTGTAATTAAAATACTGTCAGTCAATATTCTCTTGTTTAGTTTTGCATGTTAATGATGTTCAAAGATCAGATCAATAGTAGTTAGCAAAAATTTTAACAGTATACTATACAGCTAGTCTCTAAAGTGTACTTAACTAAAGTAAAACTGTTCAAGTTAATATAATTCAAATTATTTACATGCACATTTTGCAAATGCTATGAAAAGTGAATGTTTTCCAAATCTTAGCCGGAGCAATTTTTATATATTTCAGTAACTGTTCTTTAAGTTGCTAAAACAAGGAGCCAAAGTTACACAAGTCGTGTACAGCGTCATCTCATCGTTCAATATCAGCAAAATGACCACCTTACTCTCAACCTAAATTGAAAAATGGTTTTTAGCTTTTTTGTTCTGGTAGATTTTCTCTGGTTTTGCTGTTGTTTTTTAGAAACATATATTACACAGTGTTTTTCTATACTGAAATCAATTTTTAGTTCTTAAAAAAGAAAATTATTGTATCATAATTCAAAATAAGTGTGACTGGGTTTGGGAACTGATCATCTGAAACATCACCAGTTATCTGAAATATTTTTGTGACTAATTATTTCCAGTGTGCCCATGCTTTTACTAAGCAAAGGAATTGAGATGACTTTGAAGTTTGGCAAGAAGTTGGTATGTGTCACTAGTCAACCTTCTGGTTCTTCAGAAATAAAAGTTTTCGAGAATAATATTGTCAGAAACAATTTCCACTTTAAAGTTTATCAGGTACTTTATTAAAAGTACCTGTAAAGTCTCCAAAGTTAAGCATAAGCTGTGAAGAAAATTCTGCACACTGCTTAAATACAACACAATTTCTGATATTGTCAAATGTATTTCCAATTCATCAGAAAAATATATATTTTATTATCCACTATAGGTTTGGAATAAAATGTTTATTTGTCTGAAGGAGTTAGCCCTGGAAAAGGGAGGTAAAGAAAGTCAAATTGTGACTCCACACCAGCAAGTAAAATTTAGCAAGGTTTTAGTTTGTGATTGTTTGCCTTGTTATTTCTTTCATATTAAAGACATGGGCTATGAAACTAATTTTATCTGTATTTTGCACTGGTGATGATAATTTTCCTGCAGGAAAAATTCTCAGAAGTATAAGGAAGTTTGCCAGTGTACACTAAAAGTAAAAAATGTTAATATATTATTTTACATAAAAGCAGTGTTTCTTTTTTCTCAAACAGTGTACACAAAGTTTTGTTATCCATTAAATGAAACAAGAAAAAGAATATCACAGATAAGAAAGAGATGGGATTAGTGTCAGAACAGGGCATGTTTGAGTATTGGCTTCTATTTTAGTGTGATTAACTTAGCGGCTAACAGCAGAAGTAACAGATGGGAAAAACAAGTGGGTCAGAAAAATGGCAGGAAAAAAAACAAACACTACAAAACAATAACATCATTACTAAAATATTAATGGAATCAGATTTATTTTATAGCAATAAATGAAATAAAATGAAAAATTACTAGGCATTTATGACATAATAAAATATACAGAATGGTGCTTGTTACTAATGTTTTGATCCTGCTGAAGTCAAAAGGCATTTGACTTTAATTCTGCTGCAATATCCTCCTTTTTAATAGAAACACAATCTTAAAGAAATACTGGATAAAAATTAGATACTGAAATACTGATACCAATGGAAGTTATGAGGCACACCAGGGACTCTAGCATTTCATTTGCCAGGGGTGTTTAACATGGGCTGTAATTGTCCTTTGAATTAAGAAGACAACATTGGTTCTGCAAGTTTCAGAACATTTAAGGAACGACAGAAATGTTTTTGTCCTTTTACTATGTACAGTAACTTCCATATGCAGATAGTGTAAGAAATACTGTTAAAACCCTGTGAGATAATTTACCTATCTCACAAGAACATGTGCAGAGAGAAACACATTTAGATACTGCATAGATACTACTGAAAGGTAGATGCTCATTGACAATGCAGAAACATTTATGCTGAAACATTAATTTAGCTTTTTTTCACCCAAACCAACCAGTATTTTAAGCAGAAAAACTTTTAACAACTTATATGCCATAAGTTACAATTAAAATAAAAATACCTTTCTGAAAGTTCTCAATGACATGGAAAAAGAACACATGAAAACAAATAAGAAATTTAAAGAATATGAAAAAAGAAGGCCAAAAAAATGCAACCACACAACAACCCCCAGAAAACATTAAGCAATTAAGCATACCTGTATATATAGAAAAGTGGAATCATTTTTCCAAAGCCTACCCTGTTTGTGAGTAGTCTTTCAGACCACTGAAATCTTCCTAGTTGAATTGTCAGTTTAGGCAGAGACATGCACAGCATGCAGGAAGTTTAGTAGATTAAAAATTTCCCCAAGAGATGTCATGGTTATAATCACAACAAATTTTGTGCAGCTGAGCACCAATTTCACTGCCTGTTTGGAGGTAACGGATATCTCCGTTCAAGCAGAATTTAATGCTCTGCATTTGCTGTGATTGAGGGCAATATTTTATAAGCCTTTGAAAATTATTTCTGTGGTTAGTTAAGTAAACTAACAGCTAATGAATATGATGGGCACTCCCAACTAGCTCATTATTTTGTTCCTACTTGTACTTGTTCCTGACATATATATCATAATGACCATACACCTGGCAACTGGGCGGGGTGGAGGGGGGGAGTGTCAAACAGCATAATATAACTGAAATAAATCATAAAAATCCACAAGAATGGCCAATTTCAATATCCTTCTTTGTAGATAGAGGCTTAATTTTAGAGAAATCACAAACTTTAAGTATTCACAAGCATCTTATTTCTGTAATCTAATCTGAGTTTTCACAATCTATTTTATGATTTGTATTAAGTCATAAGGCAAGAAAAGTTTTTGAACAATACAACATGGATATGCTCACTACATCTAAAGACAATTCAACTTTATATTGTATTACCTCAGAAAAGAAAATTATAAATCACAAACTGGTTGAAACTGAAGGGTTTTGTTTGATTTATTTTATCATACACACTCTTCAAATGAAGGATCATAGGTCCTTCAGATGATGTAAATTATCTTATCATCACGAACAGCGTAATTGTCCTGACACAACTCCAAACAACCATCAGATTTAGTTTGTCTTTAGATGCCCATGCATAGCCTTAGTGTGAGGGAAAGAAAGGAAATTGAGATTAATGAGTCATGTGATACATAAAGAACTGAATTAAGAACAGCTAACTGAGGTGATATGATTAAGTATTGCTTCCTAAGGCAATAAAAAAGATATAGGTTAGTCTGTCACTTAATTTCCTCCTCTCTTTGTAACCTTTATCTGGTGTTCTTTCTTCTTCTACATTCTCTTAGTTTTCCTTTTTAAAGTACCTCATAGCCTACCTCTGTAAGCAACTACAATATCAAGACAACAATCTTTGCCTCTATTGGCAATTTTGTTTTTCATTGTTTGCTTATCAAATTTTTAACCAAGAAATTTGGGTGTTCTGTCACTTAATAGACTTTATATTAGAAAGAAGCATGAAATCCACAATTTGGGTTTCTGAACTCTTTTAATTTTCTTGATACAAGGCTGTTTCTTTAACCTGGATATTCTATTTCATGTAGTGCTTAGCCATTGGCACAGAGTAAGGTACAGTGAAAATATAAAAAAAAATTGTATGCAAAACCCACAGATGACTAGTTTTGCAAGGCAGCCTACTAAGGCTGATTAATTTGTGCATAAATTGGAATCACATCCAGTTACAGTTTTACTAAATGGAAAGGGAGACGCGAAAGTTATGGTACTGATGTTTCACTGAAGTATAATAAGCATCCATAGTCGAGGTCACAAACTCAGTGAGAAGCTAAGCAGCCCACCCCATCCAGAGGACAGCAGTCAGCCTTGTTCATCTCCAGCAGAGATGGAACAACCTGTCTGGATAATTTTTTACCAACAACGGATGTTAGATTTGTGATAATTACAAGAATCTTCACATTCTGAAAATAATTAGCACTTACCTTTATTTCTTGAGCTTTCCTGATTCTTTTCCTGCTGCAATTAAAAGTAGAAAAATATATTATTTACAGAATTTGTTGCCACAAAAATCATAGACATACAGATCCAAAAGAGACTTAATCTAGTTCATCCTCTTTCCTGCTCCAAGATAAAATCAGCTATGCTTTGCTTGCTGCAGAAAGATTCCTACATAACCTGTTTTTAAACTCCCCTAGTATTTTTCACACTTTTTTTTTCACAATTACAGTGATTAAGTGCTGCAACACATTGTCCAGAGAGGCCATCCAGTCTCTGTCACTTTACCACTATCTTGAGAGATGCTCATAATTGAACTGATCAAGATCCTGTGCAACCTGATGTAATTTTGAAGTTAGATCTGCTTTAAGCACCTGCTTCAACTAGGTAACCGTAGGGGCCACCGCCAGCCTAAATTATTCCATGATATGAAGAGAGTGTTCCAGAACCTTGTAAGCCCTGGAGCAGTGCTTAACTGTCCTCAATTTCATCCTGAATGAAACTTTGCCAAAATCCCCTCAACTACTATTTTTATTTTCATATTTTCTTGACTTGGTTGCATCACAGTGAACACAGAAAACATTTCATCTTTAAAGCAAAACAAAGTCATCTTCTCTTGGTTCAGTTATCTTCCAGTCTTCTCTTTCCATTTTTAACAATTTTTTAACATGTGTTGCCTAAAGTATTCCAATATTCCAATTCAGAATTGTCTAGAACTAAGGATTTTTAAAAATACATCAGCTCTAAAACTGCATCAGCAACACATAACAAATATTGACATATTTCAAAATAAAATTTCCCTTCCAGAAAAACAGTAATGACACAACTGATTCACAGTCAACTATTTGTTCATTCTAACCCACTAATCTTTTCCCATAGCACTGTTACCTAGCTAATTCTCATTTTGGATTTTCTTTGAAATACAGCTGTATTATTTTTCTGTAAAAATATCGTTAAAAATAACATAAAAATATGTTCATAGATAACAGGAAAAGATTCCTTCTGCTGAGGCAATACCACACAAAAATGGATGTAAAATTCCATGTTTAGAAAACAATCAGCTGGTAAAGCATCTGAATCTCTTTTTTGAATAAACAGAGCAAGTAATTCTCACACCTACATCCAGAAGAATAAACCTGAGCAAGTTGTTCATGGACTAAGAGATTTTATATTTCTTGTTATGCAAAAATACTTATCTTTTACATCTTGAAGACTACATTTGTATTTCTGTTATACCTTAAAATGTCTGTGTTTGAGACATGGGTCATATAAGTCTTTTAGTTATTATTTCTAATGATGAGGAATAGGAAAGGAGGGCAGAGAGCAGGAGAGAAAATTAAGACAAGTGTTAGCACTGGGATACCTTGCAACCCAAACCATTCTATGATTGACCAATATCACATCACCTGCACACAGTATGAAACAACTCATGCACAATTTAAAACCTCACAGTGGTTTCCACAGTGGTGGATATTTCTTTCCTATTATAGTTAAAACAATAACTGTTGTATAAGCATTATACATATTAATATAGTATTAATTCTCTATACCAAGAACTGAAATTGTGTCAACCAGTGGGTATGTGTGAACATACTGCATGTATAAAATGAGTCATGGCTAGCTTAAGCAAGCATTTGACTGTTTATGAAGTAATAGGCAAATTCTTGCAAGGTATCCACCAAATGTGAGTAAGTGGCAGAGAAACAGGAGAACAGGCACAATAAAAGTGCCTGTAACAAGCACAAGGATACCTGAGGCCTTTGAATGAGACACAAGGCCTCTGGATAGCACATGATAACTCCATTGTGAGCTGAATATAAGGTGGCCAAGCAGAGCAACCTGATACAGTGCTCACTATAGGAGAGCAGTAGGCCTTGAAAGCCATAGGCAGAAGGACCAGGATAAAACTGTGAATCTATTAGTTCCTGAGAGAAGTATCACATTCAATACAGGACAAGTTAACTGGTTGTTACCAGGAACTGGGACAACTATTACATCTATCTGGAGGACCCTGTTTTATCTTAAAGGTACCAGCACAATCCCTTAGGCTGACCTACTTACTTCTAGTTCAGGTCAGTATTGGGCTTACCTATGCTTAATTTTAGCTCTGCTTTCTTCCCCACAAATCTCTGAATCGCTTCCAGATGAGTTTAAGAAAATACTTTTTCAATCAGCCATATACTATACTATCAGGGTGTTAGTCTCAAATTTTGTAAATATTTATAGAACAAACTTGTTAATCAGAAACTGTGAAAAAAGTACTTGCTTTAATCATGTTAAATGTATTGACTTATTGCCATCAAGCCAACAAAGCAGCACTACATCAAAAATGACATATTAAAAAAACATTTGTTTCAGTTATTAACTCAAAATTTTTAAATGGCTGAAATTTATCATTTGAACCAAAAATTCAGTCAATGCAATACATTATTAAAAACACACAAGCATTTCCAGACTCAAGCTTCCTATAAATATATATTCTGATAACTGTTCAGAAAACTTTTTACCTTTTGTAATTTTACTTGCACAACAATTCTTCTACAGCAGTTTCTGAATAATGAAGTCAAAGTGCTGCTGAAGTTATTTTTTTTTTATTTGAGCAAGTATTTACTAAGCTACATTTTCCACTTATATTACTTGTTTCACATGTTAAAATAGTGAATGAAAATCCGTTTGAAAATTAATGGTATATTTACATAGTAATTTTTTTTTAAGCAGCATATTTCTTAAATGCTCTACTTTCCATATGTAAAACATTATGACAATGTCTTACTAAAGAGCCTGATTTCCCTTAGTATTAGTAAAAACTCATTCATTAGAAAGAAAGTAGTAAAATACACACTGAAATTGAAAAAATAAAAAAGAAAAGAAATAAAACCAGCAAGTTCATTAAGTTCATTTACCAAAGATTCACTCTGAATACTCTGAAACTACAACTAAAGTTGACAGCTCTTCTGTTTATTCATTTTGATTTCACTGTCTGACACACATCCTGTTGTTTGCTTGGCAAACATTGAAAAATTATTTCCCACTCAAGCAATAACTTCTACCATAGCATGTTCTCCTAATTGAATTTTTAGGTTTAGTTCATTTTCTGACTGACAAGTTATTTCTTTAGAAATGCTGAAGTCCATGTAACAAGAAAGTTTGAACGTATGTAGCTCAGGTTTTCCTTAGTAGCACACTTGTACATAACTGTATCTATTCTCTAAACAGCTTCATATCACCTACATGAGAATGAACACAGTAAACAATTTGCTGCATAACCTGATATTCAGTGTTAAGTATACACTGAGCTAGTTGTCTTCAATAACACGAGAAAAACCTACGAGAATTTACTCAAGGCAATAATCTGTCTCCAAAATTTCAAACTTTGATTTTACACAGTAGGTGCTCAAAGAGATACTCTCTGTTTTGTGTACTGCAAGGTATTCTTCAAATATTTCCTGCTTTTCCAGTAAAAATGGCATTGGGAATAGGCTAAATGCAAAGCACTTTAAATTTGAACAAAAAGAGGAAATCAGATAACTTTTTTGGTTGTTGTTGCAATTTATAAGAGTTATTTTTAACATTCTATAACCTATTGATAACAGAGAGAGTATACTGATTACAGTTCAGTACTAATTGTACTGTTTTATTCTATCTATATATACCAAGGATATGTTATTATGGTGCTCGTATCAGGTTCATTTGGTCTTAAATATGTCCAGATTGTACACATAAATCTATGGAAAGAAGTTAATGTCTACATCAATACATGTATAGCTTTTCATAGCATTTCTCCCAGTAACCATGCAAATAATTTCAGAATCAGAGTTATTACCTATCTTTGTCTAAGTAATATAGAAAAGTTATCACCTGAAACTAAATCTATGCACTCACAAAGCTGTTTAACCTCTTCCAAGGAGATCTGAAACTGGTGAAAAGAATAAAGCTATAATGAATAACACAAAAGTATTTTATAATTCACAGGGACATAGAAATTTTTAGCTACCATTAACTTAAACAATGAGGCCATCCAATCTACAAACAACTAAAATGTATTGTTGCAACTTTTCTCATTTTGTAAAATAATATGGGTAGTGATGCAATATTTGTGTTGTCCCCTGTAACCTGATCTTACAAATCTAAGTCAATGACTTTTTTCTTGTTGTTTCAAAACAAAGAAGTGTGTCAAAACCTGTACCTATCTGGAAAATAGGTTTTCAAAAATCTCCATGACTATATTAAACATACTAGTCACATATTTAAAAAAAAAAAAAAAAAGAAAAGAAAAAAAGTACTTCTGTCTTTATTGACCATAAAATATGGTGTACTAGATTGTAAAGCACTTTCACATACATGCTTAATGTTTCCATTAATGTTTCCGAAATACAATGAATGGTATTTCCTGAAATACAGGATGTGATATGATATGACAAGCTCAATTTACAAGTAACTCTAAAGCTCCGATTTTCATGCCATTCCGATTTTCATGCTGTACTAAAACTAAAGCAGTAGTTTTAGTATTGTTTAACTCCTTTGGCGTTTCTTTTTATACTACAGTCAGCATTTGGTTTAAGAGATTTATCTAGTACTTTCTTCTAGTCTTCACAAAGGAGAATTTGCTTTTATTTTCGTTTTATATCTCTTTAGAGGTCAGAGAGTGAAACTTAGACTTTAACAGGCCATTGTAAACTCAGTGGAATCTTATTAATGATAAGCAGTCTGTGTTTGGTTTTTTTTGGTTTTTTTTTTTTAAAAAAGTATTTAGAGCCAAGATGTAACCGAGTTATGTTAGCATTCAGGTATTGCAATTTATGCAACATGAATGCTGTTTAGTCCCACAAAGCTCACTAGTCTTTTTTCCCTTCCTTTAGTTTGCAATTAGAAGAATGGATTTTTTTTCCAACAAAGCTGCAAAGGCTATAATGTCTGCTGCTTACACTATGATAAGTAGATTCTGAAGACTTAATCCAAGCACTGATTACTAGATCAGAGTAGCCTTGCAGGAAAGCAATCTTAAAAATCAAATCTTGGTATCGAAGGAGAAGAGAAACACTTAAAAAGGATGAGAACGACTTTTTAGGGAGAATAGAGTGCAACAATCTCGGCAAAGTTAGGAAAGAAAAATTACTCAGATGAAATTTTAAAATTAAAAACCAACTAAACAGGATTTTTTTATTTTTAATGGAATGTGTTAAGATTTCAGTGACTCAAAAAAACCCCAAATTTCAAGGAAAAAAGGCATTAGCTGAAAATATCTTTTATTTTCTTTAAAGACCTTATATTTTTTAAATATCTTTATTTTCTTTAATTTCAACTGAAGATTTTTGAGCAGCTTTGCATGGCTTAATTTTCTCAAAAGACTCAAATTTTAATTTTAAGCTGCCATTCAATCTATTAAGAAAAAAATTTGCTAGCAGATCATATACCAGCCTCAGTGTGATATGCCTTGTGCCAGCAAGACCCTTGGTAGCAGCAAAGTGCATAGATAGAAAGAGAAGTCTGTAAGCCTCAAGTTATTTCAAGAGTAACCAGTGATTAGGCTGGGTGTAGTATTTCTGAACTGTGAAATTAACCTTCTGCCTAGGGAAAGCCTACCATAATATTAGACTCTTCAACAGAAAACACAGAGTTAAAAAATATAGAAAAATTTATACTGAAGGTGCATAAAAAACAGATTCTTCCTTATTATTAAAAGTATGTAAATTAATCTGTGTAGAAAACCACTAAGAAGCAATGACTTATGTTAGTCAGTAAATGTTATAAGCACCAATAATTAGGAAAATTAAGTTCAGGTGCTCAGGGAAATAGGAACTGCTCTTCCTGGTGGGAAACAAACAAACAAATAAACAAACCTCTCAGAGTCCTGGAATGTGAGAGAGGGAAACAAACAATTGTTCATCATGACAGATATATCTGCTTGCATTTGTGCAGCATGCTAGGCTTTTAATGCTAGTTGGCCTGAAAATAAAAAATTTCTACCCATATGCTATTAGAAAGCATGTAAATAAGCAAACATCACTGTATTAAGTAAAACGTACTAATTCTGTATAAACACTGTGGTATGGAGGAGTAATAGACCTGCTTTTACACATATTTCTGTTATTTTTCTCCTGGATTGCATTATGATATATAAACAAAATATTTTCACCTCACTTGTTAACAATCAAAGAAATTATACATATTTACTGTCTAAATAACACTGGAATGATTACATGAACCACAATATTATATTGTTATCTACTGCTACAAGTCAACTGTAAACAGAACAAATCATCTTGCACCCCTGGATTTTTGATCTGCTTCAATATAGCAAAATAGTTTTGAATTTAACAGTCTCCAACCAAATTAATCAGACAAGTTGCATGGCTTTGCATGGTTTTGTGTTGCATCATATTGTATCAGCCTGATGAAATGTATCGATGCAGAACATATTAGAACTGCAAAGAAACCTTTCTTGTGTGTCCAAGAAACTGAATTCAACGTAAACTTTTCAAAGCACAGTGGATGAAAGTGGAAAAAATGTCAAATTTTCTGTTGTGTTTGTGAACTAAAAAAGATCATGGATGGCTGACCACGCAAATTGCTATTCTGGCAAATCATAAGTTATAAACTATTTGCAATATATATCAAACCAGGCTCTGTAAAGAAACTGATTTAAATATACACAGAAATGCTCTTGGAAGGTAAAAAGCACCTTTTCTTGTGCTATCTTCTCTTTGTCTTAACACACAAATAGTATCAATATCTCTTAAAACATCCTAAGGTTTTGACAACATAATTGTTCAGAAATTACATGTTTGGTAAATAACATTGGCATAGTATCAAATTTTATTTAGAAAAAGCACTTCATATTATCAATAAGGAGAGTAGAGAGGATGGTCAAAGGGACTCTTAATGTACAGTGATTCCACAGAAGGTACATAGCTATTTATAAAAAAGACCAGAGATGATCTGTAAAGGTATATAATATTCTAGGACTAACAAAATCCACCAGCCATTTTAGAAACAGTAAAGCTAGTTTCTTAGCCCCATTGAAATATGTATCATGTGCATTCTGTTTGTTTTTCGCTTTTTGAAAGGAGAAGAGTTTGTATTTGTAAACCATGGGTGTTGCCCATAAAAGCATACTGATTTCCACTTAATTCTGTGCTTTTAAAAGACAAACTATCTGCTTGTATTGCATCTAGAACCTCACTCATCTCTCTGCCTGAATCACCTGCTGAGAATCTGGGCGTGTGTCTGCCAGAGTGGACTAGTGACAAAAAAGAGGAGACATTTCTTTCTTGCAAAACTCAGGCAAAGTCTTCTTTTCCATGCTGGCTCTATTTAAAAAGTATCTGCTGAATTAATGGAATTCTTAAAATAAACAAAGTGCTAATTAGTCTAAAACATATGGTAGATTTTCCTTGATATGTGATAAAAATTAAAATAATTTAATAAACATAAACCACTAATTACAGAAATTGTTGAAAGAAGGATTGCAAACTTATTTGCTTGATTAACATTTTATAATGAAAATTTATCGTTAGTAATATCATAAAATGTAGTTAAAATGCAGAACTTAGTTTTGTGTTCATTACCTTTAATGCTCATTCTGCAGTAAGGATACTTTGTTATTATATAGTAACTTGAAAAAAAATAATTAAAAGGAATAATTGTTATTAAAGATAACATTTCACTGAGAGAGGTACCAAGATAATCTATTTCTACCATGTTGTTAAAACATATACAAGCTATGGTAGTTGAACAACAACATATTAGCTTATATTAATACGACAGCTTTAATTACAAGAAAATTGAACTATATGTGACCAGAAACGTTTTATTCATGGATGAAACAGTAGCATGGTCACAGCCATAGAGAGCAAGTACACATAGAACAAAAGACAATTTGGTAAATTATTCTCAGAACCGGTTTGATCAATGACATTATGCTGAATATTTGTGTTACAAAAAAGTTTCACAGAATCAGACTTCATCAGACTCTCAGCAACTGCAGTACAGCTGGAATTTAAACTAAAAATGCATGCAAAGCAGAAGCAACAACATTTACATTTGTAAAGCTATTCTGTTAAGTAGCAGTAAGCAAGGCCTTGCTTACTACGGTAAGGAAGAAAGAATGAGCAAAAAGCGATCCATTTTCCTGTTGTTCTTGTCAGAACACTAATTACTACAGAGCGCTTTGTAATTTAATGTTTGCAACAGGATTTTTGCACTGGTATTCTGCATACATAGTTCAGTCTTGTTAGAGATTACTACTGTTTATGACAGCAAATTCTGGGAAAATAATATTCCATAGGTTGTCCTTGTATCAATTAACACATCACATGAATGTAAGATTGTGTGAAGGAAACAAGATGCGGAGCAAGGTGGCTAGGCTGAAATAAGGAAAAATAGAAAGCTGTTGAAGTTTTCAGAATTAATGACAATCCCAGGATTAGGTATTACCGGATATTACAGTCTTAGAGTAAGCCTTAGAAACCTCTGGAAAAAAATTTGAAGAAGTCTTGAATTCATGAACCCTTATGAAAGGGATCCAACAGTAATTGGGGAGCCTAGATACAAAAGTGAAAGATTTGTTTCATTAAAAACAAAATAACAACAAAAAAACAACCACAGAGGTGGGGATGGGGGGAAACTGTGAAATCTGCTGATTTATTTCTTGGTTTGCTGATCTAGATCCCTGAGGAATATGAAGAACAATCATTGCAGACCCAGGAGGGGAGTATGAAGCAGTTGTTCCTTTTTGCATGCAGAAAATTACAACTCAAAGCAAAGAGGAAGTGGAGATGAAAAAGATATAGAAAAGTTCCACATCATCTTGTCTATGCCTGTATACTTTTAAGGAAAACTATCTCCAGAGCAGGTTTCAACAAAGCATGTGCTTTCTTTTGTCCACTTTCCATCCACAGAAGTTCTACACAAAGGCTAATCCACAGTTTTTCCATTTAGGCATGTCTGACTGTGCACTAAAGCAAATCACCTAGATGTGTTTGTAGGGCACATACTAGTCTTAAAGGCAGCCTTGGACAATGTTAAGCAGAGCAAACAAAGCCTTCACGCTCAAAGGGAACCAATTGCTCTGGGCTAAATTTAGAGTCTAATTCCTAATGTTCTTCAGTACCAACTGCATTGAAGGAGCTTCATGCTAATGTCACAGTAATATTGTATACACCAAATACATTTCTAGAAACCCGATTACATTCTACAAAATAATACTTCTTTTCCAAAACAGGCAGAGAGAGAAAGATTAATGCATTTTAAAAGCAACAATTCTTCTGGTAGAATTGTTCACGATCCATGTGGGTGCATTTCCTAAAACTGCTGCCTAGTGTAAAAAGACATGCATGCAGCAGGCTGCAGGTAGTTCCCACGGGAAATAAGAACCCTGGAGTTAGGCCTATATGCCCTGATTATTACTGCAGTTGAAAAGAAGCTGAGAAGTAGTTTTGATTTTTATCTTATCTTTAAATTCAAGGATTCTCATTTCAATAAATCATTGCTTTTTAGTAGGATTGTAAAGTTTTCTATTGTCTTTTTATTTCCGATGTAAGATCTTGTCCAAGAGTAATCTTAAGGATACTATGGGCCCAAGAAAACAGTAGGCAAAGGCCAAATATAGACTTTCCTTCATTTTACTGAAGCAATGAAGGGCCTGTTTTCCAAATTTTGTGTTATTTAAAATGGAAAAATCAAAGAAAATCTTCATGCTGACTTTAAGGATCAATTCTTTTGCAGGCTGTTACCCTTCTATACTTAACACTGTTTTCATTAGGACACTTGTCCTAAAACAACTGGCCAGAGTTCTGAGCTGAATAGGAAAAGAAACAAAGGAACATGCACAGAATCTTACTCTGGGTAAATTCTTTAGGCAGCTCACTCTTACAGAAATACAAAACAACCATAGCTTCTGGTTCTTAATATGATGACTTCATACTTTGTTCTTTGCTGACAGACCAAATACTTGTTAAATTTATAAGCAGTTTTATAGCACATGACAGAAGAAAGTTCTACCAATTTTATATGGCTGCACAGTGTTGCTGGTTTTATAGTGCTTTAATAATTTAAACACTTACTGCATGGTTTAAGTAGTGGAAGTATATACTTCTGCATTGAAACATGTACCACTACAACTAAACCAGCTTGTATACTGAAGAGTGTATAAGCCAATTTATGTAGTCAAATCCAGGCTACAACTCTCCTTAACTAAATTGGAGGAGCTATGAATGCTATGTAAATGATGGCTATACAAAAGTAGATTACTGCTATTCATGCATATTTTGCATTAAACTGACTGCTCAGACATTTAATTTAGAATTACTTTTACATGTATGGACAACGTAAGACTGACTTTCTTCCAGCCTACCAAGAAAGAAATGAGATAACCCAGGACAGTTAATAAGGTGCTGTAGATGAATATACTTCTCTCATATAACTCGATAGCTATTCATATTCAGCATATATATTTATTTTGAAATTTTCTGAGGACACTCCAGATTTGAGTAGACAAAGAAGAGTGAGAGAGATCTCCAAAAGCCGATATTTTAGTATACTGAATTACCACTGGAAATTCTAAGGGACAGTATTTAATGGGTATTCTATTATCTTCCCCCTCATGTGAGCTCCTAAAACTCCAGGTACCCTCACAATTACTGAAAAGTATTTTATTTCCTGACAATATAGTGTTATTTTTTTCCCCAAAACCCCAGTGCAGATGGATCTTAGCTGCACAATTCCCATTGACATTAATGGGAGTAATTTGCCTAAAACCCATATTCATGTTTTTTGGGTTGTTTTTTTTTTTTAATTTCAGAGATGGCTTTTAAGTGTAATTTTCTAAAGTGTAATTTTCTAAAGACCACATAATGTGCATTGCATTTTATTATTCAGCCTGTCTGAGGTTCATTGAGATCTTATCTTTCCTTGCAAATTTTTGTCTAGATAAAAGAAAATCTGCAGGAAGAATGACAATTAGAGAGTATAGACATGAGAGAGTCAACATCAATTGCCTTCTTACAATCCAGGAATGCAAGTAATATTTAGTCTGTGTTAGGACATAATTATGAGTAAAATTGTAGTATATCCACCAGTATTGATTAAAACCAATATGCTGAGAAATTTCTAGGAATAATATTTTGTTTCTACGATTCATCTTAAAAAGGTAGATAAGGTAGTGTTGCAAAGGGAAAAAGAAGTTCATGATATGAATATTAAACCACTTGCACCTGTCCTTTTGTAAATTGTTCAACTATATATTTGAGGAATACATTCATTTTACCCAGAGATTTGATGCAAGATTATACCGTATTGCCCATTGTGTGACATTTAGGAAAGTAGAAATTAAAATTAAGATGATTTTTTTCTATTGAATCTTAGAAAATTCAATATTAGCTCAGTATTTAATTGTTGAATTTCAACTAACTTTTCAAAATTAATCATGAAGTAAAGCTATATACACTACAGATACACCAACAATTGGTTACAGTCTCCCTACTGTGAAGTAGGCAATGTATTCTAAAGCTTTTAGTTATTTTCTCTTCAAGTTCATGTTGGAAGCAAGTAGCTTTAAAAAAAAAAAAAAAATGTGCAGAGAGCTGAAATAATTCAGTAAACATCTGAAGTTCTAATCTAATTGATAATATTTTTTTGTTATAGTTCCTTCCTTATATATAAAAAAGACATCTATTTTTTCTTCCCTGCCCTAGACCAATACTAGTAGATACAGCTAAAATAGGGTTTGTTTTTAATAATAAACTATGAATAGTGTCTTGCAAACATTTCCTTGTACCAAACCAAAGACTTCCATTGCATTCTATCTAATGATGGAGTAGATATCAGGAAGGAGATATCACTGGAAGGAGAAGACAGATGTATCCAAATGATAAACTCTGTTCTTTACTAATTGCTAATAATAAACCATCAAGGGAAATGATTTGAAAATATTGAAGTATAGAAAGTATTTGAAGAGTCAGTAATTTTTTTGAAAGGCATGCTTTACTCATGCCCCAGTTACAGGAGGAATGAAAGAATACAGAAATAATGGGAGACCTTTATGTGGAAAGTCAGACTGGCTAATTGTCCTGGTTTCGGCTGGGATGGAGTTGATTTTCTTCCTATAAACTGGTATAGTGCTGTGTTTTGGATGTAGTGTGAGAATGATGTTGATAACACACTGATGTTTTGGTTGTTGCTAGGTAATGTTTACTCTAGTCAAGGACTTTTTGTCTTCCCATGCCCTGCCAGGTGTGCAGGGGGCTGGGAGGGAGCGTGGCCACGANTGACACTAATGCAATGATTTCTCAGACATTTTTTAAAAAAACCCACAAACTATCAATTGTAAAGAGATTGGTCTTTCACAGTTTTTAGGATCAACTTGTAATACAGCAGTTACTATTAATTTTAATGTACTTTTTTATCCAATTGTTACATCAAATGATGTAACACCAAATAATGTTAGATATACCAACAAAGTTGAATAAATTCTATTAAGATAATGCAATATTAATTCTGTATTACTTGCATTGATGTATAAGTATAATCCTCAGGTAAGAGTAATAGAAATTAATAGCATTTCCATGAACCACTCTAGAGAATGGAACTAAGGGGATCATTATTTAGTTAAAAAAAAATGAGGCTGGGGTACATCCCAGTTTGTCTGCACACCAATAAAGCTATTATACACCATATTCATTATTTAATAGTGAGAGTAAAAAATAACATGTTTAATTGATATCCAGTTACTAATATACAATGATTGTAATGGGACTTAAAAAGATTAACCATGCCTTTTGATTACTCTTGCCCATAGAAAAAAGCAGATTAGAATGCAGAACATAGTCCCTCTTGCTAAGAAAAGTAAAATAAAACAAAAAAAGTTTCACAAGACTTCTTGACTACAATTTGTGCTTGTTTTGGCTGGGATAGAGTAAATTTTCTTCATAGTAACTAGTACGGGGCTGTGTGTTGGATTTGTGCTGGAAACAGTGTTGATAACACAGGGATGTTTTCGTTACTGCTGAGCAGTGCTTACAGAGAGTCAAGGTCTTTTCTGCTTCTCACCCCACCCCCCCAGCAAGGAGGCTGGGGGTGCACCAGAAGCTGGGAGGGGACACAGCTGGGACAGCTGACCCCAACTGAACAAACGGGTATTCCATACCATAGGAGGTCAGGCTCAGCACAGAAAGCGGGGGGAAGAAGAAGGAACGGGGGGACATTTGGAGTAATGACGTTTTCTTTTCCCCAGTAACCGTTAAGCATGATGGAGCCCTACTTTCCTGGAGATGGCTGAATACCTGCCTGGTGATGGGAAGTGGTGAATGAATTCTTTGGTTTGCTTTGTTTGAGAGCATGGCTTTGCTTTACTTATTAAACTGTCTTTATCTCAACCCACAGGGTTTCTCACTTTTACCCTTCCGATTCTCTCCCCCATCCCACCAGGGGGGAGTGAGCAAGCGGCTGCGTGGTGCTTAGGTGCCAGCTGAGGTTAAACCACGACACAGTTAGATAAATTATTAAAGGGGGAAAAAAAGAAAAAGCAAGTTTTGTTACTGAAGTGAAACCCTGGAATCTACATAGGACATAGAGACTGTGTTAAGGGAGCCTCAGAAGGAAGAAAATGATCTTGTTACCTTACAGCTGAGAGCAGCATTGACATGCTCAGGAAAAGCTCTGTTCTTAGTCCTCAGAATTCACTGCTGCATCTTACTGCAATGGATTTTTTTACCCTCTCTCTCTCTAGGACAGAGGATTCTAGAGGATCTTATGACTTCTCAGATCCTGCAGGCAAACAGACTTTTCAGATAAACACTGAACTATAAACCTCAGGTTGTCTGGAGACCAGACCCCACAAGGAAAGCTCAGGCTATTACTGAATCCTGAAGTACTACTTTCTGTGCATTTCTTTCTTGGCTATGATACCCTAAATGAACATAAAATCACTGAACACCCAGCCTGTCTGTATTTTAGAGGTGTTTCATTGTAACACAGAATGTGCTATTAGTTGAGGGAGAACATTTTATAACCTTTGGGCAAAAAACTAACTGCAGAACATGTATTCTATGCTTTGTGCTTATACATTCAAATTTGTCTTTAATAAACTGGGAGAACATGTTTATGCCACTATATGTGGCATAACAGTTTAATAATTGAAGTAAAACAAAGTAGAACAGTAGTAATAATAACAACAACAACAACAGAATATACAAAGCAGGGGATGCAGAATACAATTTCTCACCACCCGCCAACCGATGCCCAGCCCGTCCCCAAGCTGTGGTTCCCCCTTCCCGGACCATGCCTCCTAGTTTATATACTGAGCGTGATGCCATATGGTATGGAATACCCCGTTGGCCAGTTGGGTCAGCTGTCCTGGCTCTGATCCCTCCCAGCTTCTTGTGCACCTGTCAAACCATGGGAAGCTGAAAAGTCCTTGACCATACAAGCACTACTTAGCAACAACTAAAGCAGCAAGGCGCCATCAACATTCCTCTCATACCAAACCCAAAACACAGCACCACATCAACTACCAGAAAGAAAATGAACTCTAACCCAGCTGAAACCAGGACACAGAGAAAGTGATTACTGCCTAAACACCTTTAAACTGGACCTAATTCTAATCTAACCTAAACACCTCTAAACTGACCTAATCCTGAGGCCTAAATTAATGAGAATCAGAGTTGAACGGCCTAACTTAATAGCAAACAGCAACAGTAAGAAGGGAGGGAGAGAGGAAAAGGGAAAGGCAGGTTTTTCACAGGAAGTTAAAAGAAATATTTTAGTCTGAAGAAATAACACAGACAACAGTGACTGCAGCACATCTGACTCAGATCCCATTAGCCCTTTTGTAAAATAAGACAAAATAAGGGCAAGGCTGAAAATAGTTTGAATCAATATGGCAAAATCAGTTGTTAGAAGTCGTCTGTGAAAGCTGTTAAAAACAAGCATGTCCCCTTTGCTGTACCCTCTGTACCCACCTGCTCAGTTGGACAAAAAGCTCTTTCCCGACTGAAGTTCGTGCCCAGGCCCAGGCTGAGGCCCAGGCTCAAGTTGAGGCTGAGGCCCAAGCCCAGGCCGAATTCCAGATTTCCTCAATTCTTCCCCTTCCTTTACCCAGGTCCCCCTGATTGTTGCTCCTCCTACCCCCACCCACTCTCCTGAGCCAGTGCTTGCTCTTAGTTAGGCATTATAACCCTGGCTGTAATGATTGTAATGGTCTTAACTCCATAAGATCAGAATTGGGCCCAAGTAAAAGGTATCCAGATGATGATGACTAAATCAGCAATCTTCACTGATTGTCCCTTGGGACTAAAAACAACTACCCATAATGATATCATTCACAATGAGGCACTGTTAATATTATTCCCCGCTAAATCATGTGAATCACCTAGCTTGCAGAGAAGGGTTGTGCATGCGTTAGATATGCAGATTTGGCATGCTCTGGAATACATGTATGAATGTACAGACTATATTCCATATTTTTTAGTCTCTGACAGAGAATCAGAAACCAAACAGTCAGTGTTCTGTTGCCTGCCACCTTCCTGTTTATACCTGGAAATCTCAGAGCATACACTTTTTCACTGAAGACATTGTATAAACACTGCTTTCTGTCAGAGTCATGCAAATTACAAGAAGAAAATTCATTAAGATGCTAGAAATAGTTCCTAATGATTTCAGGTGGGAACCTAGGTATTAGCAAATTGCTTACAGTACTTCAGCAGCAATGCAAGAAGACTCCTAAATTAAAAGTCCCTTATAAACTTTTCCAGTATTTTGACAAATGAAGAACCAAGGATTAATTGGCATAAGAAGAAATTCACATGTTGTTCAGTCATGTGCCTAATATATTTCAGCATAACCATATAAGTGTAAGCCATGGCACTTTAACAACAGAAGGGGACTGGAAATAAAATTTTCAGGAGTGCTTTGTAATATCCATTCTCTGTTCTAGTTCAAGCCAACTCAGCTCTTCCTGGGTTTGACTTTCATATATAAACCATGCAGTCAAACATTTGTTCTTCATCATGGCCATTATAATGGCCATGATAAAGAACATGATTGTAATTATAATTTGGGCCATAATTATAATTTAAGCATGAACTGCTGCAAGTTCTTAGAGCTATATTTTATAAATTATTACATATTTTCTGTTAGAAAATTTCCAGAAAAACAAACCTAATACTTGAAAGTCAGCAGCTCATTGTAGGTACTGGATATTAAAAATTCCACTGTAATACTAGAGCAGTTCCAACTAATTTATAATAAAATTAGAAAACCATTCAAAGTGGAAACACTTCATTAATGCAGCATAGGTTAAATTAGAAAGTCTACTGAAGAGTAATCTGTTAATTCCTACAGATCAAGTTAAACACACAAAAATACATTTCTACATGTATAAAGAGCCCGGTGAGTTATCTGGCAAAACATGCTGAGACTTCCTTGTGATCTACCTGCATGGCTTGCTTTCCTCTGCAAACCAGGAAACTTTTTAAGTTTCATGAGTAAAGTCCCACAACTATTAGGTTGACCATATAAAATGTAAAAAATATATAAATTAATTATATTTTATTATATGTAATTATTAATTATGTATTATAATGAATCACCTAGTCACAGAATGGTTGAAGATGAAAGGGACGTCTGGAGATCACCTGTCCAACCCCCCTGCTGAACCACGGTCACCTAGAAATTGCCCAGGACCATGTCCAGACGGCTTTTGAATATGTCCAAGGAGGGAGACTCCACAAGCTCTCTGGGTAACCTGTTCCAGTGCTCAGTCACCCTCACAGTAAAAAAAAGTGTATTCTTATGCATAAAGCCTTTCCCTATTTTTAAAGCTTTTTCCGTATGCATGTTTTTCCTTATGTGTTCAGACTACCGTGCATCTAGACTAAATACTTGCTTGTAATTTCTGTGCATGAGGAGCTGAATTTGTTCATAATCCCTTTTAAAACAACAAAACCTTTATGATATGAATGCCTGTTCTCACCATGAACACAATTATTTTTTCAAGATAATACCTAAGTACCAATAGGATTGTTTTCCCTGCAGTCTGACAGTTGGAGTTGCTCTGTTTGGACTACCATCTAATCAGATAAATTCTTCCTTTATTAAAGCAAGTGCGATTACTCTTTTTTTTTCTTTTTTTTTTTTTCCCAATCTTTGCACTCATAAACCTGCATACATATTGCTTGATCAAAGCGAAGATGACTCTGCTGATTGTCATTATCATCTTCTATTTGTAATAAGTATTCTACTTGCATAACTTAATCTAAGCACTTGATATATTAAGTGTTTGAAGCAGAAAGTCTCCTTTACCATATTATTTACATGTTTTGAATATGTGTATCTGTGCTGGAACTGGTTTTAAAAATTTACTTTAGAAAAGTTTTTGCATTCCTTTTTTTTTTTTATACTAACACATATCCATAATACCAAAAGCTGAACTATAGTAAACCATTTTTTTTCATCTAGACATATTGCCTAGAAAAAACCGCACTATATTTTCTTTGCTTTTCCAAATAATTTTTTTGTCACGTTTTCATTATTCTTTTTCCTTTATATTTTTTCTATCATTCATTTTCTTTCCCTTTAAGCTTTGTCTTCTTTTAAACATAAAAAGTCTGTTTACAGAACACAAGCAAATGGCACACCCTGTATGTATGCATATTCTTATATAAGTTTTTCAAAAATATATAAGGAATGAAAAAAAGAGGAGAAGTCTTTCTACTTTTCATATGTGTGTGTGTATATATATATGTGTATGTGGACACAGGCATATGTGTATGTGTGATCTCCCTAACATTAAACTTGAAATGTTTATGACAGTCTATTCCAAGTATTACATGAGAGTTATCAAGGAACAGCAACATGCTATTAGTTGCATATATAATATTAATTAATATTATATTAATATTAATGCCAGACATAATCTAAATCTCAGAAATGGTGTTCACTCTAGCTCATGTAGTGCCTTTGATTCTTCTCACATTCTTTATTGGTTTGTTTTGTTGATTTGGGGTTTTTTTTTGTTGTTTGGGGGGGGTGTTTGTTTTTGTTGTGGTGTGCGTGGGGGGGTTGTATGTGAGATTTCTCTCTCACATGGTTTATTCCATATTTCCATTACTAGTATCTTTCATTCCTTCTAGACTTCAAAGTATTTTTCTTGTACTATTTTGTTGTATTTTGTTTAAAGCTGACAAAAGGAAGTCAGCTGATGAAACAAAGTTTCTGATTTTGCAAGATACTCAGTGTGAACACCTGCATGCTTATACAGTTACATATTTACTTGGCTGGAGCCTGATGCATTCTTTATTCTGATTGAACAACATTCCCTAGAGGATGCACAATTTTATAATGAAATTTAAATTTCAATATTTTATTTTTCATTTGTTAGAAACTTTCTATATTTAACATACACAGTATACAATAATCAGCTAATAGGCAAATATTTTACTTGTTTGAGCAGAACTCAATTATCAGTTCCTTCTCCTTATATGCTAAGATAGAATCACATGATACTGGATCTTTTTTTCCAAACTGAGGACTAAGAGCAAATAGCTTTCGTATTTTATAAAATGTATTGAAAAATTAAACTAGCCAGATCTTGAAACATTAATAGAAACTAATATTTAGAGTTTCTGGCTATAATTCAGACTTTCTAATTGAAGAACCCAGATACACGAGAAGGGGGAAAAGAAGCTTTTTGTTGTCTTTGTTGGCCTACGGCTCCTCAGATGTTGCTCCCATGACTACCATGCCAAGAAGAAACTAAGTAGTTGATCAGATCTATGCTAGCTTCAGACAGCCCATGGAGATATTACAGCCCTGTTCCTTGTTTTACAGAACCACCACAGCAGTTTCCCTTCTAGCTACCAGAAGAAGAGCAAGATTTGTTGTCTGAGAACTGTTTTGGGAGTCCTGGATTCATGACAAAGGTGTGGCAGGTGGGCAAAATTTGAATGGCATATGATGCTTGAAGAAGGGAAACCCAGTGTCTCAGGAAGCATCTGCATTAGGCCATGGTTCAAAACTCCTAAATTCAGCGAGCACTGTGAACATCTACCTCACGCAGACAAGTTTTTTGTTGATCGGTTAACTTCAACACCATACTGCTTTGACAGGCAGTTCCCCTGGTTGCTGCTTGGTCTGAAATCCAGTGAGTACTGGGACAAGTTGTTGCCTTAAGCAAATGCTGACAGTTGCTTTAAGAGACAACCTCTCCTGGTGCTCTCTCTGAGTTTCTGTTGATATACATAATCTGTAGTTTGTGAAACTATAACAGAGCTTAGCTTGCCACCTTTGAAAGATTTCTGGGCTTTCAAATGAAAACAGCTCCTGTTTACGTGTCAAATCAAGTCTATATTTTTGCAGACCTTGTTCCTGAAAAAGTTATTTTCTGAACATTACTCCAATAAACACAAACAAGACAATGCTGGCATGTAATTTATCCCATGATCATGGAAGAAAAACCAAAAGTGCTAGAGAATAATCTGTACCTTGTGACGTAATCTTACTAGGGACTGATAGGGCCGAAAGCTGTATCCTTCCTTGGCTGGCCACCCGTCTGCTCCCAGCAAAATGCATCCAAGAAGTAAAACAGCTGACCACCACATAAACATCTTTACAGGTCTGTTCCTGTTACAATAAAATGTAAAAGTTCAGTGACAGACTGCAATATTACTTTGGCACAAGTCATATAATAAAAGTTTACAATAATGCTATTCCATTTGTGGACTTGAATAAATACAATACAAATAGGGTATCTGGCACAACAGCAAAAATAATAATAAAAAAAAGGTAGTAGTATTTGGGACCACAATATCAATTTGGTTGTGCTGAACTGAACATTTTCTTATCACTATTCAGTGCTCATATGAGAGGTTCACTGAAGAAACAAGCAGGAAAAGCTTCAGAAAATACAGGACATAATAGAAAAGCAGTGGTGAAAAATTCAACGCTGTTTTTCTCAAATGAAAAAAGATGATCTTCAATGACATGTTCATCAACATTTTCTTTTAAATAGAGTCTCCTGTGATGCACTGTTCACAACCTAAAAGTGTAAAATATCTAGCATAGGTCTATTATTATCTTTATCTTACCAGCACTGAAGTCTAAAATGAAAGCAAAGCACTGTATTTTCTGCCAATATTCTGGAGGAATTTTTAAATTGCATTATTGAAATTATGTATAGCCTATAAGCTTTATTGCATATGTCAGCATTATAAGAATATTTCCAGTCTATTAAGTAAACTCCATAAATCTTGCCCCAGAATTCACTGCAATCAAGTGCAAAATTCAGGGTAGAGTATTTGAAAATTTTTTCTTTGATTAGTTTGGGGTTTTGTTTGTTTCTGTTTCAGAATCCCACAAGTCATGTTGCAGATGACCTGAACTGACAAAGCACCACCATGGTAAATGTACTAGTGTTCTATTACTTCTTAGAAACAAACCCAAAACAGCAAATGAGATCTTTAAAAACTGTTAGGTCACAGGACACTTCAGGAAACTATGTAAATAATTCTGTATTAGTTTAATGACATTCAGTGAATATTGTTTGTCTTCAGAAATAGTTTCAAATGCTGTTGTTGGTACAGTTTTGTACATACATATTGCTTCATACTTGTCTAATGCTGTTTTATGATTAGCAAGAAAAATAGTCATTCCAGAGAAGACTTTGCAATACTCCTTAACAGATATTTCATAACATTGCAACATAGTGTCTTTTACTGTGAGTACAGGTGTTCAATAACTATTCTTATTTGCACAAACAACAGCACCTTGTTGAAATTTGCATAAGAACACTAAAAAGAAAAGATTTCAAACAAACCTATGAAACTTTATTATGATGCACTGAAAACTGAAAGAAATACTATTTACATCCAATTTTTCTTCTTATGCAAAGCTTAAAATTGCAGACTGCTTACATGTATTTCACCTTTATAAACTGAAATGTTATATAAAGAAATGAGGAAGGGGAAGGACAAGGCCACTCTTCATAGTTGGTGCAAGTTTTTGTTTCATGGAAAGAGAAATTAGCAGAAGGACACTCACTTATTTGCAATTTTAATATTAAACGAGAATGTTAAAGTAAAATACAAAGTCTGAAATTGTTAAAGGTACATTTTAACAGTAAATACCAATATCTATCTAGTAGATTGCATACAATATGGTATTCATACAATTATGGACAGTTATATATCTTGTCCACTTCATCTGCAATCTGTCCATAAATTTGTCATCCTGCAGTCATCGTAACAACCTAGTTTGTGCTGATTGCAATGTTCTGGTATATTTTAAACCAGGTTATCAAAAAATTACTTTCTATTCAAATAAACAAAATATTTTATTTTTCCAGACAAAAAGACTGGTTTGATGAGCTAGTCCTACATTATCCAGTTACTGTGATATATTAAGCTGTGATCTATTAGAACTAAAATTAGGATATTAGGTACTGATATTAGAAAGGGAGATATACAACAATCTGGAAGAATGCACAGAACTGTTTCTAATGTTGAAGGCTTTGACAAACTTATATTCTGAAATTTATGAGAAAATCCATGCAGGAGATGCTGAAAAATTCATAGAGAATTTGTGTCAGTGCTGCTTTTGACTGGACAAAGACATTATAACTTCATAAACATAAGATCAAAACTATGGAAGGCCTATAACAATCATACATTTTATAGATATATATGGCATGAGAGTGTCCTTATATGGTTCCTAATGGACCTACAAATGTGCATTTCATAAGTGGTTTCAGTACCTATTAGAGATATTCAATATTTATTATTGATACTCAGCATCTGTGTTGAAATTATCATGCTAAACAGACAACACAATCACTTTGAGACATGTGCAAATCATTCTGTTTAGCCTATACTATTTAGTCCTGTAATTTGGGGCAGAGATGAACAACTTCTATGCAGGGTGACTTATACATGAGTGTTTATTATTTTTTTCCCTTTCTACCTTGCTTCTAAGGCACTTACCCTGTTAATGTAGAAATCTCTGACAAGAATAAAGATATACATGAATAAGTACAAAATGTCATAAACATGCCCTAAGAGCCCAGAGCGTGTACAGAATGTTAAAGTCTTGCCTAACATTTCCTTTTTTATAGGAAATCAGCTGAACATAAAATGTGACCTAATTGAGGATCACTTATTATCCTGTATCTTTTACATTCATGTTCCTGGCAATATTGTTGCACAAACTGTGGGTTTGACTCCTATCATTCTTCATATAGCAGTAGTCCTCACAGTCACCCGAAGGCAGGGACTGCATAGAATTAATTTCTGTAGAGATATCAAAGGTATTAATGGACTCTAGCCTTACCTCTATTCACAGACTCAGTAATGGGATCCTGCATGAGTCTGCTACCCTTCTTTGGGGACTAGTCAACCAAACTTGGTAAAAATCACTTAACAGTTGCTGTCTGTTTCATTGTCTGAATTCAGCTGAATTTTACCAGTCTACCTAGCTTTCATATTTTTAACTCAAACTCAAGCTTGAAATTAATATACCACACTACTTTGACACCACCTATCTTTTGTTCCACCAAAACAGATCTCATTCTGGGTCTCCCTATTAATCAAATTTAAGATTTCTTCTCATTTATCATTGTTTATTCCAACAGTTCCTACTTCAAGTACCTTTTTTTGGTACTCCAGCTTTTCTAATATACATAGTAGAGGTGTCTCTCCTAGAAGATCTCTTGCAGAATAAATTCACTCTTGCAGTGAATGATTTGAAACAAAGACAACAAGCTCTATTACAGAGAGATATTTTACATAAATAACTTAAGGCTTGTTCTTTTGTATCTGTTCAGTAACTGGATATTAAAGTGATGATAGAAAGTGACACAGTGAATAAGTTTTCCTGGGTTCACCTCATACTTCCACCAAAAACAGAACTGCTAATCAAATGTTCCGGTGGACCTTTACTATGGGGTTATTACAACAAATCCAGCTCACTGACTTGAAACACTGGAAAAGATTATTTCAGAACTCTGAGAATTCAAGTATGTCATGGAATGGCATTTTCCCTCGCTGCCTCTGTGTTAGTTCTCAGTATCACTGTTATTGGAACAGTAAGTCCATTATAAGAACAAAAAAAAAAAAAAAAAAAAAAAAAAA
>VZTQ01008956.1:0-31728 GCA_013400755.1 Pelecanoides urinatrix | reverse complement strand
AAAAAAAAAAAGAAAAAAGAAAAGCCAGAATCTTGACTTTTAATCTTGAAGAAAACACCCCTTTATTTGTGTCTATTGAAAAAAAGTCTTTGAAAATAGTTTATTGTTAACTTTCAAGGTCAGAATCAGATTAGTTTAGCAGTTATGCATGCTAAAACTAGCTATGCACAGTTGAACATTTATCCACTTTGCACACTTGTGGAATATCTCTCCATACAATGAAAATTAGGTTGGAGAACAGTCATTTCACAGAAGACAGTAAGGGCAGCCACATTCCACCACCCTCCCATCTAAACTGCATATATTTTAGTCTCATGTGGCATAAAAGAATAGAGTCCTTATATTTTGAAAATTGTTTGACCCTGAAAGGCTTCTCCTTTGTACTTGTCCAAAAGAAGAGAAAATTATTACACGCTCAGTTTCTGACTTCATTGCCTGTTACTTGGATGAATACTTAAAATGTAAATTAAAGAAGTCAGCTTTTTGGACATATGCCACCTAAAATCCCGAAAGTACGTAAGGTGTCTGCAGTTCTTGCTTTCATTTTAGAAATAAAAAAAATCAACTTTTTTCAAAGTATCATAAATTTTCTATTGAATTTATTTAACAACTTCAGTGGTTATTTATTTTAAAACTACTATCAAAACGACAGTTCTTAAAACAATGCTATTATTAAGTCTTTATTTTAAGAAAAATTATGATCCGTCCTTCAAGTCTTACATTGTTAAAGAGTTGGAATTACAGAGATGGAATCAAAATGAGTTTTCAAAGCTTCGTTACAAGCCTAGATTTTGTTGCTACGTATATACAGAAAGAAATAAGGTATCAATTCTATATATTCTTGATACCTAAGATAACTTGCTTCTTATTTCTATTTGGAGGTACAGCACAAATGGTAAGTTAATGAATTTTGTACATTTCTTTTAATGGTTATATTATCAAACAATCAGAAATTGTGTTTTTATAGGATGGTTATATCATGCATTCTGGGGCAAAGTGACCTATTTCTGAACTCAAATTTGCATTACTGATCTAGATCTTGTTTATTCATTGATTATAATCTGAGAAAATTTGATGTTTCAGTGTTTGGATAACATTTTTCTGTATTTTTAACTTAATGAATTACATATTTATATAGCAGTTGCTTTTAGTTTTTTTATTATATGACTACTTTTATACTCACCTTTAGTTTTTTGTTTCTTTCAAGTCATGGTGGACATACTGAGTTTTAAGCCATCAGGAACTTTTTCACAGATCATTAAATTTGAATATATGAATGACTACTGTTACTTAGTATGCTTTTATTAAGTGCAGAGGATATTATATAAAATAATATACCTTTCACAAGAACTGGAGATAAGTAGGCTTAAGGAATCTCAGGGTCAAACAAATGGTTAATGCAGTTAAATGTTATAATCAATACTATGTTCCATAGGAAAATGCTGACAATCAAAGATTTTAAGCATTATTAATACAGATTTTAATAAATATTTTGAAATATGGGAGTTGAACAAATATAGAGCTCCTGAGTACAAGCAACTTGGTCTTTTGTATTTTTCTGCTATCACTGTTTGGAAAAGTGGGGGAAAAAAAGTTCTACTTTAATCTCCCAGACAGTATATATATTTCTGAGAACTTTGGAAAGGGCAGGGGGGGATGGTGCGTGCACCTTAATCGAAGATGAATAAGTCATTAATCTCACTTTCTGTGAGAAATGGTGACTATCCAGGATATTTGGCAATAAGAACAGAGACATAATGCATTTGAGAATACAACCATTCCACGGCAATAAACTGATTTAATCAACTTAATGCACCTACAAAGTATAACAACTGAGATTTTAAATACTGGCTAGATCACTGCATTCCTCCTACCTTTAAGGAAGACACAACAGATATTAACTTGAAATTATTTAAAAGGTAGTTTTCAATAGATCAGGGAGTAATACTGTATACCCTTGGGACATGTCAGTCTTTGTCTTTTACATATTATTAATCTGAAAAAAATAAGAATAAAATTAATTGTCTATTTTGTGTGGATCAGAGAAAGAGCATAAGTTCTGTCACCATAGTCAGTGTTATTAATAATTTTATAATACAGCTACAGTAATAAATATATAAACCATGCTTCATTGCCTGTGACTTTGAGCACTTCATTGTATATACTGACAGATGCAAATACCTGTCACGAAAGAATACACTGCTATCCTTTCTTAAAATGTTTTCATCTATCATAATGGTTTACATAGCAGAAAGGCATCTGCAAACAAGATTTTTTTTTATAACTAGAGATTATCATATTGCATGAACTTTGAACAAGTAGCAGAAGTTTTAGCCAGAAGTATGTCTTCTCCCATTAACCTGCCTCTACTATATCACACACAAGTGCCTCCGCATCTTCAATGCGCAGTCTGCGTCCTCAAAAACCTCACAACAAACATTTCCAAGCTATCTCACCAAAAACGGGTTCTTACAAAGTAATCGCAGTATCAGATTCTCTCTATGAATGTAGCTATAATCCATCTCTAGCAAAGTTTGTCCTAGTTAAAATGCTACATGGAAAGCAGATCACAGTGTCGTGATGGCAGCTCTCCCCCCCAGGACTTGCTGCCGGCTTTCATGCACAGCCCGCCTCACGCTGTCATCCTCCAGTTCTCCTCTAGAAGTGGCAGCCATGTTCTGAACCGGAGTTGTTAGGCCACCTTAACTACGTACAGCAGACTTGGGGCTTGCAACGGCGAAACGCAGCGCTGCCACGGCAGCCAACAGCTCGTGCATCTGTGTACCAATCTGTTCTGTCTCTCGGCAGCTACTTTACGCAGCTACAGCCACTGACTATGTAGGCACACGCTTTTCATCCTTCACCCACTGAAAGAGGCTGGCACAGTCATTTTGGAACAGCCAGCGATGCTGCTGACAGCCCATGTGCTGGAACACATAAGCAGAGAGTATATTTTTTTAAAATCTCACGAAAAGCACTCACCGTGCCAGATGACTCCTGCCTTCTGCTGATTCCTCTCTATCTCTCCCTCACTCCTTTTCTCATTTAAATTGCAAAACTATCATGCTGCACAAGTAGAAGGTGGAGTGCAGACCCTTGCACTCCTGGTCCTGTACTACCACACTTGGTCTTTCTGTAGACATCACAAATACATCAAGTGGCTCTGAGATGTATCCCCCAGGGCACCTGCATGGTGAGCAGCCAGCACAAGGGCCAGGTTTTCCTTGCCTTCCGCTGTTACTCTCTCCCTGCCTTCACACTGCTTGCACTGTCAGGTGCCAGTGGGTAACAACAGGAGCCCAGGCAACAGGCATCTGTCGGGGGATGCAAGCGTGATGCATCTGCCCAGGGCTTTTCTAGAAGAGCTTCTTTGGGATTGAGCCTAAAGGCTTACAGGTGACTCTCATGAGCCTGAACACTATTGGCCTGAGTGTGGCAGAGGCATTTCTGAAAGGCCAAAACACCCAGAACATGAATGCAGCAGGGACATGTATTAGGTGAAATTTTTGCTGCTAGCTTCATGCTCTGATTTAATCTTACCATTTTAAGTATATTTATTTATTTAAAGGATGACATCAGATGTCTTAGTGTCAGTGACCCAGGTTTCAATGAATTACAAGGAAATGAAAAATGGCAATTTTAAACCTTTCTTATCATATTCTTCACACAATCTCACAACTGCAGTCTCACAATTTCTTTAATATTACAGAAAGCAGAAAAAAGTGAGGGTACTATATTTCATGTATCTCAGAGGAGCTTTTTTTAATAGAACTCAGTTGTGCACGTTGAACTAATTTTTTCCTAAGACTTCAGTATTAACCTCAGGAAATGGGTGTATTCACCATCATTGATGTACACAAGTGCTAGTTTATGGGAGTTATATTGTCAGCAAGGCAGTCTCTTTCTTCCCTCATTAAGAAAGCTTGTTACAGCTGGTTCTTCAATATCCTAGAGGATTAATGTTTATCATCATGGCAGTATCCGAACCGATGGGAATTCAACTGTTTTATGTTATGAAATCAGAAATACAAAATCTGCCAGTTTAGAACTCAGGCAAATATTTTGGTACTGTTAACATTTTACAGAATTTGTCAATTAACACTTAACGTACCATTGTGTAACTGTGTACTCTGTGCACACTAGAAAAGATAAATGTTTTGTTTTTCAAGTTTTTGATTTAGTCTTCTTACATAAAAAGTTGCAAACATTAATTAAATGTGAGACAAAACAACAGCTGTTGACACTTTGTTAAGCATATTTTTGAGCAAATACACCATCCTAGAGAAGGCAAAATAACCACTCAAGATATAACTTTTTTTTAAAACAGCTAAGCTGCTAAATTAAAGACTAAAATTCCTCCATATTTGTTATGATATGCTAATCAACCACTTCTACTTCTCCATTTTGTTTTTCAAGGAAATTTCGGGTTTTGGTAAAACATCAGTTACCAACAAAAACATTGAAGCCTTGGTGTTATTGAACTCCTTGAATGAATGCTAAACCAGGATTTGCCTACCATTAATTCAAACTACCATGATAATCTAGAGAATCTCTTTCTATTAAGTAAATGTTCTGGTTAATATTATGATTTTATCCCATTACTTCTATGCAACTTGCTCTACTGAAGTGATCTAGCTAACAGGGATGGACCCCATCTTTGTTACTCATTGAAAGGGATTTTTCAATAACTCAGCTGGTTTAAAGTCAACCCACCTGGAGATTGTGGCTCAAAACCACCATGAAAGTGGCAAAGATTGGAACAGACATGTCTAGGTTTTTTACCTCTAATGGGGTTTGAAGTAATAAAAAAAATTATAAAGGTCTAAAGAAGGAAACCAGGTGCTAAAAAACAAACATGTAAAGAGAGAAGGTAAGTAGTTTGGGTAGTAGTGTTTCAGCAGCCTTTGTAGCGTGGGAAGACAGCTAGAGGACATATCAGAGAGAAATGTTATATGGGAAAGTCTATGATGTGCAAGGAACCATGAGCTCCCTGCCTCCTTAAACATAGATGAACAGTTAGCAGAAGGACAGGGATGCACCCTGGTGTGATGGAGAGGAGTATACACAACAGTACAAACCCTGACAGGAAATATCAAATCATCAAACTGCAGAGAATAAAGATGCACACAGATTTTGGTATCACTGGATCGAACCACAGTTCGATCAGTAACCAATAGGACTGATGAATGTTGCAGCTATTTAAATAAACAGGGACTTTGTGTAGCTGAGGGCAGTCTGTCCTTATCAGGATTGAACCAAAAATATATTTGCCCTCCTGTGCTCTCCTCTAGTGCTCACATTAGTGTAATTAAGTCAACTACAGATGAAATCCTGAACTAACTGAAAATGTGAAAACAACTCTAAAATCCACATTTAGTATGTTGGGTCCAGAATTTTACCCTATTTATAGGATTTAGTGACAATGAAGATTCACAAGGATGGAAACAAAACTCTATAATAATTCTATGAACTAAAATGAATTAAATCCAAAGTTGCTTGTGGCTGTATTTAAAAAGTCTGTGTCTAATCATACAGATCCACAGAAATATGCAAATAGATGAAAGTGTTCTGTACTTGAATAGCTAAAATAGGCATTTTCTCTTTTTTTAATTTAACTGCTGTGGAGTTTTTTCACCTCTCTTCTTTCCTGCTTTGCAGTGACTTGTCTGTCTTTCTACTCTATTGCCACAAAGGTCAACTTTCTTCATGAGCCTGAATTCAGCATAGTCAGAATAGAGAAAATTGTGCTTGTTCTGTCAATCATAAAGCTGGCTTGGGCAGAGCAATGTGTTGTATTCAAGAGCTTTCTTAGATCCATCAACTGGGGAAGTGTCCAGAACCTGTCAGCTTAGCTACATTCTTTGGGAATACTATGGGAACAAGTTTGAAGATATGTCTTTGACCCCAATTTGAATTGAAACCCTGATGTCTGCTAGACTTGCTGCTTCACTTGGACATTAAAGTCCAAGTGAATAAAAGAAGGTTCTTCTTATGTAAAATGAAATGAATAGACTAAGTAAAGTATGAAGCAAACACATACAGTTCTGAGATTTTGTAGAACAAAAGAAACCCACCCTGCACTGTGAAACCTGATGAAAAAAAAAAAAAAAAAGACTGTGATAGCTGTCTTGGTCTTTAACATTCTACTATTCATAGTAAATTTGGTGCACCGTTATAGATCATATTCATTTTTCATTTAACAACTGCAGCCTTCTTTAAATCTTGCATAGATATTTCTAATAAAACAATGCATTTCTCTTATTGTATGCTCTCAACCCCATTCATTAGGATCAGGACCTTCATTTCCTGCTATGTTTTAACTGCTTTATACTATTTTAAAGAGTTTTATCGAGTATGATTTTACAGTGCTTTAATATATCTATTAGACAAAAGCTTTCTAAATGGATGATTGAAACCTGACAATAAGTAAAACAGAAAACCTACAATATCCTGATGAGCTTGTAGCTAAAATGGATTGTAAAATAAGATTTTCAATAATTAGCTAAAAAACTTGTCATTTTTAAGAAGAATGGAATGGGGATAATACAAAACAAAGTAAGGAGCAGCTAATATGGTGATGAAATGGTCAGTATATGAAAGGAATGAATTTTGTCTTTCCCCCACCACCACTTTATAATATATTAACAAGAAATTTTTGTGTTCATTTGTTGAACAGAAAAAAAAAATGTTTTAAGTATTTTACATCTATGTTTGTTTTGGAAAGGCAAAAACCAATGTAAACAACTTCAGTTTTATTAATACAATAGAAATACAGGGAAAAGTTAATGTAAAATTCACTGGAAATAAGTTTTGACCATATATGGTGCCAGGAAACACTAAGAAGAGCTTCTTAAGAGAAAAAAAAAAAAAAAACATTTCAACAAGAAATTAAATCTCAGATGTCTTAGGTACAATCATCACCAGACAATCCATATCACATCTGGTATGAACTGTGTGTATAGGCAAGAGCATCCCACCTCTCTTCTCATATAAAGTTATTGCTCTGAAACTACAACCTCAAGAGTAATCACGTCCCTGAGGCATAACTTTGTGCTCCCTTTTTCATCCCACCCTGACACTGTTCCCAATTTCTGAGTCAACCACATAGACTCTGGGATTGTCTAGGACACCTTCATGAAGCGCAACACTCTATGACAAGGAGGCAGAGATGTTGCTGAATATCGCGTCATGTTCCTACTGTTCAGCCACAAATGCTGATCAGATAATTGGTGGCAAATGTCCAAGTACGGCAGCTACACACAGGCCCTTTATTGATGAACCAGTTACTGTTGGCATGAATGCATTCTCAATGCTGACTCAGGTAAGCGTCCCTACACAATTAGAATTGAAAACTTCTCTTGCCTCTGTCTGTATTGTGAAGGTCAGGGAAGGCCTACCCTTCAGCAATTTCAAATTTGTCTTGTTATCCAGATGAGGTTTTCTGCAAACCACCACTGATTAATCAAAACAGAAAAAGAGTTTATTGAAAGTTATTTTGCAGGAGACTATATATGCAGAAAAAAGGTTTTCATCTTGTTCAGCAACACGCAATGCAATCTGAGAATTATTACATTTATCCTCTTGCAGCTCTTATATGACTACTAAACAGAGAAAAGAGCCTCAATGGAGGTTATTCAGATGAAAGAAAAGCTCTTTTTTTTTCTTTAATTAATCACTTTCATATTAATCGGTTTCATATAATCATTCTCATATTCTCAAAATCTCTCATTTTGGCCCATGGTGGAAAAGTAGGATTACCCTGCCTAAAGATAGAGGGAAAAATCCACCTTTCTTTCTCATCTGTAACATCTTAAGCATACAATTGCATAAATGAGGCAATATGTATGTTCAGTGAAGAGAGAGGATAACAATTTCTGTCCTCCAGAGCAAGGCAGCACACAAATCATCTCAAATCACAGTGGATGGCAAACCCAGGTCAAGCTTTCTCTCTTTGTGTGCTCCAAAAATAAGGCCTGGGACTGAGTTACTCCTGTAGCAATAGAAAGTTCCAGCAGGAAGAAGAGGAAAGTGCCAAAGAAGGATAAAGGCAGTAAACTCAGGGGACCGTACTGAAGAGTCAGATTCACTGTTCCTTTTAATGGCAAGGGGCAGGAGATGAGGGGAAAGGGGATGATGCTAAGGAAGGAGAGGGGATATCCCTTGTAGCAGTGCATACTGCTCATATTCCCTGATCTCTCACTTAATAAAGGATAGCCAACACTCAGTGCTGGCACTTGCAAGTTCTGTGTTGAACTATTGGAAACAAAACAAAAGCAGAGACACTGCTGCTCTCTCCCAATAGTTGGCTGCTTTGGGCAGCCTCCTATGCTTAAAGCCAGCCCCGACTGGCTTCCAGCCAACCTGGAAGGAGGTTGTAGCGAGGTGGGTGTTGGTCTCTTCTGCCAAGTAACTAGCGACAGGATGAGAGAAAATGACCTCAAGTTGTGTCAAGGGAGGTTTAGATTGTATATTAGGAAAAAATTCGTTACTGAAAGAGTGGTCAGGCCTTGGAACAGGCTTCCTAGGGAACTGGTTGAGTCACCATTCCTGGAAGTATTTAAAAGACATGTAAATGTGGTGCTTAGGGCCATGGTTTAGTGGGCATGGTGGTGTTGGGCTGACGGTTGGACTCGATGATCTTAGAAGCCTTTTCCAACCTTAATGATTCTATGATTCTATGACTGACAACCTAAGCTCCAATTTGAGAGGTGCTTCTAGGTACTGCTCCCTATTCATGGCCCACAATAGTACTACAGCCTCTGAGTTGCCCACAGTTCGGAGTGCACAATACGATATCACATGATATACATTGGAAAGAAGAGAGTAGTGCCATTAAAAGAATCCAAAATTATCCCTTATTTCCAAAGTTACTTGACTTCTTCGAACATCATTCATGAAAGATAGCTTGGATTCAGATCAATGATTTGCCCCAGTTTTGGCTACTCTAAAAGCCCAAGCGAGATGCAAATCTAGAAAGGGGATACTTAAAAACTACTCCAGTAGAACCCTTTCGTAGAAAGCTAGGCAAGCCAGCCTTTTCCAGCTTTTTTTGTTTTTTTGGCTTTTTTAAACCATAATGGGATATCAGAAACATGCCTGGGAGGATAAATGTAGCTATAACACTGTTTGCTTTCCAGCAATCTCTTTCTACAATAACTTTCCCACAAGGCTATCATCACCCAGTTGAATTTATCCCGTAGGGACAAATTATCCCACCGGAAGCCCTGTCAGAAAAGCCTAAAACTTGGGGTGGGGGGGGGGAAGGGGAATGGAGTAGTTACCTGCAGCTCAGTGACCTAAATCATAGGACTGTACTGTTCTTTTCAACTTTTATCTTTACAGCCTATTATATGTCCACAGTAACACACTAGTTCAAATCAATTTTTTCTGATCTTAATTGCAGTACATACTGTTTGATAGGTCTTAGCATTTTAATGAAGCTTTATTTTCATTTTTAGGTCTGGACAAACTAAAGGATGTCTAAACTGGTCCTTAAGTAAAACAGTTAAGTAAGTATACTATTTGCATGGTTTGTGCATGACACCTACTTTCTCAATATCTTCACACAACATGGGAAAAGCATCTTCACTTCAACAGGACAAAGAATGTTTTTAAATCATTCCACCAATTCCATTTAGTGACCGTCTGCAAACTGATGGATTAATATAGTTTAATACTTTTACCCTTCATTTTCCTGATAGATATCAGAGTCCAGTAAGGACTTATCTATTTAGCTACAATGTGAAAATACAGAGCTTATTCTCTGATTCATGGCTTTACTTGCCCTATTATGTCAAAGTAAGCACAATAACCTTTAAATTACTATACTTAAAATGTAACTGAAATGCTGTTTAAGCAAGCTTAGTGCATGGGTATCTGTCTGATACCGTGGCAACTATAAACTCGACCCTGAATCCCACAGCAACGTGGAAGACTTTTCTGCTGTTGGGACGCTCTGAATTATCTAAAGAGAAGTAATAGATTTTCATCCTGCAGATGACATCTGCGAAGTTTTGTTTTCACTATGTGACATTAACTTAGCTTGACATTGTGAACATCCATTCTAAAGCAGCATTCTAGGTTTGAGGGTTTTGTTGTTTAATTTCATCACATAACAGAAAAAAAAGTTAGATTGACATTGTGGGTCATAACAGCCCTTGGTGAGCATCCAGTAATTTAGGATTCTTCTTTAGTAATACAGATTTTTAATATTAATATTCTTCCGTTGTCAGAGTTGCCCACTGACTCTGATTTAATAATATTTCCTGCAGATGGCCAGAAATAACACACGTGCAAGGATAAAGAGGAGGAAGCAAATTTCAAAACAATGCCATAGTCTTCATTACAGAAGTGTTCTATTAGTAATTAAGTGTGGAGCTGCACATATGGTGTCTGATTTATCCTCACATTTTCACTGATGCAAACCTGCTATGATAATATTAGTGTAAATGTAACCACACCAGTTTTCAGTCAGTTCGGGAACACAGAAAAGGTTGAGGTTTTTTTCCCTTTCTTTTTCCATGAGTAGTTCCACAATTTTTTTCCACTAGAAACTTGGAGAAAGAAAAGTAGCCACAATGTCACAAGTTTAGCTGTTGTGGACTTCCCTCCTTTATGTCTTTAAAGGAAATAGCTACCTCATTATTTCACTTTCTTTTGGTGGGTCATGAGTTATGTTCTGGTTTAGGATTATTTCATCAATGTGTTTACTCTTAGCAGATGCTATGATATCCAGCAAATAAGAACAGTTTTTCTAGTGAGGTATGTCAAAGGCTTCTGCCCTCTGTCTGAATATTTTTCACAAAAATTTNGTATAATTAAATTCTAAAAATAATTTACTATGGAAGAGCCTTTCTCTAGATTGTTTCTCCTCCACTTATTAACAAACCTCAGATCAATATATTTGCCTAGACAAATAATTTTCAGTAGGGAAACTTCAACTCTGAAGCTTCACTTTTATCACTTATCTTTGTAAATTAACTTAACCTTCACTGCACATTACATATTCATTCAGCTTTTGTGTTGTATGTTGACTGAAAGGGGTTTGACTATCTTCTGTAACACTTTTCTATTTCTTTGTGCCTCAGTTTAAGTTACTTGAAGGAGGTGTTTTAACTTGTGAAATTTTACAGTTGACATTTTATATTCCATGAAAGGCTACAAGATGAACATGTTAGAAATTGTTATAAATAATTAAACACACAATCTTTAACACCAAAAAAATTGATTTGGTTTATTCAGAAAGAGGCCATTTGTGAAATAAATGACTATCAAAAGGAGGAAGAAAAAAATAATGTAAAAGATAACATAGGAAAGCCAAAGTGCATAATTACTGCTAGACATAAATACCAGAAATAGATGGAAGTTAGTTATGCATTACATCTATCCCACACAAAGAATTTTGATGCAATTATTACAGGATTGTGATATAACTGATCACTCAGACGCTAGTCAAAACTAATAAAAACTTCATGATTATTGGCTTACAAACCTAGTCTATACACAGAACAAACTGTATGCTGAGAAGCTACTTGTCCCTAAATATTCACTGTCAAGAGTGATAGCAATAACTCTTTTCAGCAAATGGTATTCCTTCTTGCCCTCCCTAATTATTCGTGGCTTGTAGATCAGTGGACCTTATCAAAGGTCACCTCAAAAATCCAGTTCCAGTTAGAAATGGCTAACCAGTGCTAAAGAACCCCCTCAATTACCAAATCTTTTCCTTTCTTAAAAACGTCAAACTGGGTCTTACAGGGATGTTAACGGACATAAATCAATGTGTCACAGCATTCTTCTGCTGCATGCTGGGATANATTTTTTTTTTTTCCCCCTAAGGATGTTTAAGAGCACATTATGAAGTTTTTGTTAATTTATATGTACAATTACTTGATTTTTGTCTTCACTTTCCATTCTGTTCTTTAATCTCAGTTCTGCCAAATTCTGACCCTTCATTTGTGAGCAATTATGTGGCCGCTTCTGGGTATAGATGTATATTAGTACAAGCCAAAAGGAGTAGCAGGATTCTTCCTGTCCAACTCCTAGAAAGCATAGCCTTTTATTTTCTGTTTTCCATCTCTTGATAATCTTAGTCTGAAAGACTAGGTAAACTCAGAAATGTACTAAACTAGAAATTTATGGATTTATGGGTAACACTTCTTAAAAGGTACTTTTTCATTTGAAAACTCAAAGATATCAAANATCACTCAGACGCTAGTCAAAACTAATAAAAACTTCATGATTATTGGCTTACAAACCTAGTCTATACACAGAACAAACTGTATGCTGAGAAGCTACTTGTCCCTAAATATTCACTGTCAAGAGTGATAGCAATAACTCTTTTCAGCAAATGGTATTCCTTCTTGCCCTCCCTAATTATTCGTGGCTTGTAGATCAGTGGACCTTATCAAAGGTCACCTCAAAAATCCAGTTCCAGTTAGAAATGGCTAACCAGTGCTAAAGAACCCCCTCAATTACCAAATCTTTTCCTTTCTTAAAAACGTCAAACTGGGTCTTACAGGGATGTTAACGGACATAAATCAATGTGTCACAGCATTCTTCTGCTGCATGCTGGGATAAGAAAATTGATGTTGAAAATCAAAATGATAATCTGAGGCTTCAAGTATCTCAGATGTATTGGAAGTTTAAAGTGAGTCTTTACTTTGAGTCTTATAAAAAAACTATCAATGATTTTTGCAACACTACTTCACATATAACATTTTTGGAAGAACTCCAATTTAATACTTAAATAACATAGATTTTTAGAATTCAGAATTTCTATGCATGCATACAATCTACTGTTCACTTCTTTATTAGAAAAATGAACAAATATACAAGACTTTCTGCTTGTATTTTAACCATTAAGAGCTTCATGATTAGATCTTTAAGCTTTTTTTCAGCATTTACACACATGATAAGTCCAGGAACAAATATCCAGTTTATCAAAAATACAAGATTAACTTGCTAAATTTGGACCTTTTTTCTCTCACATGGAAAGTGGATAATGATAGAACCAAAATTATCAGCCATATTACTTCACACAGTTCGTGGAGGAGTCAGATGTAGCACATAAATTAATAAAAACACTCTAATTCATGACAGTCAGCAAATTATATCACAAACTTTCACTTATATCTCTTTATTAATATTAGAGCTGTTCTATCTCAGAAATTATGATAACATGGGGGGTGAGGGGGTGTTATTTTTATACATTCCATGCATATTTTTACAAAGACAAACATGGAAGCCCTTTTAAGAGTTTACTTATGCATGGAAGAAACTACTGAGAGCCTAGAGCAGTAGATGAATGTGACTATCACACTGAAAAGATATGAAGGACACAAATATATTAAAATATTAGATTTTTGTTCCATAGAGGACACCAATTTTAAGATCTGATGCCTGAAGCACTCTACTAATGGTTCAAATGAAACTCTCAAGGTGCAGCTAACTTCCCTCCCACCCCACTGACTGCAACAAGAACATACAAATGTAGACTGTTCAAATATTTTTGTGACAATAATTCTCTAAGCATAAAAGAAGAGAATCAGCCTATTATTAGACAGTAGACTAAAATGTAATTATAGCTAAGCAACACAGTTTAAATTCACTTGAAAAACTGTTTCCAGTTCAAAGAATAATTAGCATAATACAAAAGTTACATCTCAGGAGTGATGTTACTTATGTTTTTTCTTTTAGTGTCCCAAGGAAAGAACTAAATCGGTCCATGCATCAATGTGTAGAACATTTTTTACAAACTATTACTGTTTATCAAAAACAGCTTGGAGCAAAAATAATAAAATCTAAAATAGAATCATAATTTTCATGTTAAAATACTACCATAATACTAATTATTGCTGGGTTTCTGAATTATGTAAGAATATAAAGGTAGCATAAATGGAAGACAGAGGCATAAAATGTATGCTAGAGGACAAAAAAAATCGAAAATTAATATCTTAATTCTCCACTATACTACCTGAGATTCATTCACTTTAAAAGGCATAAGAAATAAATGTAAAATATGACCAGTCTTCAAACTATCATAATCTGGTGCTGTGTGTCTTCTGGATTATTCTAAATAAGAATTATTTCTGTCAAAGGACATAATAATATGGAAGAACAGCAATGTGATAAACTGTATTTCAATTTGAAAATCAGCACTCAAGATTAAAAATGTTGATTTCTCACTGAAAGTGAGGTTATGGCTAACCTTGGCTGCTGCAAGGAGAGGGAGGACCCATGCAACTTAATTCCATTTTACAAGGACAAGCCAAAAATACTGTCAGGAAGAGCCTCTCTTCCTTCTCTGTGGCCTTTCCACTGCTAAAACAGATGATGAACTGAACTCATGTTTCCGTCTTGAAACAGAGTGAAGAAGAAAAGGAGGACTCACTGTTTAAATAAGATGTTTCATTTTAATATCAGGTTTTGGACTGCTATGAATACTGAAGGGCTAACTGAGCAAATGTTTGGAAACGGTACTGTTTTTCTGACCATTTTCTGAGCCTTCCCTCTCAGACCTGAGGAATACCTGGGCAACACTAAGAAAATCTGCCTTTACCAAAAGTACTTGGTCTCAGATTTCATTCTAAAGGTTCAACAATCTCAAATCTTTCATAAAAAGTGAATAGTCACCAAGATGTTGTACAAACTTTACGTCTTATGAAGGCTTCTGCTTTTTGTTGACTTAAGACTCAAAACAGAACCTTAGAAGGGAAAAATTAGACACTGCTAGAAATGGTGATGCAGAAGTGACAAAAAACCCTCTAAAAAGTGCCAAAATAGTCTTCCTTCTCTTGAAAGCAAAACGCAAATGCAAAAAGCATCTTCGAAATGAACATGGTGCATCTCATCTTTTACTTAAGTACAATAGGTTATTTTCTGCTGCATTAATAGAAAGCTGGACTGCTGCAACTCTAAAGATAGTTATTTGTGAGTTGCTCATTTGTTCATGTGCATTTAGCTTTCCATCACACTACAGTTTGTTCTCAGAAAGCAGATAATAGTCTTTTCTGTTTATATACTGAATGTTTGAATCTTGCATTAAAAAAAAAAAAATCTCATGGTGCCAAGGATAATTTCTTAAATGAAAACTTAGATTTTAGTAACTTTTCCATGCAGAGAATACAATCTTAAAAATTATGTATAGGTGACCTTGGTGCACTCTCATCTAGAGTTCATACAGGAACAAGTTTGTCCTGGGAATGATAGCCAACACAGGAATTTTTATTCTGGTTTTGACTAGAGGCCATATTGTTATGCTTTCCTAGAAGAATAGAAATCCTTTTGTGGCAAATTATGGAATAATATAATTCATAGGAGAAGTTTCTTCCTAATCCATTTTACTTCTTCAATTATTTATATGTATTTTGTCCTTATATGTAGATACATATTGCAATTTTTTTGAATGCTGGTCATCAACATCTTGAGTTAGATTGCATTTAAAATACTGTGTCTTGTTTTGGGCCCTGAGTGCAAGAAAACTGTATAAGTTGGAGCGAGTTCAGCAAAAAGTCAATGGGCATAAACTGAAATGGGGAAGTTCAGACTAGATAGAAGGAGTAACTTTTTCAGCTATTTTTCTCACTTTTCTGCAGTTTATTTACCTTTTTTCCTAAAGAAATCTTCTTAGATATCATGGCATTTTCATGCATCCAAGACTTTTGATGCTCCTGTTTCTTCTTATTACTGGATGGGCATGACTGTCCCCAAATACAGTCCTCATGCTAAAGGATTATTTATATAATTGTAATATTGGTGGTACTATATTTAGTCTCTAACATAAACAAAAGTATTTATTGCTTTGACTGCTCTTACATATGAATTAAAATTTTCATTGATCTGCCACAATGATGTGAAAGTGCTTTTTTTTTCCTTCTGAGTAATTATGATTGACAAAGTTTAACAAAACCCATAAGGAACATATATTATCAGTTATATTGGTATTTTAAATAAAGTTTATGAAAGAAAACGTAAAGAAAAAAACAACTTGAAATGTTCAACTTTGAAGCATGTCATAATCTGCAAGCTATTTGAAAAAGAATTTTATTTCCACCACCCGTCATGAAAGAAAAAAATTTTCTATCAGGTTTTGTTTCATCACTCATTGATTTGTTTAAATGTGATTGAAAGTATAATGAATTGCGTATTATTTAGGAAGACAAAGTTCTGCTATAATAATGAAAATACATACAGCTCAGACTTACAATGCAGAAAGTATCTAAAATATGTTGTTTCCTAATGGAAGCAAAAGTATGCAAAGTAATAGTCTAGAAGTTCCTATCATTTAATGAAAGAGCATTTTTAGTAAGGAATAACATTCTATCTGATTAATGTTATGAGCTGTTTTAAGATTGTTTTACTTCTTTTTGTAGTTATTAAGAACTTCTTTGTGAAGAAACTAAAAATGATTTCAGAAAGTTTTTAATGTGCTGATTTAAAAATGGTAGTGGTTTTTAACACAAGAACGCCCATTCAGCGATAAAAATATTTCAGAATTACAATAGGCCTTACTTAGAGGAAAATGAGAAAAAAGCTTGCTCTGTCAGGAAAAGAAAGAAGTATTTTAAATATTCTTCATCTTCCAACTAACATTTTCAAGTACTGTATTATACAAAAAAGTCTTTCTGAAGCCTGCTCTGAAAAGCACTGCTGGACACTAATCTCAATTAATTCAAATGCAAATAAATTGTGAACTTCAACCTACTTCAAGCAATCAGTGCAAGCATTGCCAACTCTCCCCTAATTTAACCCTTTAGAACTTCTTATTTTCTTAAGATTTGCACACCTCAGTAATGCAGCCAAATAATTCACCACTAATTTCACTTAATGTATAGTAAAAAGAGTGATTAATTGAATAGGCTTGTTATGATCATTTCTAGGGTAGTAAGGGTAAATACCTGCATAAACATTGCTACCAAAAGAAGCTAAAAATAGATAACAAATACATATTTTCAAGTCATTCCCATACCCACTTGGTAAGGAATCATGCCTGGCTAGACCACAACAGTTTGGCTGATTTGAACTTATTTAATTACATCTCTTGGCCAATACACTCAGCCCATATAACTAGAAAAATGGGAGATACTGGCAAATGGGGAGCATTTTCACAGTTCTGCCACACTAACTATGCAGAAATTTCTTTATCTGCATGAGCCCACCTGAATGAAGACGCATCTGTTAACAAATGTAAGTGCTGGAAGGGAACACAACCTACCTACTAGGAGATAAGACTTTTTAACTAGAGGTTACTCAATTAACCCAAAACCTAAAGAACGAATTTGTAAAATAACACAAAAGAGAGTTGGCCCATGGGTTTGATTTCACTTGAGTACATTCCCTGGGTATTAGTATTCTTTGATATTGGGGGTGTTAGAGGGAGTTTCATACAGCACTGTTTTCAAAGGTGCTGGTCAACCACAACTCTTATTTAACCCACAGCCTTCTCAATATCTCTTTATTGCAGAGACAGTTTCAACTTACTGTTCTTCTAATAATAGAAAAGAGTGTTCTTTGTCTTTTCCGTCTACCAAGAGGCAAGGAAAAGCATGCTGTATTAAATATGTATACTATCTTATGCAAACAAGTTCCCAGCCTTTTAATTTGTTGACAGCTATTCCCTATGCTTCAGAAAAAAAAAAGAAAAAAAAAACCAAAACAAAACAGCTTGAACTATAAAACAGGATTAAACAGATTTGCAAATAAACTTGCTAATCTGTTTGCTTTGCTTTAAAATTACGTAGCATAATAGACCAAGCTACACTGAATAATTAACAATTATTTTCCTGCTTTTGCTTAGAAAAACTGAACAAAGTCGAGAGTGGCATTTGATTCATTACTCCCCCTTGAGCCTGTGATTCACTCCTGATATTTAATGTTCTGAATTATCCCATAATATTTGCCAGTCTGGAGAATAAATATTCAGAATTGGCTACCTAGGTTTCATTTGACCTCTTACCTTTGAAATTTCTAAGACAAGTTCACAGTTGTTGAAAGGCAGAACTACTCATATTGGAGCTCCACCTTTTTATTTAGGTTTGAAACTAACAAAACCAAGCAGAACCTTGCTTTCATTAGTATTTTGTAGTCTCTAAAAGTCAGAGAAGAGTGACTCAAAATTTGCATTTTCTAAAATGTTATATAAAACAACAGTTTAGAACTGCATGCCTTTAACAGTTCTTTTTTCTAGCATTGAATGTCTTTGCTTTTTTAAACAAATACTGAGGATTATTGGATAAACTCACACACAAAAAAAATCAGAATGACAAACTGGCGTAATTAGATAGATCTAGAACACACCTGGAACTGAGCGATGATAGCATTTGGGTTTTTACTGAGTACCATTTACTGTCAAAGGCTATAGCCCAGCAAATAGCCACGTGATCCACTATCAAACGTAAGTTTAGGATGCCTGACAGGTTGTATGTATGTTGATATCATCAATAATTGTAAGTGTATGCTCTCACATGCACATCTTCGTGTGTTGGTCAGTGTAAGCAGGGTCTATAAAGCACCTCTTTAAAGAGGGGGTTTCCCTGAATACTGATTTTATGAAAAAACTCCTCCCTGAGTTTGCATTAGTTCTGCAGTCAGCTGTTTGGTCAAGTCATTAGCCTCTGGTTTTCTTCAACTTTTGAATGGTGGTGTTAAAGGTCTTGGAACTGCACACTATACAAAATCACATCCTTACAAGTATACAAATATGCTTGAAGAAGGATTACTACTGAAGACAGACTCTTTCTAATTAGAACGGGTGACCAAAATGGCTATGGACCACACTTGATGTATAGGTATATTTAGAACACCATTTTGTTGAAAAATAGCAGTGCCATTTTACTTCCTTGAGAGTCTACATATCATTTCAAATCTCCATTTTTTAAACATGATTTATAAAATAAAGCAGCCTGATACAAATGAAGGCAAAACATTACATAGAAAATACGATCAGATATAAGATATGAATTTAAAAGCGCAGAATTAGTGTCTTAGCATCAAAGTTTGTCATCTGATTCATGCTGGCAAAATGACTGATCTTGGCAAGATCAATGGCTTTTACTCATGTGATGATGGATATAGTCCCTTTGCAGTTAACAGGACTATGTGTATGAATAAAGACTACTCAAGTGAACAAGGGTTTGCAGATTCAGGCTCTGTATATTTACAGGCAAACATCAGAAGTTGGACTGTATACTTAGTGGGTTGGGGTTGTTTCGTTGTTTTCTTTTTTCCTTAGTTAATGCACTCTTTGCACATGCTTCAAAATCAACTTTCCCAAAATATTTTTGTAATGTCTACTTTAGAAAGCAAGCATCCTGAATCTTCATATTTTAAAAAGTAACATTATTTAAAATTATATCAAAACATTTCAAAGTAAATCAATATTCATGTCAATGAGAGATGGTAAGAGCTGTCCTAGCTGACGGGTAGACTATTAATGAAGGTTTGCAACCAGTGTAACTGCTGTGTAATAAACTTTCTTTCCTTTGCCCCCTCTTGAGAGAGGAAGGTAATAGCTGCTTTATAACTGGGCGGGGGGTGGGGGTGGCAGTGTGAGGGAATAGTAAAACATATGTATTTCCTAATTCTACCTAAATATAGTGAACAACCTAAACTACTTTCTCCGCAATTTGCTTGCTTTCAACTTCACTCCTCAGGAGTTCTGTGCTGCTGCCCAATGGTTATCTTTATATTCTAGCTGATAAAAATACTCAGTAAAAGCAACCCACCTTAGCATTAAATAAATGATAGAGGAGTAAAAAAATGCTATAATAATATGAAACAGTCTCCTTTCATCAGCTTCGTCTCATCAGCAAAAGTTACCTCTCGTCACAGTTACTACAACTGCTAGCACTTCTGCAGGTCAACTATGCAAAGAAACAATTGTGGTTTAGGTCACAGTTCCAAAGAAATTTCATCACAGCCACAAGAGTATGAAGTGCTACATAATGCTAAAAAATACAGGATGGGGACCTCATTCGCCTGCTTGATCTGTTCAGCCATCTCAGTAACACTGGCTACAAGCAGCAGCAGCCCATTCCTTCTGGAATCAGCCTTAATCTCCAACAGAAATCCCTGCTGGTGCTCTGCGTGTGCAGGAATCCCTGCATGGCGCTCTGCCCTGTACGTGTAGAAATCCCTGTGTGGCACTCTGCTCTGCGTGTGCAGAAATCCCTGCGTGGCACTCTGCTCTGCGTCTGCAGAACTCTGACAACTCACTGAAGCGGTAGAAAACCCCTCTGTGAAGCAGAGCGCTCTACCAAGCTTGCAAAAGGTTAAACACTGCTGAAATAGCAAGACATTTCACCTGCCCACACTTCCCAGTTCTGTTCAATTACCGACAACAGCAGTCCTATAATGCAACATAATATGGTATTATTAAATCGGGGATTTGCATTTACACCTTGTTGTAGCCTGCAGGAAGGCCTGATATTCATCAGTCGATATCAAAGGAAACAATCCACAACTTTCACAGGCACACACACACCACATTGACCTTGGAAATAGAGGTGGGAATGATCCCTTTCAGAAAGGTGCTGTTTCACAAGTTCACAATGTTACAGCATTAAATTGTTCATCAAGTAACAAAGTATCACCGTCCTTCTATTACGCACACATACAGGCTCCACAAGAACACAGAGCAACATGAGCTGTGCTTTTAAATCCTCTTTAATTCCTACTTTGCTCTCTACTTCCCAGAATGACCTTACATATCCCCTCTTCCCCCAGATAGAATCAGTTAGGGCTTCTCTTGTTCCCCAAAACTGCTACTTATACAAAGCAGCTTCCGTAATGTCTTCTGATATCTTTTTATAACACTGAAGATTTCGATAATAAAATATTTTTAAACATTTAAACATTACCCTGACAGCAAGTTTTTAAGAAAAATAAGCCTCTAACTTCTCATTCTGGATTCATCTTTTGTTTACAGAGCCCTTTTCACTGAAAACTGCACACCTCTTTCCCAAGTGTTGCCCCTACGTTGACCCAAGCTCCCAACTTTGCTCTGTCTTTAATTGCCAGCTCGTCCATCCCATTTGTCACCCCACTACCACTTATACACAGATNATTATTATTATTATTATATTTTTTTAATGGGGCGGGGGAAACTAACGTCTCGCCTCTCACCACCCCTTCTCGCCGAAGGGTTCCCCGCCCACGCCCGGGGGCTGTTGCCCTGATGGAATTCACTTTTCCCCCCCTCCACAGGCCATCGCCCCACTCCCCGTCCCCCGGCTGCCCCCGCTTCACCTGGTCCCCACGTAACATCGGACACCAAAGTCCTCTCCCCGAGTGGCTACACCCAGAGAACTTTGGGCAGATTGCAGCACGGGCACCAGCAGAAAGAAGAGTAACTGCTGTGAAATAGCGAGTAGTTCCCGTCTGGAGCGCAGAGGTTTATTGTGCTTCCATTTCTAAAGCAGGGTGGATGTTATGCAATATTTATAAGCTTTAATATATCAACCGGATATCTGAAAGCTCAAGTATGCTGGAGGCTTTGCACAGCCTGTATTGGTAATCCCTACCACCCATATCAAGTTTTAGTGCCCAAGTGTTGAGATAGAACTCCTCACTGGTAACCCATGCTAAAAACATTGACATGATACTGTGAATCATCTTTAGTTATGANATCACCGTCCTTCTATTACGCACACATACAGGCTCCACAAGAACACAGAGCAACATGAGCTGTGCTTTTAAATCCTCTTTAATTCCTACTTTGCTCTCTACTTCCCAGAATGACCTTACATATCCCCTCTTCCCCCAGATAGAATCAGTTAGGGCTTCTCTTGTTCCCCAAAACTGCTACTTATACAAAGCAGCTTCCGTAATGTCTTCTGATATCTTTTTATAACACTGAAGATTTCGATAATAAAATATTTTTAAACATTTAAACATTACCCTGACAGCAAGTTTTTAAGAAAAATAAGCCTCTAACTTCTCATTCTGGATTCATCTTTTGTTTACAGAGCCCTTTTCACTGAAAACTGCACACCTCTTTCCCAAGTGTTGCCCCTACGTTGACCCAAGCTCCCAACTTTGCTCTGTCTTTAATTGCCAGCTCGTCCATCCCATTTGTCACCCCACTACCACTTATACACAGATATCAACTGGAAGAAAAAAAAAAAAAAAAAAAAAATCCTGCTTACCTTATCCAAGAGTCACTAAAGTCCGCAAGGGAAAAAAACCACAAACGCCGGGTCCCCGTGCGAGAATCGCAAACAGAGGAACACTTCCTTTAACAAAGCCACAAGCGGACCCGCCGCGATCCGGCGAGGGAGCCAGCTACTCCGGAGAAAACTCGAAGCGATCCCCAGCACCGCGCTTCCCGCCGAGCCCAGGCGCGGAGAGCAAGTCCCCCGGCCCCGAGGCGCCGCGGGGNCTCCCCGAGTGGCTACACCCAGAGAACTTTGGGCAGATTGCAGCACGGGCACCAGCAGAAAGAAGAGCAACTGCTGTGAAATAGCGAGTAGTTCCCGTCTGGAGCGCAGAGGTTTATTGTGCTTCCATTTCTAAAGCAGGGTGGATGTTATGCAATATTTATAAGCTTTAATATATCAACCGGATATCTGAAAGCTCAAGTATGCTGGAGGCTTTGCACAGCCTGTATTGGTAATCCCTACCACCCATATCAAGTTTTAGTGCCCAAGTGTTGAGATAGAACTCCTCACTGGTAACCCATGCTAAAAACATTGACATGATACTGTGAATCATCTTTAGTTATGAAACATAAGGGAAAAAATCACCCTGAGATACAACTATTAATTATATCCTCTGTTTATAAGAAGGATAACAGATACCTTTGGACAAACAGAAGCAAACAAAACAAAAAAGTCAGAAGGTAATGGCCTAAAAATTAGAAATATATTTATGTGAATTCAAGCAAAGAAACAAGTTTGAAGTCTCACTTGAATCTGCTTTAATGTGAGATAACAGATTTAGCTATCTGATTTATTACTTTTAAATTAATTTACCATCCATTCCACCACTTTTAAAGAATAGCTACTTAATCTTCAATGTGAAATCATTACAAAAATTAAGTATCTACTCTTCATGGCATTATAGGTTACCTACTTCAGGCCTTTTGGAAAAACGTGTTACAGATTAAAGTATTAAACTGTCTTTAAATCACCCGTGACTAGGGTAAGACAGACAGAGGTCAGCTGTTCTGACGCATGCTAGGTTAATTATACTTGTGTCTACACGTGGAATGAACTTGTAGTGACAAACAAAACTAGGTAAATCCAGTACTTAAAGAATCAAACTAGTTAGCATAGTAAATAATAAACCGGAATAGGTTAGATTGCATTAGTTTATCACTATTTTGTGAGGGAGTTCTTACTGGACTGCTAATTAGGTCATGGCAAGAAGAAACATCATTAATTTTTACACACAAAGTGTAGAATATAAAGCCAAGTCAACCAGATTTTCATTGACCCAACCCTTTGTAATTGCTAGTTATCATAAAGCCAGCTTGGCTGGTGTCCGGATAACATTTCTGAACCACTGTGATTCTATTTCTCCCATTTTTTCTCTTAAGCTCTCTCAGGTTTTTTGCCAAGTACAGACAGAATAAAATTGCACTACTTAATGACAATTTTTGGGGTGCAAAACTGATATTGAGTCAACTTTGCTTCCTAGTAGCACAGTTGTACTAGTAACTCTCCTGCGACAGAGGTAAACATAAAAATGACTTGTTCCAAACTAAGTGGAAATTGAGATCTTGTGAGGGCAAACAGGGACCTTGCTCATCCATTCTCCTTTGCCATTATGAAAGTACATGAAACAAACAACCAACAATTACATAAATGTTTTATATAACCCAATTAATGAAGTAGTCAGGATGACTATCAAATTATGCAAGGTCGGACATACTATAGCTTACTGCTTGGCTTTGCAAATTGATAGACAAAGAACCCCAAAATAGCACATGGAAGGCTCTCAAGAAAATTCTGAAAATCCTAAATCTTGTGAGGGACTTGCACTCTTAAATTTGAGTGTAAATAATGATACAACAGTGTAATACGTTAAGGTATCTTGGCATTCTTGCTTTTTTGAATGTGTGTATCTGATCATGCTCATCTTTCTTTTTTGGACACTCACTGAGATATACAGTTTACAAAGCTCATATTTAATTAAAATTACTTTAATATATTTGTAGCACATATATTTTCTGAATTTTTCTTCTAATTTAGCTCTGTATCAGCTACCACAGATAATAGAAAATAAATTTTGCTTATTCTTAACCTGACAGCTTTCCGTCTTCTGCTCAAGGATATTGCTTGAGCTCTATTTTGTGTATAGTTTGCTCTATTTTTTCACAAAAAAAAAAAAGAGAAATGTGAATGAACTAAATTTTTTTCATTGTTTTGTGACCCATACATTACATCATCACTGTTTACAGTTGAAACATTTTCAACTACAGAGTATTACGCTTTACTTGATGTAATGCAGACCAATGTACACTACAATAATGGAGAATTTATTCTGTGTTTAACAATTAATTATTAGTCCAGAGAGACTGCTGATGCTTAGTAGTATGTTTCTGGTTTACATAACCTGAATTTGGATAGTTTATGATAGTATCTTACCAGATCCCAGGTGGTATGCCACACAATTTTCAGTTAAGAGTCCCATGTGCTTGGCAGTCAGTTATGTTTGGTTTTCATTTTTCCACCTGCATTACTGTATTTGAAGCATTTACCATTCTTATATTGGGCAGAGGAGAAGCCGTGCAGTAAGTACTAATGTTTTCTTGTAAAGGTGAGAAACACAGAGGAACTTCAAAGCTGTTTTATGCTTGTTAAGACTATAGGTATTAATAATGAAGATTCTCTATTTTGTATTTATGAGGTGCTGTTTCATATAGGATCCAATACAACAGAAAACTTCATGTAAGACAAAGAGATCAAAGTCTCAATATATTAAGGGGAAGTCAATGCAAATAACACACGATGAAAGTTGTTTAGCAACCTATTCAGTATTTGTCCAAAACATTTGCTCTCGTACTTTACAGCCTATGTCTTACTCACTGAATTTAGAGCTGTAGTCACTTTCTTTGACTAATTTGGATCTCCTTTTCTACCACAAGTAGCCCTTTCTCCAGAATTATTTACCTGCAAAATGAATGCAGAATTAGAGAGTAAGCATAGTATTTCAGAAGTGGCTATTTTTCTTCTCTTGGTTTTTCTACTGCTAGCACTTCTAAAGCTATTTAAAATCATTTTTTCATGCTTGGGGTTTTGTATTAGAAATCAGTAAGGAATAAAAAAGGAAATTTCAGAGACTTGCACTGTTACTCACTCTTCAGATTATTCCAGTGACTTCCTTATGGCTTGGTACCACCCACCACCTTTAAGTGCAACAACAATATTTTATTTTTCTGTGGTATATCTTTAAACATTCAAAATGAGAAAAGTGTTGCCATGAATACCATTGTCAAGTTACCAAAGAATTCAGGATATTAAAATCTGATACTACCAAGTATCAATTAATCTGTTGTTCCAGATAACCTGACAGTTACAAAGTGGTAAACAAGACTAAAAAAAAAGATTTTTTTTTGTTTGAATCAAGAATATGCAACACTTTAAAAACACTTCTATTTGTAGCTTAATACTAGAAACAATTTTAGGCAAGCTGATGGATTCAAGCAGTAAAGAAACCTTATTTCAATATATACAATCCAAAATACTGCACTTTGTAGGGTTTAATTTCCACTTCCTTTTTTTTTTTTTTTTTTTTTAGTTATTGGAAGAAGGCAGCTGCCCCTTTAGTGCAGCTGTTACTGGTTAGCTTAAGTCAATGACAGCAAGAGAACTCTTAGCCTGCTCTGACATGAGATGGCATCTATAATCCTCCAAATACCTCTTTGTCGTACACACACAGCATGAAGTTTGGACACATACATCTTTCTCTCATCTTCCACTGGTCTAATTCACTCAATGTCTGTTTAATGTTTTAATGAAAGATGATAATGCATCCTCTATAAACTCTGTGCTGATCAAAAACCACAATAAAATGTACTGAGACCTGGACCAGTGCTTATATAACAGCAGGGCATCATAACCACCAGAATGGCAGACACTGGCAAATGGTATAGAAGAAAATTAACTTCCTTGTGGTTTGGAGAAAGGTTGTGCCAACCATCTGGCACAGGAGATCTCCCAAATGACAAGAGGATCATAAAGGCACATTAAGGTTTACCCCATATCTCCTTAGAGCCAGTTTTCACAAAGGGACTCAATTCCTTAAATAAAAGGAATATGCAATAGTGTTCACACACAAGAAAACTATTTTTGAAATGCATCAAAATAATCCAAACGTATACCACAACGCAACAGATGTAAACTCTGGGGAAAAAAAAAAAAAAAAGGCTAGACTCTGAGGTTAGATCTGTAGATTTCTCCATTATTTCTAATCAAATAAATGCTATAGATTCATTTCAGTCTGTAGCAACTTTGCAATGATAATGATTCTGACAAGATCACGTTGCCCCCATTCTTATCTTGTGAATATAAAGTAACAACTGATTAAACAGTAAAGAGATAATACACTACAGAATTAAGATGCACATTAAAAATTAGTATTGAAAAATAATTGATAAATGAGGATAAATATTTAATTTCTTATCAATCACTCTTTTTTGACTTCATTTGGGATCAAATAATTTCATTATTCATTATCATTGAAATCTGAAAACATAATACCACTCGATAGTAGATAACACAGATTTTATTAAAAACCCCACACACAAAGAGAAAGCTGAAGAGATTTAATTTCAGTACTTAGTCGTGATGTTTATAAGAGATCTCTTAGGGCATCTATTGGAGAATCTTAGTATTGCACTCTAAAGAAAGGAGCCTGTAGAAAGGGTAAGAAAGAAGGAACGAGTTCTTTTTTTTTGTCAACAGATTTAAACAAGAAAATTAATTCTAACTTCTTCTGGGCAGTCCTTGTTCAATTCACTAGAGCATTTAATGTAAACAACCAAGTAACAAAAGTGTTTTAGCAATGACCTTGAAAACTTCACAGCTGAAAATATTCACTGATGGAATTGAAAGAGCTAATACTCTACATTTCATAATTTGGCAGCTCATTCAATCTTGAGTATTTAGATATGAAATAAGCTGAACATATCATGCTGTGTTTATCTAGAAAGCTGAAAATTTATTTTGCATGGAAAAGTTTACAAAAACCATAGTGAGAAATTTAATTCATAAGGATTAGGTATTAACAAGAATGGTAAATTTTTTGTATTAGGCTTGTTTAGTCTTTGCGTTGGTTTTCCAACCTATTCAAGTACTTTTAATTTCGAATTTTTACCTGTGAAGCTCTATGGTAGTAATACTGACATCTTTACACTTTTGCCATGATTTACTTCTGCCCACTAACATGGGGTATTCTCTATTCTGTACTTTATTTCCTCAAAGTTGCACAGAGGGGCAATTTCTGGACACAGATTGCTGTGTAGCTAGGAGTTTTAGCTAGTTTGTGATAGAATAGAAAATAATTGTTTAACTTATTTTACAGAAAGGATAGCTTTTGAAATTGTATTGGCAAAGTAGCAAGCACCCTATGTCAGCCTCATTAGGCTGGATTTATTTTTCAGCAGAACTTATGTCAGGGCCTGTATCTTTCCTTATATATTTTTGTGTTTTCCAAGAGAAAGTAACCTGTAACAGTCATCTGCAAGCTCTGGTAGATCTGTCTGATACCCTATTGAAAAAAACACCACCAACAACAAACCCACACCACCACCACCACGTAACCTGAGGCTGAGGCACACTGACAAATTGTTAATATCCACTATCACTGCAATTTAAGTAACCTTTCCCCCACCAATAAAACCCCCCTTGAGCAGCAATTGGTAAGTTGGCTCAACAAGATATAAAAACATTCTTTTGTACAGTCACAGCCAACTGTAACCTAAAATATTATCCTTTTGTTTGTGTTATGCATTATTATAGGAATGAATCTTCACAGAAATTTTAAAAAGCCATGCAGACTTCTGAGGCAGTGTTCGAACATCAGGTGTGCCCAAATGTCCCATGCAGTCTGTAAGCATCCGTGAATTGTCTGATCATTACAGCACTAGAGAATCCTTTCTCCTACAATTTGAGAGTTTCTGCATTTCTCCTAATTCTGTGTCATGGAGATGAAGCATAATCGCTTGTTTTCAAGTGGGTTTTGCTAGGGAATAAGCCAATCTAAATAGTGATTGCATCTGGAATACAAGTCTAAGTTACTATACACTGATGTGTAGCTTAATTCACTCCTCGCCATATATGTCATCATATATCTGTTTCCATCCCAAGTTGTACTAAGAATTTAAAGGAACCTGTTCTTCAAACAATGCACATAATGACTTTGAAGCAAGCAGGTCTGTGAACTCCAGTATCTGTACAGGGTAAGAGACATTTCCTACAGTTCTAGAGAACAAGAGGACAATATAATAAGGTTCATAGGCACATCTTACCCTGTCTCTCCTTGAAAGCGATCAGCCTGTCCCAGAAGAGCACAAGGAATATTAAATGGGGCAAATATTCTGGCTTATTGTCTTTGTGACTTTGATATTACAGAATTTTCCACTTCTTTAGGAGATAAATTTCATCAAAGGTTCTTACTGATATTACAACAACTAGATATGGTAAAGAATGCAGTGCACTTTTCAGTTGGGAGACAATGTCATTGTCATACGTATCAGTTAGTCCACAGTTCTACTCAGCCAGAATCCTTCTTTGTCTTTGCAGACAATCTGAGTGAATCATAAAAATAAAAACAGAACAAAAAAAAGCTAAGAAGTTCAAGGAATATGGAAATTTCATCCCTTGTATCCCAATCTCTCCTTTTCCCCTTGCAACTAAATTTTAACTATTTTGCCAGTGGTCCCGTACAGAGGTATAAGATGACGCAAAAGGGCTAGAGTGCCAGTTTCACGTTGGCAAATGGCAATGCAAAAAAGGATATCTTCATACTTCTTACCTATAATGCAGTTCCTAGGACAAAACTAAAGCTGTAGTCTTATATTCTGCATCCATTTTATTTCATTTTCCTTCCTTTTTCATAGGTCACTCTATAAACTCTGACATTGACAAGAAACCACCTTACTCCTGCCAGTAATATGGTGTGAAGTATTAATAGGCACACGTTTCTTAAATAATATGAGGGATGCGAAAGGGTTACTTGAAACTCTTCATTTCTTGTACATCTAAATGAACCCATTGCAGAATCCAGCTAATTCTCCTCTAAAACTTAACTAATTTTAAATGACAGATTTTTAATTACTTATGACATACTATCCGACTAAATGTAAAAATCTATTTTCACCAGTACAGTAATATTTGAAAAGTTGAGATTTGTCAAAAATATCAGGTTTTCTCCAATTTCTTTACTCAGAAAGGGAAAAAAGAGATCCATTACAGGTTGTTAAATATTCAGTTAAAAGACCTCTTTTTTTGCAGCATATCTTACCCTTCATGTAGTTTTTATTGGAGTCAGAAACAAGCTGAGTAGGTTCTTGTTCTTCATTCTTTCTGAATTTATAGAAATTTGTTTAAAAAGGATTACCCAATCACATATTAATATGATGAAATTTGGAAGGAAAATGCAGGAAAAAAATTACAAGCAATTACAAATCAGTAATTGAAATTCACTATAAATGAAATTTATGTGTTTACCCTTAACATGCGTCTGATTACCTTACTAGTATTCACAAATACAGGAGACATTACTCCTGTATACTTCCACAGGGAAAGAAAACATTGATGACTTCTTTTTGCTTAAATGGGAAAAAGAATACCGAGAAGCTAAGCCATTTAAGCAGTCACAAAAGAAATCTGAGGCACTGCTGGGAACAGAAGTTTCCCATTTCTTATTCATTCTTAATCACATGATAATCCTGCCTTATCAATCAACATGTAAATTTAAAAGCAGTGATTACAGTAGTGATGATCTAATATTTTAGTACAATAGAAAAAGACACACAACTGAACTTCAAAGAAAGTTCATAAAAATCACAGCATGCACTTCTTTTAACATAAATGGTACTGCTTGCCTGATATAATCCAATAATATTGATTCTGAAAAACTATTTATATTCACGGTAAAATACGCCTGCTGTGTTCACTTGCTCAATGCGTGCTACAGAATATACATGCACTGTATTCTTTCACTAAAAAAGTCCAAAGATACATATAGTACAGTTATACTGTCAACATTTTGGAACAGGATCAAAATATATGCCACACTTCTACATTTGCATCTCTGCTAAATCATTTACTTGTTTTCAGTCAGGAAGTCAACATCATTCTGAAGTTTCAGAATTCATAGATTTACACAGTTCATAGCACACATTATAAAAATATATTAGGCACTACTTGTAAGTGTAGATGTTTAAGATATCAAGTGACATTCATATAAAATTACATTAGAAAGCTTTAATAAAAGACTATTAAGTTGCTAAGTAAATCACAAGGTTTGAAATGCAGGTACAATAGGCATACTCAATTTGCACTTTTCTGTGAGCATACATATTCCAGCACAATCTCTGTTCACACAGACCACAACTGGTTTTCTCCAGCAGCTCTCTATTCAGTGAATAAATATGGGTGAGACAATGTCTACTTTCAAAAACTGTTTTCTTCAGGCACACGTAACTGCTAATCACCCATGAGGTGTTTGGTCTTAGTGACTGCACCAAAGAGGCAGAAGACAAGTTTCAAGGCAGCAACCAAGTGGATAAACCCAGAAATCCTCTCCTTACTCCACCTGCAATTGTGCTGTCCTATTTACAACATTAATTCAGTCTTTTGCAACTGGTAACACATTTCCTACAGGAAGTATTTTACTCACAATGTAATGGGGTCTTCCACAATCTTGAGGGGTGATTGAGAAAAATCTAAAGTTGTGGTTTAGGAAGAGTGGTGTGGATTAGGTAAATTGACTTACAACCAATATTGAATTGGCAGTATTAAAAACAGGGGAAGACGACAAGGGTTTGAAGGACAGAAACACAGGACTCAGAGTTATATTTTCAGGAAAGGGTATTTCCTGAGAGAAACCAGTGGAACAGCCGAACAGGTTAAATGGCAAGACAAGATCACAGACAAAAATGTTCTCTGGACAGTTGAGTACAGGAAGTAGAGATAACATGAAGTGACAAAGAGACGAAAGAGTTGAGGAGTAGAAAAAGGCAGGTGAGAAGGAGGAAGGGAGAACAAAATTAAATTTCTGAAACAAGTGGAATGGCTGGAGAGGGAGAATGGATAAGAAAACTCAGTATATGCGGTAGAGGAAATGGAAAAGAGATATGGAAAGGCCACCTCATATTTCACCTGCTTTTTTTTCTGGAAAGTACTTAGCAAGATTTTGTTCAAAAGGAAAGAAGCAAAGGAGAAAGTTGGTTCCATTAATGGTTCCATCCAAAAAATGCTAACTGTAAACAAAAACTATTACTCTAAATTGCAGGATTAAGGAAACCCAGTTCAGCATCTATTTGAAAATAACAACAATTTGCAAGTCATGTTAGAACATCTGCATCTCCTATTACAGAACAGCATAAACGCAATGTAAATTGGTAATCTTCATAATCATCTATTAAAAATTGCCTACATATGAAGATTTATTCACCTAATAAATTCCGACATAACTTTGAATAATGAGTATATTTGAGAACCAGTGATTTGGCAAATACAGGAATGGCAAAATGAATGAGTTATTCACATGATATATTTGCTC
>VZTQ01008954.1:11793-28342 GCA_013400755.1 Pelecanoides urinatrix | reverse complement strand
CTATTGCTATTGCTATTGCTATTGCTATTGCTATTACTATTACTATTACTATTACTATTATTTTAGCTTTCAGTTGGACTAAATTAGAATTAACTTAAAGGGGGAATATTTTAAAACCGCTCTCTAACTTTATTACTATTACTACTGCTATTGGAGCTTTATAATTCCCCCAAAAATCCCAGCACTGAGACTATACAAATATCCATCCAGAGATAATTTCTGCTCCAGAGGGTTCTTAGTTGAAGAGCACAGCTATCAGTCCCTGACTGCTCAGTCTGTTCCCCCTGACTGTTATTCCTTCCTTTGCTCACTGCATCCCTGCCACCAAATTCTCNACTAAAACTCTGCTAAAAAGTCAGGAGCAATGAGTGAAAGGACTTTGACTTTACTTCACTGGGCTGTGGGCCAGGCCTCTGTGTACACTGTATCACAGAGTTTGATTTTTGCAGATAAGAGAGAAACTTGCAATTTTTTTTTTTTCTTCCCCCCCTCCACTCCCCAAGACCAGAGAGTGCCTGGAGCAAAAATTATGGTTTTGCATAGTATTTAGACCCATATCACAGCATTATCAGCAGAATGTGCAATGGCCTTATTCAGTTAAATAGGAAGGTACTGAATGCCTCATTTCATTTAAAAAGCAATATAGCTTAATAAAGAAATACAGATACAACTGTAAGAATTCTGCAATAATAAACAAGGTACTTCTAGTTGAACACCATAAATGTAGATTATGTTCTTATTAGAAGAGGATGTTACTAGACATTTTACATAAACTTTTTAATAATCAAGAACAAAATCTAACAAATTATGATTAAATGACAGCTTAAAGAAAAAACAAACCAAACAAACCAAAGCCAAATATCTATGTTTGCTCTTGTAACCTTTTTTTGAATAAAACTGACTTACATTGGATTTACCATGGAAGAATGCATATGTATTTCTAAACTGTAGTCAACTAAAGGAGAAGATACCTTCATAATTTTTTTTTTTTTTTTTTTTAATTCTTTCCACAGTAACTACTAGGAGCTGTATCCTACCCTCTTTGTGATATCTGGTAAACCTTCACTAGACTACAACAATAACAAGACTCTTTTCCTTGTTATGTGAGAAATATATATAACAACTGTCATAGTTAGAGTTCATACTAGCTAATGTAGGTATACTACTTCATTCAAAGCTGCTATGTTTATTTACTTCATAAAAGGATACATCAGGCCCTAATGGACTGTCTAGCTGAGATGCCAGGCATTTTATTTGCCATTTATAGGTTTTTGGTTGTCTGAACTGAGCACCTTAATTACTCTTGCTGAATCATTTTCCTGTGTCACCAAGAACCCCCACTTTTTTTTTATAAGCTAAGGAGGAGGCTTCTGTGGAAGCTAGACTCCCTGCACATTGCAACTTCTTCCTAGACCTGGGCACTTTCCTTGGTTTAATCGATTATAGAACTTATACTGGCAATATTAGATAACACTGTATCTATCACTTAATCTTTCATTTTGACAACCAGGAACATTTTGGAATTCAGCATCCTTCAACACAGAGATGTCGTACCTGCATTTCCCCACCTTCCATGGAGAGCTCAGTGCAGATGTCTCTTTTTTCTTTAAAACTACTTCTTCCTCAGGAGTGTTTTTAGAAAACCTGGGAATTCAAGACTTCATAAGGATAGAGTTACACTGTAAGTAACATGACTGANTTCCATACCATATGATGCCATGTTCAGTATATAAACTAGGGAAAAAGCTGGCCGGGAGTCTACTGCTCATAAAATGGCTGGGCATCAGTCAGTGGATGGCAAGCAATTACACCATGCATCACTTGTTTGGTATATTATTTTATCATTATTATTATTTTCCCTTTCTTTCCTGTCCTATTACTTTGTCTATATCTCGACCCACAAGTTTAACCTTTTTTTTCCAATTATCTCCCCCATCCCGCAGCGGGGTAGGGAGCAAATTGTTGTGTGGTTCTTAGCTGCCTGACAGGTTAAACCACAACACCCTCCAAATTTTAAGGCCAGGCATTACATGTGGCTGCTGGGAGATTCACCCAGTCACAATGTGTGACTCAGACCTTCTGTGGCATAGTATCCTAGCGTAGTCACATTTTCTCATCGTTATTTTTTTGTTGTTTTTTTAAAAAATATTTTTTGTACATACCCAAATCTTTAGACTTTTACACACAAATTAATTTTTGTTGCACAAGAGAAAACTAAATGTCTCACTAAATTCAGTAAGACAACTAATGTAGAATGAAAGCTTTATCTTAGTTGACTCAATGTCTTACACTGTTCATTATTAAAAAGGAGAATATTTAAAAGGCTGAAGTATTGTTTAAAAAAACTTTTGGATTCATTTGAAATGGCACATCAATTAAAAAGTCTTATACTTGACAGGTACCTCTGAGAGTTCTTTAGAACTCTCTTTACCTTAAGAATAGACAGTTCCTCATTTTTTTACAAATCCATTGTATTATCACATTTAAGTATTTTCTAGTAAAGAGTACAAATAAATATATATATAAATATATATCATATAATGCAAAATGTTGCTATAGAAACATGAATGCATCTTTATTAAAAAGTAAAATATTTGGCTTGGGTTTTTTTTTGCCAATGTTTTAGGTTATTGAAACAAACGGAAAACACCTACTGTGTTCTTCTGTAGGCAGTTTAATTATAGAATATTGTGTAATGCTTAATCAATTTGGTTTTTGTTATCTCAAACTGTAGTGCTCTATTTGAAAGTTACCCTGTTTTCAACAGTGTTTTTGCTATGTTTATCAAGAGTATGAACTGCATTCTGTTAAAGTTCTGTGAACAGGTGAAAACACAGTACTGTTATAATCTCAGTGTCATGCAGTACAGAAAATATACTGGGTCAGCACTTCAGTAAAGAATCTCTGAAGTAATGGTGATATTCTTGTGTGATAAATGATTTTCCATTTTCAAAATAAACAGTTAAATCATGGAAAGATTAAAGAAATACTTCTGAGTGCTAAATTTATTCAGACAATTGGCAGAAGACCATAACTCTTTCTTGAGAATAATAATATGCAGACAAACCCACGTCACTTGTCCTATTCATTCCTAAGCATCCAAACTAATGTACACTTATGGTTTTTGTATGACTTGTAACTAGTGAGACATGAGAAAAAGTGAAATTGGTCTGTATTTTCAGTATTTAAAAATACAAAGTTTATCTCACTATTGTTTGGCATGTAGAGATATTTCTTCACTTCTAGAAACATCCTAATTCATTGAATAGACAGACATATTCTTTTTTGAACATCATAGGTAGGATTGTTTGTAGTGGAGCCAGAATTATGTGTTTTCACTGAGGGCAATATCAGTCAGAAATGAGCAATATATACTTCCATTATGACTACCTTTCTCACTCTCTCTCAAAACAAGAAAAAATAATCAGCTTGAACATTTCATATTGTATAGGATCATTTAGATTTCATCATCATATACACTTTTATGACAGATGTGAATGTAAATCACCAACCTACATTTTATATTGTATTAATAGTTCCACATAAATCAATGTCTTTGTTTGATTTGTGTAATAATAAATAACAATAATGAAAATGTAAGGTGTCAGTGTTTAAGATGAGGATGTGTTAGAAATCATTTAAAACTCATTAGGTCATTAACATTTGGCATTCCATATTTGTGAACAGAATGATTTTTCTTAGCATTTTATTGATTGTTATCAAGCTTTATATCTAATTCTTTTATTTATGACATAATGATCTTTAGACCTTTAAGTCTAACTTTGCCAAAGCAAAAGTATCAGATCAAGAATCTTAATAGAAAATGTGAAGTTTAGTGTTGTTTGGTTGGTTTTATGAAGTTAAAAACACTACAGTGCATCTGTGTATAATATTCTAGAAAGCTATTGCAAAAATGGAGGTGTGCATCCTAACTGTATTTTAAAACACAGAGGAAGTGAATCATCTTGAAGAAGATTCTTGATCCTTTTTTTTTTTTTTTAATAGAATTATAAAAGCTCAAGTCTTTGAATTTTTGTCTGTAACCTTCTGCAGAAGTAATAGTTGAAAGCAACAAGGCTGATTCAACTCTCAATAGTACTCTGTATTAAATACTTCCATCACTGCAGGTTACATCCTCTAGCCAAAAACCTGAGTAACTATTTTATACTGCCTGAGTGTGCACTGAAGGATTATTTCTTATTTAAAAGCAATGAGTTAAACAGAAATGTAAAGTACCATTGGGAACACTATGATGTATTAATTTGGAGGGTCTTCTATGGTTGCTCTGAAAATAGTTCTGAAGAGTCCAATCTGCAGCTGCTGTTGGCCTTTGTCTGCCTAAATTCTCAACTTATTGTCCAGGATGAGTGGAATTCAATTTTTTTCTTTATGGAAAGTGCTCGGGTTTTGTATTCTGTAACATATTACTTGGTAATCACTTTCTACTTCTGCATGTGATGCTCAATCTCGATACTGTGAATGGTTCTTGATGACTGTATTTTCTGTTAGTCATTTAGCCACGGCTAGCCACTGACCACTCTCCATGATTACCATTAACTGCATCTTCTGCTCCACTTTGCCTATCTGTAGCTGTGCTCTGCCTGTGTTTGAATGCATTAGAGCCACAAGAGTCCCTGTAATGTTTGGAATAATTTTGAGTAACACCAAGGTAGGTAGGGCCCACAAAGGATTTTTGCACCAGAAGAGAACTCCTGGACGTACCCTCCCTTGCTGCCCGGGGAATGACCAAAATGCTCTTTGCCTCAGTCATTTGTCGCAAAAGGACAAGTTTTAGAACTCAGTCAGCATCTCTCCACATCCTGTGGCATATTTTCCATAGGTGGTTTGACCATTGTGCTTATAAATGTCAATTTTTTTCCAAATTTGCAGTGTAGTTGTTTTTAGCAGAATTGTTTAAAGTATTATAGAATGTTAACTGATTCTATTTTTCACTTTTTCTGACATATTCTGGTCAGTCTTCAGACACTCCAATAGATGATCGTGTGGTCACCTTTGCTATGAAGGCCTTCATCTCTGGAACTTCTGGGATTGGTTCCTTTTTTCGAGATTATATTACTTTTTTAGTGGTACTAACATAATTCATTATTTCACTGGTTACTTCAAAATCTTTATTATGTATTTTCTTGCCTTTAAAATCTAAACAGTATCATTTTTTTTATCAGATCTGTCATTCTGATACACTATTTAATAGGCACATTCAGTGAGTTCAAAGCAGAATTTGTGTTTTCAGGCTTCATTCCAACAGTATCCAGAGGATTACAAAGACCTCCCTACAGAAGGTAACATTCAACAGAAATTCTCTTTACCCGATCACATTGAGTTTCTGTTGCTTTTGTTCTCCTACTGTGTGGTTGGTTTTTTTTTTTACCCCTCAATAGGGGAGATTGAGCTTTCAACTTTGTCCAAATGAAACAAATTTATGCTAAAATTCATTTTACTAAGGAACTGTTTTTAGACATCAGTTATTTCTTATTATTGCATAAAACACTGTTGATTTTTAAGCAGAAGAGATCATTTATTACAAAAGACACTCTGTTTAAAAATTGACTGCACATAATGCTTTATTTTATTTGGAAAGTCAAAAGCTTTGTGTATTTGTCATTTTACTTTTCTCTCTCAGGTTCAACTGTTATAGAAAAATATTTTATAACAACCATATTCAGGACTTAAGGGAGTTCAAGCATGTGGCATTACTCAGTCTAAAGGTTGGCCAAAGTGGATCTAAATATTATAAAAAGTCTAATGTATCTTTGAAAAGTGAAAAGAAAATTAAAATATTTAATTGTAATTTTTTTTTTTTAATTCAGTAAATTAATCTTCAAAAATGTTGTTTGAAGCTGATTTATTTCCCTTGACTACTGCTAATTGTTTTGCCTTTATCTCAGAGTCCAATGACATAAATGGGAAGCTTTCGCTTGGCTTCATGGAATGTTCTCAGATCTCTAGTCCTTTAATCAAATCCTTAATAATTCAAAATGTTGTTAATCCCTTGTTTAGGGATTACTTATTTTCATACACATTGTCCTTGAATATGTGAAAGAAACAGTTTCAGAGAGAATATTCATAATTTTCAGATCTTCAATTTCTGGCATATTCTTCATCTTATTATTTTGACCTGCAAAGATTCAGTTATGCTATAAGACCATGTAATGTGAAAGTTGTTTAGGGAGTGACTCAGTTTAATTCACTGTATACATAGTCTTATAAACTACATCAAAATTTGCCCTCTGATATTTGTAGAGATTGTGTGAATAAATAACAAAAGCAAATAGACAGTAGAATATGTTGATTGGATTACAGTGGTGATAATTTAAATATAGTTAACAATGGTAATTAACTAGCCTGTAAGCAAGAGGTGCTTTTTATCCAAACATAAAAATAATTAAACTAGCATGTTTAACTGTTTCTTGACTACTATGCTTTCTAGGGGTCCACAGATAGTTTGATTTCCACGCTGTTGACAAATCATTGTTCTCACTGTCAGTGAGTGTGAAGAATGAACTTCGGGGACAGGCCTCCTGAAGTAAACCTTTCCCTAAAACAATCAGTCATCCCATGAAATAGTAGGCTAGACCTTAAAGTAACTTGTTCTGCCACTTGATGATTTTGTGACCCAATTAACTGTGAAATAATTTAAATTTCCTTTATTACTGTCCTCTTTCTAGCTCCATCTGAAGTGATTTTTTCATTTGATGTTGGAAATGGACCTAGTGAAGTTACAGTGCACTCGCTCACTTCCTTAAATGACAACCAGTGGCATTATGTGAAGGCTGAACGAAACATCAGAGAGGCATCCTTACAAGTAGATCAGCTTCCTCAAAAGTCTTATGGTGCTCCACCTGATGGACATATTCGCTTGCAGCTCAACAGCCAGCTTTTTGTAGGTAGGCACCCATTTAACAAAATCTTTCCCAGTTATCATCATGAAAATATGAAAACAAAACAGGGGGAAAAAAAAAAGGAAGAAAAAAAGATGGCAATTTGGTCTTCTGAAAGAAGTTTGAATGATGAGGTGAGAGCCTTTGTGAAAAATCCATGAAGATGTAGCTCTGTTTTGGGATTACAAATTCAGTGTTGTAGCCTATGGTTACTGCTGGACAGGATTTCAACCAATTTTTCTTCTTTTGAGGTTTGTTTGAAGAACAACTAAAGAACAAACTTCATTTGCACCATTTTTTGAGAGGATGTCATCTGCTGAAGGAGGATAAGTTACTTCTGTAATTTCAAGGAAATTTTGTTGTCTCTTTTCATCCACAGCTTCTCAGGCTGACTAGAAAAGTTGTGAATGCCCCATTATTGGAAGTATTTAAGGTCACGTTGGACAGGGCTTTGAGCAATCTGATCTAATGTAAGATGTCACTGCCCATGGCAGGGGGGTTGGACTGGATGGTCTTTAAAGGTCCCTTCCAATCCAAATCATTCTGAAGTTCTATGAATCTGTGATATACTCCTCTATGCTTTGCTAACACATTTAATGAAATAATCAGGCTGTGTTTACTTAATATTGGAAACAAGAGAAAGGGACTATTCTTTGATTTCACACAACCACGAAAAACCCAGATCTATGGTTGGTTCTGTCTAAAGTGTCAAATTTTCAAAGGAAGAAGTTGTACTTTAACAAATGTGACATTAATGTAGTTAGATAAAACACCGGAAAAGCAGAAATGGAATAAGAAAAAATTACTTAATATTTATTTAGCTGTTACATAGAGCTATGTAGAGCTATGTGTTATGTACATGGTAGTGTTCTTATTACTCATATTATAAATTTATAAGTTTCTGGTGTATATGCATGGTATACAGTATAAAAGCGTGTAAAGTCTGCCCTACTTTTTAATGGATCTTTGTCTATATCTGCTGTGAGATACAACATACTAAATGAATATATGTTTATTCGCTGTGTGTTGGGGAAGAGTGCAGTTAAGGGGAATAGTGTTCCACAAATGTAGTTACAGAAACTGTGAATCCTTAGGAAAAAATTAAATGGAGAGAGAACCCTTGTATGCTGGGATAGGAATTCTGACCTGTGCCTCAAAAGGCATCAGGAGTAGAAGATGGAGACTAGACCAAACATTGAAGAATTTTATATTTTGATTAAAAGCATGGAGTTTTCTATGACAAAGAAGGTATCCAAGATATTAGATATAGTGGAGTTTTGAGAAGCCTTAAAATTAGTTTATATTCACAGTAATGGACTAAAACTATTAACGGAAGGAGTAGGACATTTCTGTTTACTATACTACAATAAATTATATTGCTGTCCTCTTACTTGACTTACTATATAACTTACTTACCATATGAACAGTTGAAATTAGATCTGTTTGAATTTGCAAGATCTGATCTGTGAAACAAGACTAAGAAATGGTCTAATTCTGCAAGTGTTTATGGTAATATCAAGTCAAAACGGTTTTCTAATATTTTTTACAGTTAATTGATCTCTAGTTCTTCTAACCCTTCTCCCAAACAATTTAATGCTGTACTAACCTGTATTGACAGTTGCACTTTCTGGAAATTTTTTATGAAGTAATTGGCCATTGAATAGAGTGGGTTTTTTTGTCAAATAAGTTGACAAATTCTGGTAAATTTATATACATACATCTCCTGTATAGAGCTGACAATTTAAAAACTCTTTTGACTTATCTACAAGAAACCGTCTAGCTTGTTTTCTTCAGATAATGTTCAGGTGAATAATTGTATTAGAAGAGTGATTCTGTTGTTTTGCTTCTGGTGTTGCGAGTTTTTTTCCTCTCTAAAAATTCTTGAAGATCCTGGGATTGAAATGCAATTACATTCATTATACTACGGTGTACCTTTAAATCCCTTATGAGTTATTTTGAAATAATTTGGAACAGAACTGATAAAAATGGCATTTGTTTAATTTTATTCAGTCAAAACTGTTTTTGAAGTGAGACATGACAAATGGTAGTGATCATTTGAATCATTTGTATCATGCATTTCCTGAGTGTAATTTGTGAGGGTTTGCTATGACTGCAGCAAATTTTTTGGGGTATTCTGTTTCTGCAACTGCAATACTGTCATGCGGATCAATATGGTGTCTAGTTTATTTTGTGTTTGAGTTAAACCAGTTTTTTGGATAATACAACTTTTTATAACTCCCATTTATAAGATATTTTCATCTCTTCAATTAAATATAATTTTCTTCAGCGGAGGGAGTAGTAAGACTGACTGTTTGACCACTTCCACTGACAGTCCACTGGTACAGACTCAGGCTTGTCTGCTCAAGCCAGCCAAAGGATCTAGAGAAAAATGAAACATATGGTGTCCTAAGAATGACATTAGCAGAGGCACTCTTTACTTAAATGTCATCTTGTTTACCTAGTACCTGCCATAGTCACCCATCAGTCACATACTAACATACTAGGACTGTGATTTCTTCAAGCTGAAACACCCTTAACTTCTTAGATGTATATACTCTGGTTTTCCAAAGGTGCCAGAAGAACTAAAACCTAAAGCTGCCATCAAAATGCTCATTTTAGCAGAGATAACATAAAATCTTCATATTGTTAGGTTGTTTTGTGCCATTATGTCTGTAAATAACAACAGCTGTGTCAAGATTTTCCATGTAGCACCAAGAATTTTACAAACTTTGAAATAAAAAAGGATGAAAATAAATGATCACATGGAAACATTTAACCAAAGGTTAATTGGAAATATATGAGAATTATAGTTCATAATCTTACATATTGTGGAGTATTTTCTGCTTTTACTTTTTAAAAGAGAACAAATGACAGGAGATATCAGAGATAGTTGTGCAACAAAGGGCAAGAGAAATGGTATGTAGATTGCACACCTTGCTAAGCAATCAGGATGAATAAAATACTGTCAGGAATTATGCTAAAAATAAACAACAGTGAAAATAAATGAAGCAGCAATTGTTCTTAACCTTATCACATATGCTTGGTAGTCAGGTATATCCTGACTGATATTCCTCTGTAGTGAGGGGGATAAACTTTCCTATTACTCAAGAATGGGCACAGCTTCCAGTATGGGACAAAGTATGTCAGGCCAGACACCAGCTGTGGGGTATCATGACCCATACCATGAAACTAACAGACAGACAGACACACAGATCAGTTGACCAGTCAGCAGGACTTTGAAAGGGTAAAACTGTACAGCTTTTCACTCTCCCANAAAAAAGAAAAAAAAGAAAAACACCTAATTTCTGGATGTTACTCCTTTATGAATTAATAGAAGTATGCATCATTGCTTGGTATCTAACTATGCAAAATCCCTGTTTCCCATTAAAAATTTCAAGGGTTTGCTGTAATTACTTGACAAAAAAGAAATCATATTGCTTTTAAAGCTATTTATAAATATTTTCACTTGCATAGGCTTGTGTCTTAGAAATTCATAATAGACTGTTAAGGGGTTGTAAAACATAAAGAGGTTTTTACACATCAATTCTTTTAAAATTTTATAAGCTCATATGATTTTTTTTCAGGTGGGACAGCATCCAGGCAGAAAGGATTTTTGGGTTGCATTCGTTCGTTACAGTTGAATGGAATGGCCCTTGACCTGGAAGAGAGAGCAAAGATAACACCAGGAGTTGAACCAGGCTGTCCTGGACATTGTAGCAGCTATGGTAACCTGTGTCATAATGGTGGAAAATGTAGAGAGAAATACAGTGGATTCTCCTGTGACTGCACTTTCTCTGCCTATGCTGGGCCATTCTGTAAGAAAGGCAAGCAGTCTTTTATCTCTATCAGTTATTGAAAACAGGACCATACAGTCCAGAACAGGATCTTTACAAGCCTTTAAAAATATATTTAAATGCTTGAAAAACATTTATGTTTTACTTAACATAGAGGAACATGCAGCTGAATTTATTCAGTAAGTGTAAATTTTGTTAAACATTGCCTTTCAGAGACACGTTCACTATACACTATTTAAAGCAGGAACCACGTTACCTGAAAGGATCAGCATCTTTTCTTTAATGTTATGCAACTCCTTTGATTCTTTTATATTATACTAAAGCTAGGAACTATACCTTTATGAATAAACTTTTGGATTTCTGTATTTTAAGTCTTAATCCCAAAACGAAGACTAAATTTAGAAAACAAACCAAGAAGCAGAAGAACCTTAAACTTCTTTTTACTGTAAGAAGAAAGTGAGATCATCAGAAACAGGACTGAGTCCATGTTTTCAGTCATTTTAAAGGAATTCTTTGGTGATGATTTCATACTGGTAGACGATCACAAGTCGTCAAGTTTGAATTTTAAAAACAGAATTTTATTTAGAATTTTGGTATTTGCATAAAATTCTGATCTGCTAAAAATGACTTGCTTCTGCCATGTATTAAATGCATTCTGCAAAGTACTCAGTGGCTTAAATGCCATAACTCCATGTTCCTCTAAATTAGTAAGCACAGCATCTGCACAGCCACCACTGCCACCACAAGAATAAAGGAAGTTCTTCCATATCTATTGTTGTGGAGATAATGCCACTAAGTGAGAAATGATACTTTCTTCTTCCCCCACAAACAGCATAAGAGACTAATGGTCACATTCCATGTTCAGTATTCTGCAGGGGCACAGTGGCTCCTGTTGCTGAAAGTGTGGGATGACCTATAGTAATAACTTTCAGTCACCTTCTGTCAAAGATACTGAGCCAGATTACAGAAATTTCCAGAAATATTTCTGAAGTGTGGAGGTTGTGTGTGAAAACAGGGTAGTCTAAGACAATTACTTTTAGTAGAAAATGGCTGTGAGATACCACAGTGATACAAAATCCTTCTATGTGTGATTCGTCCATAAGAAGACCATAACCCAGTTTGTATTCTCCTTTTCTTTCTCCCACCTGACCAGTCTCTTTTCCTAATATGTGTTCAGGTGTGGCCAAGTTTAATAAATATGTTAGGATTCAGACTGCTGCACCCGTTTTTCTGTAGGAGCAGTATTCATACAAAACAGGACATATTGGGCTTGAGGACAGGAACAAACAAGAAAAAAGAAGAAAACATGTTTAAAACTAGACAAAAAGAAGCACTCCTTCATGCAACAGATGCTTAAGACACATCTAACTGGGCTCTTGCTCTAGCCCAAGTTGGGTCTTATTTTTCTCTGTAGTTCTCAATACTAGTTCCATTTTTTTTTTTTTTTCCAGCTTTATCACAAAAGTTAAGAATACATTTTATTTTGTTCTGTGGCAGAAAGAAAAAATAAAAGAGCTTTAGTCTTGTTTTGCATGATATTTAAAAACTGAATTACTTTTTGTTTCAGAGATCTCTGCCTATTTTGGAACTAGCACTTCTGTGACATACAATTTTCAAGAATACTACACCTTAGCTAAAAATTCCAGTTCTCATGCTTCTTCTTTCTATGCTGACATGACACTGAACAGGGAAGCAATTACGTTTGCCTTCCGAACAACACGGACACCAAGCTTACTGCTTTATGTCAACTCCTTCTACAAGGAATACCTCTCGATCATTCTCACCAGAAACGGTGAGTTTTCAGATAGGTCGTCTGGAAACACTAATGAACGTTATAGCTTCCAACTCAGATTCACTTTGATTCCCCGACCTGAATCACAAACTAAGCATTGTCCTGTTGTTGCTTTAAATGGTATATTTATTTTTCAACTGCACTAAGCAATGCTTTCCACATGAAAAACATTTCTCCTACTGTAATTTCAACTTTTATTACTGTTTCCTTTTTATCATGTTGGCAAAAATACTTATTTCTGGAAATCCTTTACAAATGAAGTAAAATATTTCAATTTTTTTTTTAAGTTTTGAAATGAAACTCAAATTGTACCTGATCTGTCTGCTACTCACACGGTGTATTAATTGCCATCCTCATGATAAATAATGAAATAAACTACTTTTTGAAAGTGCATTATCCATTTTCCAAATTAATCAGAGGTCATTTCATTAAACTAATTTAATAAGCTACCTATATACCTATGAAAATACACATATACACCTGTGAAAATACACATAATGTAATTGATATTTATGTTTAAGATGAATTTTAAATGTTAGTTGGATTTTTCTTTTTCATTCTTTCTTCTATGTCTGGATAACTTTTTTTTTTTTTTTTAAATTAAAAAACCCCACAGACTGAGTTGAACCTTTGAGTTTATCAAAGACTCTTTGCAGTCACAGTGGTTCTGTGCTCAAAGAAGATTCTGTGCTTTCCTAGATACAGATTTGGGTATAGAATAACAGTATGTCATCGTGTGAGGTGGAACACGTTTTACTCATGACTGGCCTGGGTGTGCCCTGGGCCTTGCTTTCCAAAGGATGAGTAGAAAGTTGTAGTCCACCTACAGATGAGAGGGAACCTCTGACAAGAACACCACCTCTGTGTTCTGTTGTGAAGGAGTTTCTGTGTGATTATGTGCATACAGACAGTATGCTGGAAGTTAACAACAAGAAATGAGCTAGAAATTATTAACTGCATCTTACTGAATTGTCAACTGGTCAGAGGTTTACAGATCTGGACAGTGTAAACATTACATCAAGAACAGTACTTGTAAGGTAATGAGTTTTATTTGATAAGTCACATTGGTATGAGCTACCAGACCAAGTCTTTCTTAGCTGAGTTATAAAAGTACTTACTAAAATTTCTGCACAGATTTTAACTCATTATTCAGATTTGTGACAGTTTATGGTTATCTTTGTCACTACATACTATTTCCAACACTGCTATTACTTTTCCTGTTGCCTTCTTTCATTTCTCACTTATGTCAATTTCCCATAGTTAATTCCTTAAATAGATCAAACATTTATTTTGCTCTTCAAATGCACTTGTGAAGCAGGAGGCATTGTATATGATTCACACTGTCTGTTTTGTATGTAGTGTACTATACCATTTGCTCTATTTATCCCTGCAGGAAGTTTACAGATTAGGTACAAACTAGATAGCCATCAAGATCCTGATGTCTTCAGTGTCAATACCAGAAGCATGGCTGATGGACAACTGCAATACGTGAAGATTAACAGAGAGGAGAAAATGCTCTTTGTAGAGGTAATTCAGTTAGGTCAAAAAAAAAAAAAAGGTGGATTATCATAAAAAAGTAGAAGATCCAAAGCAAAATGAAGTAAATAGTTACAAAAAGCAATTACCCCCAAATGAACTGTGTTTTAATATCTCAAAAAAATAATGCAAATGTTAGCAGACTGATGATGCACAGTGAAATTCTACATTAGACAATCTCTTTGGTGTTCATCTTGTTTATTTCAAAAGGTCAATACTTCCTCATAATTTTATATGAAAATGCAATTAATTGTTTGATGGTTAAATTTTCACAATTTGTGAAATGTGTGTGACTGCTGTCATTTGTTTTGGGTCTTGCATTTTATTTTTTGTTTCCAATTACATATCAAACTACAGCACAATTATATTATAATCTAAATAATAGTTTAAACCTATTTTACTAATTTTCTTTGGTCCCTTTTACATCAAAGGAATGTGACTACTAAGGAAAAGATTTTGTTATTTTTTGCAGAAATTTGGTGATAAAATAGAAATATTTTATTTGCTAATAGTAGATACTAGCATGTGTATTTGTTTTAATTTTTTAAATTAAAATTTTAAAACTCTGGATGTTACGAGTTAGTATTTTGAAGCTACAGCTGAGTTTGCCTAGTTCTGCATTGGTACAAGGCTTGAAAGCAAGTAGTTCTAGAGGTACTCTGGTACCAGAACAATTACAGTATAATATTTTATCTTTATGAACTAAATGTTGAGTGCCTTTTTTAATGAAAAAAGTGTTTTTCATGTTTTTGAAGGTTTACCATTTTTATTCATCTTATAGATCAAAAAAGAGGAATCAGCCAAATCAATAAGATAAATAAAGGCTTATTAAGTGGGATGCTTAAGAAGTATCACAGCTATAATCAGTGATCTGAGGAAGCTGATAATTTATTTCCTGATTAGTTTTTTGCTGTAACCATCAAATGCTTCCCTCAGCTCCTTTTATTTTCAGTCTTGATCTTATTTGCTTTTTTGCAAACTTTGACTAATATCTCTTCCGTTATTCTACTTTGTCCTTCACTGCACCATTCTGCAGGTTAACCAGAATGAAAGAATGAAGTTTATTCTGTCTTCAGGCACAGAATTCAATGCAATCAAGTCTCTCACACTTGGCAAGATTTTAGGTAAGTGGAACACCACAGGGTTTTCTGAAACATAGAACAAAATGTCATCATGGCACATAAAAAATAATAACCTTAATCTCATTGAAAGACATTTGTTGTCTTGGATTTAATTAGACACTGAATCACAATCAAGGTAGAAAGTTCAGTCTTGTTGAAATACAAATATAATCATGGGTAAGTACTTCCTGAAAAATGATCAAGTGGGTTCCATTAAAAATAATTTCACGCTTCTCTCTCTCATTTTGTAATCAAGCATTATGAAACCACTTTTTTTTTACTGTCAGGAAAAAATAAATTACTGTGAAATCGTACACAAAAATCATAGAGTACTATTAATCATTTACCATATTTGAAAAACTTTCTGTGATTGGATTTTGATGTAAACAGTTAGGAAAAAGGTAATGTAGGCAAAAACTTTGTTGGTGTTACTTTTTGAAAACAAGTCAAGTTATGATAAAATATTTTGTCTGGTGATGATTCATCAAAAGATATCTGTTTCTCTGTAGTAATGACCAAAATGGATTTTACCTATCTACAATTACCATTTTGTCAATTTTGCTAACTAAAATAGCCAGACCTAAAATTCTCAAGATTTTATTATTTTCATATTCCTCACATTGGGTGTCGTGGTTTAACCTGACAGGCAGCCAAACACCGCACAGCCACTCACTCATTCCCCCACCGCCAATGAGACAGGGAGAGAATCGGAAGGGTGAGAGTGAGAAAAACTCGTGGGTTGAGATAAAAACAGTTTAATAGAGCAGAAAAAGGAAGGGAAAATAATAATCATAATCATAATAATAATAATAATAATCTACAAAATGAGTGTTGCACAATGCAGTTGCTCACCACCTGCTGACCAATGACCAAGTAGCGATTGCTATTTCCTGGAACGCCCACCATTCATATACTGAGCATGACATCACATGGTATGGAATACCCTGTTGACCAGCTGGGCCATGTGTCCCAGTTATGCTCCCTCCCAGCCTCTTGTGAACTTGGCAGAGCATGGAAGCTGAATGTCCTTGACGTTGCTAAGTAGGGTACATCAGTGTGTTATCAACATTCTTCTCATCCTAAATCCAAAACAGAACAGTAGGAAGAAATTTAACTATATCCCAGCCAAACCAGGACATTGGGAAAACTCAATGACAGAGGAAGATGTGGTGCTGAAGAAAATTTAAAGGGTATTTCTCTTTCCTCTAAAGTAATTTAAAGTTTGTGTTCCTACATTCTCATATCAAGTAAAGGTCCATTTGTGCATTCTTCCTCTAATAGCACTTTTTGTCACAGCCATATGAAAACAGAGCTGGTATAGTTTGTGATATACAGTAATTAAGGCTACACTGACCTTTTCACCATTTTGTAGTTAGACTGATTATTTTCATCCTGCCACATGTGGTC
>VZTQ01008953.1:0-42729 GCA_013400755.1 Pelecanoides urinatrix | reverse complement strand
AAGGCACATTGGGACTGAGGTAATGGTATCAGTGATACTGTGTGAGGCTGAGACGGCGCAGGTAAGAGTATCAGAAATACCAAATTTAGTTATGTATCAAGTAGCAATCGTCAAGCTGGAGCAGTCAGTGAGCAGGAAGAGACCCTCACCTGGAAAGATTCGGTGTCTGAGCCAGTGACTGGGTAAGGGGCCCAAGGTCTAGGAATATTAAACAGACTTAAAGCCCACATTGATATTCAAGCATCCTGCGAACATGACGGTGCTTGCGAATCTAAAGAGGAATTGTGTTTTCCCTAGTGAATGTCAATCCTGATCAACCAGAAGGGAGGAACAAGACTAGGCTATCCCTATTCCTGTTTATGTGAGTGCTGTTGGTGTTTATGAGGGTATGATAAAGGCATTGCTCTGTGGGTGTCTGTGTGACCAAGCATTTCAGTTTTGTGTTTGTGCATGCCTCTCTTGAATGCATGCTCAGCCTTGCTACTGGCCAGACCTGCAGGCAGGAACAGCAGCAGCTGCATTCATCAACCTGGACGGAGAAACCTCTCAGGTCTGAGAGTACACGGGGCTGGCTTTCAGTGACCAGGAAAGAGGAACCCCTGGATCCCAGAGTCCACTGGGTTGGGCAGCACTCATAGCATCCTTAACAGAGGGAACTCAGAGTTGAGCTAAAGAAGTGATGCTTACAGTATCAGGAACAACACAACTTTCACTAAAGTATCCTCTAGGTAGCAATGAAAAAAGGTAGACTTGTGCAAGACCAGTCAAACTTTAGTTTTCCACAGTAAACCAAATTCCCTTGAAAATGGGACACAAGAGATAGACGTGGAAGGAATAAGAATAGCATGCTGTGCTCTGGCATGGTACACTGCAGCAGCATGGTATTAAAAAGCATTTGAGCACATTAAGAGCCCGAGTAGGAAACCGTAACTGTCAGACTGCCGATGAAGCTATGAAAGACACAGTTTCAGAAAAAAACTCATTTTAAAATCCATTGACAGATGCTGTAAGAAATGTTGATATGTAGCCTAATTAATGTAGACTGAACAAATTGTACTGTGGACAGTGACATGTTTATTACAAGCCACTCAGTGAAGGCTGCTGGAGGGAACTAACTAGAAAGCAACACAGTCCTGGATTAGAATATATAAGCACAGGCTTCTCTGTAAATAGGAAACAGCAAGACAGGGAAAGTATTTTATTTATTTTCCTATATACTTTCTCCAAAGAAGTGACACACCTCAGGTGCACATGCAAGTACAAGAGGTTGCTAAAACAAATAACCTTGTAGAAATGAAACCTCTGAAAGAATAAGGATTTTGTTCAGAGACAGGGAAATGATAAATATTAGGGTGAGGTATTTTCTTTGCCCACAGACAACGTGATTTGTAGCATAAGATCTGTTTATCCTGAACAACTGGGCTCTAAATGAATAATTTTGAAAAGGCTATTTCAGCTGTTGGGTAGTCTTGTCTTTGTTCAAGGGAAGAAGAAAGACGGGCTCTGAGCCTAATACAAACATGCTGAAGTCAGTCATGGTTAACATGACAGACAGCAATTAAAAGGCTGTGGCAGAATTTCATGACTCCCAGCCAGCATGTCGGCAGCCCTCTCTTCTGGAGACAGGGATAGCTTGGATGTACGTGGAAGTCTATAGGCTGGGGTGGAAGTTTATTTAGCCTGGCACCTATTATTTTGATTTTCAATAGTGACTTTTACACATTTCATCACTTAGAGACTCCAGAGTATCTGCCAGGGGATGCAAAGCAAGTTTGGGAGCAAAGACACTGAAAGTTCTCTAATCCTTTCAATGAGTGCCTGAGCTCACTAATAGGAAAAATGCACAGGTGTCTGAATTCCAGTGGAACAAACTTTTTTCCATACTGGTGCCAATGTCTTTACAAGAGTTACCTGGAAAAAACTCAGGGTAACCCCATCGTCTGTAGTACTCCACAGACCTATATACGGTTTCACACAGAACGCTTGCACAGACAAAAGTGACCATCCTTTTCAATGGTTAAAACGGCATAGCTTTGCCATAGGGTGCAATTACACTACTGTGGAAGTGCTCTAGAAGGGTCTGGCTTTTCATATAGGAGAGGCTCACACCAACACATAAATAAAGTAAGAGTATTGCTTTAACTACTAGCATAAATAAAGTGTTATTACTTTTATGAACAGAAGCAGAGTACATACTGGAGAAACAACACAAAGGTCACTTAAAATATCACTCACTACCAAAGTTTGACAACTAGGAGGATAAACACAGAGTAAGTGTGTTCTAACTCCAGGTTTGAAACTGCCCGCTTGCATGACTTGCATGCTTGCATGACTTTTCCTTATGTTGTGTCCTTCACACTATCAGCGACTTAAAAATACAACATAAATTGACAGTAGAAGCTAAAAGAGAACCTGAACTAAAAAAAAATTGAGCCACTTTCCTCTCTTAAATGTGAAAACATTAAACCCGATCTTTTTGCTCAGCTCAAACTGAATCATCCCCTAAAATTTCTAGTTACCAGTTCAGAGTAATGATTTGTTCCGAGAACATTTTTGTAAAACCAGACATACTCATCTTGGAGACAGCCTGTACCTGGTGAGGCCTGCAGAGCAGCATCGTATTGCCAGTTTCCCCCCTTTTTTCCATCTGTTCCTTCCCCCAGGACCAGAAGATGTAACTCAAGCTCTTGCTCCTGCATCGCAACGCCTGGGTTTCTCTAACAAGAATCAGTTCAGCCTGAGAATTTCTTGCAGTTTACCTAAGGTGAGCTCTAGCTAAGCTGCTTCTAGAAGGGCATAGACAGACACACAGGCCTCTCAACAAGGACAGAGACCTCGCTGTTCTTGCTGCTTAAGGTGCCTGACTTATCCCTGGCTGTCATCCCCGATAGTCCACTTGTGCTCCTCGCCATACACCGTCTGCTCTTCTTTATCTCTGCGCATGTATGTGCTGAGGCTACCCAGACTGTCAGCTCGATGTCCCACCTCTCTGGCACACCGCCGGCACCAATTCGTCTCCGGCACAACTCACTGTTGTTACCCTCCCAGGCCCCTCGGCTTCATGTGCCAAACTCGGGGTGTGCTATGAGGAATGGCACCAGCAGGACCAGGAGGACTTACGCCACTTGCAACNGCCCCGCCCCGCCCCGCCCCGGCGGGGAGAGCGGGGCCAGTCGGGGCTCGTAGTCTCTCCCCCGGCCGCGGGCGACGAGGGGCGCGGCCGCGGCGAAGCACTACGTTCCCCGGCGTGCAGCGGAACGGGGCATATAAGTGGCTGGCGGCGAGCGCGCTCTAGTTAGTCGGTCCGCCCGCCCGGCAGAACAATGCATTAGCCGCCGGGGCCGGGCAGCCGCGGCTGAGGCGCGGCGGGAGCAGCCGGGCAGCGGACGCGCTCGCCGGCCACCGCCGCTCCCAGCGGAGGGGCTGTCGGCGTGGGGGTGGGCGCAGGCACGCCGCGAGCATGTGGATACCCACGGAGCACGAGAAGTACGGCGTGGGTGAGTGAGGGCGAGCGGGGCAGCGCGGGGGACGAGGAGCGGCGCTGCCGGCGGGGAGCGCATCCCGTGGCGGAGCGGGCTCGCCCCGCGGGGCCGGCGTGGGCTGCTGCCGCCTCCCGCGGGAGCGTAGGCAGCGCCCTGCCTGTGTGAGCGGCCGTGTGGCTCTCTCTGCGCGGCGGGGGTCGGAGGTCTCGCCGGGGCGGGGAGCGGCCCCTTCCCCAGGGGCGCGACAAAGGGCGGCCGATGCCTGAGCCGTGGCTCCGGCGCGTCCCGCTGCTGCCCAGGGATGGGGCCGGTCCCCCACCTCCGAGGCGGGCGCTCGGCTTCTCCCCGCCGGCGCTGGGGGGAGAAGGCTGGTGTTTCACGGGGAACAAAGCAGCCTGAAGAAATACCGGCGGCCTGGCGGGGAGAGGGTCTCCGGCGGCGGCGCNGCCGGGAGGCGGGGACGGGGCTGCCCGGGGCTCTCCCCGGAAGCCCGCTCCGACGGCGACCGGCGGGGCCCCCACCGCGCCGGGCCGGGCCGGGCCCTGACGGCTCCCGGCTGTCCCACACGTGTCCCCCGCTCCCCACCCCCGGTGCCCCGCGGAGCCGGCCCCGTCCCAAGGGCCGCGAGGGCGGCCCCGCCGCCCCGCCAGCGACGNCGGGGGACGAGGAGCGGCGCTGCCGGCGGGGAGCGCATCCCGTGGCGGAGCGGGCTCGCCCCGCGGGGCCGGCGTGGGCTGCTGCCGCCTCCCGCGGGAGCGTAGGCAGCGCCCTGCCTGTGTGAGCGGCCGTGTGGCTCTCTCTGCGCGGCGGGGGTCGGAGGTCTCGCCGGGGCGGGGAGCGGCCCCTTCCCCAGGGGCGCGACAAAGGGCGGCCGATGCCTGAGCCGTGGCTCCGGCGCGTCCCGCTGCTGCCCAGGGATGGGGCCGGTCCCCCACCTCCGAGGCGGGCGCTCGGCTTCTCCCCGCCGGCGCTGGGGGGAGAAGGCTGGTGTTTCACGGGGAACAAAGCAGCCTGAAGAAATACCGGCGGCCTGGCGGGGAGAGGGTCTCCGGCGGCGGCGCCCCGGGAGGAGCGGGAACAGGAGCGGGGCCGCGGGCATTGTTCGCGCGTCGGGGGTTTTGTCGCTGCTTCAGTAGGAACCAGACAAAGTGTCGCTTGTGGCAGTCGCGCTTCCTTGCCTATTTGTTCAACTCTGCCCGGTGCAGGGCTCTGAAGCCCGTTGGTTTGGCTTACGAAGTGATCAGGGAGGCTCGCTGTGATTCTTTTTTTGACACCTCCTATTAAAACCGCCAACACTCGGTGAGCTCTGGTGGCTCGTCCCGGACAATAGCCCCTTCTGACACAGAGGCAGCTGAACTGTTACACAGACCTACTAGCGTAGTAAGCAGCTTTCCCTGTGTTTACGTCGCGCTTGAACGCGGAGTTGTGCACGTTACGGAAACGCAGGAGGAGCGCGGAGCCCTCNCCCGCCGCCCCGCCAGCGACGAGCCGCGACCGCGCAGCCGCCGGGAGGAGGGGACCGGGGGGTCCCCCCGCGCCTCCCGCAGCGCACTCACCTTCCCGCGGCCCGCCGGCCCCGCGGGACGCTGCCATGCCGCCGCCGCGCCGCTCCTCCCGCCCCGGCGTACGGCGGCCTCCGGGAGCCGNTTGTGTGTGTGTGTGTAGCAGCGCTGTGGCGAGCACCGAGCGCGGGAGCCAGCCCCGCGCGGTGCCGCTCCGTCCCATTTGGAGTTGGTCCCAGATGTTGCCGATAAATTATAGAGATCATTGATGGGATTTATTTTCTTGACTTCTTTATTTGCCAGGTCACAGCTGGGTTGCAAGATATTGATTAGTCCTGCCACCCGCCTTTCTTTACGAGGATGGGCAGAGGCTTAAAAACCACTCTGGGACTCCCTGGAATGGCATGCTAGATATTAGCAGTCAAGTATTTCAAGCTGCAGCCCTCCTCTTGGTCTATTTTTTTTGGTGGGTTTTTTTTTGAGCCTAGTATGCTATTTCACAACTGAAGCATTTTTCTTCCTGATTTTATAAGCTAAAAATCACTATGGAGCATCTTTTCTAATACTGAAAACAAGCAGCCAAACACTGTTCCCCTTAGTTGAATAACTACCCCCTGGTTGCTAAACAGCTAAGTGATATCTCTTAAATAAGATTTTCTATGTTTAGTAAACCTTTTCAGGTACTCACACATGGATCACTTCCAGCTCTTCCTCACTTACCAGCGCTGGTGTCACTGAAATCTTATGCCAGCTAAAGAGATACAGTTGTGATTTCTCAATAGTGGGCTTCCTTTGGATCAACCAGAAAGTGTAGTTCACTACAAAGATCCTTTTTATTTGTGTAAATATAATATAGTCACAAAAAGATGTTTATTCTTATTTCAATTCATTCCATGGTTTTCTGTGATTTGCCTTCCAAAGGCTATTCAAGATAATAACAAAAAGCCACTGTTCAATTTTGGTCCTCTGTACCCCTAGGATGGGGTGATATCTTAGTTCATATGACCATTGCAAAATGTTGAAATACTAACGTAAAGTAACTTAATTTTTCTCTTGGACTGCATCTTATGCTATGTGCTCACTCACCTGCATGATGAGGGCTGTCTGCAAAATCTTCACACCCAATTATTTTATAAGCTATTGTGCTCTATAGCAGTGGTAGGGGAGGTAGGAGAAAGAGTTGCATCTTGCTGTATAATTCTTTAAACTTCATGTAAAGTGAATTTCATGGATCAAACTTGCATTTTGCACAACAGACCTGCTTATATATTTTATTTTTTAAGTGATGGGGTGATTATGTTTCCAAACAGGTTTTTTAATACAGATGTATTTATCTGCCCTGGTAAAATGGGTGCACTATAAAACCCCTTTGAGAATCCCGATCAGTTGTACCAAGCATATATATCCTTTGTACAAAGAGCTCAGGGCTTACATCAACACCAGACCTCATCTGCATTTTCAATCTGAAATTTGCAGCACATGCTGTGTGCTGTACATTTCTACTGTGACATGCCAAAATGGATGAATAACCAGGCAACAGCCCCCTGGTTGCACTGAAGGGTTGCTGGTAACCAGGTGGCTGTTGCTTACTTGCACAGCCTGACTGATTCCCACTTTGAGGGGTAGTTAATACAAGTAACAATCTTATCTTCTTCAAATTTTTAAACTTCTTCCTGCTAGCCACTGATCATATCTAATTGCTTTTTACTGAGTAGGTTGCTTTACTATGAGTTCATTTACTAGTAGGCAGACACACTGCCAGTTCATTTCCTAGTAGATAGACTGCCATAATGAAGGACATCATTACACTTATGTGACACCCTTTGTACTGCAGTTATGTGGTTTTTATTTCTAAGGCTATAGATTTTGTTAGTTATGTATTATCCCTCAGCATGCTAAAGGTGAAATAAGCATTAGAATATTTCTGGTTCTGAGAAAGTTTGCTTTGTCTGGATTTTGATATTTTTATTTTCAGAACAGAAGGTTTAACTTCTGTATTTCACTTTGAAATTCCATGTTTTGAATCACACCTTCAGCTGTTGTGTCAAACTAGTGATGGCATTGCACAAGGGATCCAGTGGTCAGTTATGTGGTGTATTTAGCACAAAGTATGCTGATGTAAGGGTAGGAGAGGTAAGATTTTTTGCTGTTAATAGTGGCTAAATCTGGTAGATGTCAAGTGAGTTGACTTACATAAATGCTGTGTGCTATTCTATGTGAATTTAGAACCTAACAGAACAATATTGTTTAGAATAATAACCAAACTCTGTTAAAATGAGTCATTTAAGACTGCATAGCTGTGGATGCTCTGCAGGCAGCAAACCCTAAGTGTAGCTCTCAAAGGTGGCTCTTTCTGGTTAGTGCAAGCTGGAAACTTTTAGCTGTAATAAATAGATCACAGGACTAATAATTATCTTGTAGCTGCTGTTTGGAGTAAAGATACAAGTTCTGTTAGATAGCCTGAATATAGAGGATCAGTTTTTCTTTTTGTCTTGCCAGATCTGCAGATTTACCTGAATCTGTAGGGATGCAGTTATGCTTTCTGGAATGTAGGTGATTCACCTTTTTTTCTACTGAGCATAAAGCTTCTCAGAATTTCTCAGGAAGGCATTTTTTGGATTAGGATGGAAAGATTAATTAAGGAGAATAATTAAAAACATTTGCTGAATGCATAATCTAATTCATAAGCAGAATGGTGTTCCAGATCCTGAAGTCATTCCATACAGCAAAATATACCAATTTAAGTCAGGCAAGTTTAAATAGTGCTTGGTATTTTTAGTGTGGTTAAGCCATAAATCTGCCTTCCCAAGGGGGTATGAAGTGTGGCCATCTCCTGTTTTATAGACGGAGAAATGGAAGGATGAAATGACTTTGTGCTGTAAACTAAGGCTTATAGGAGGAAAAAGACAAGGGTGTATTAGTTGATCACAGGAGCAGTATTGACTAGCACATAGACAAAAGCCAAATCAATTGGCTTGTGCCCTGCTCTTCTGAGTTGCAGCCAGACTAGTCTTGCTAGCAACCCTCTTGAAAGATAGCTAAGACATCTTTATTTTCATGCTGTAATAACTTTTTTGACTGCAAGCTAACTTTTGTAAATGGGCTTGGTTTGTTCAGCTCAACAACAAAAAGACAAAGACTGTGGTTAATGTCACATTGTATCTCTGTCAACAACTGTGCTAGACTTCTAATATAATGTGTTTTGTTTAACACAAACACTTCATCAGCTTCTCTTCATCCATCCCCAAACAGTACAAACGAAGCCTTTAATCTTACTACTTCCATTCTCCTATGTTGATCTTGACTCACATTTCTATATGGAATTCAGTTTGTGTTTTTGCTTTATACTAATGTGACCACTAATAATGATCTATATCCAAAAGTTCTGTCAAGCTGCCTTAAAACTGCTTAGGGGTGAGGCAGGGCAAAACATAATGCATTTTGGGGCTCATGAAACCCCATTTGGCTAATGAATAATTGAAGGATGATCTTTGTTTTCTTGTTACAGCTTGTGACTGTGGGGCTGGTCACCTGCAAGTAGGTGAAGTACCATGGGACACTGAGAGTGAAGTTGGCAGGATACCAGTGCTCCTCTCGCTTCACTGGCGTGATGGGAGCCCATTCTCATTTTATGAAATACTCTCTGAGCTCTAACTATCTGAGATGGAAAATGTGTGGGTCTTTGCTATAGGAGGATTTTTGACACATTGTCATGGAGGCTTGTACATTAGTTTAGGATGTCAGTCAGATAAAGATGATATTTTCCTGGTCTTCCATTATAAGCAGCGACTTCCAGTATCTTTCAAAAATGGAATGATCTCAACTCACAGCTTTTGCACAAAAACAAACAAAAAAAATCACTGACTATATTCTGTTGGAGAGCAGAATATGCAGGTTGAGATTAAGTCATTTTGGTCACAAGACTAGCCTTAACTTAAACAGGTGTTGATAAAGCAGTGAAATTGCCTTAAAATAAGACTAAATCAAGATTTTTAAAAGGATTTTTTAACAGCTGCCTCCAAAAATCTAGAGTCTTCAGTATGGATGTAATGTTTTGAATGTCTCTGTCATCTCATAATGAATATAATCTACAGAGCTGGTTGGTTCATTAACACTTTCTTACATAGTGCCCTTCAGAGATCTCATCTTTCCTATTCACTATATATCTGGAGCTACTGGGGAAGATTTTTGAAGGCTGTTATTTCAGTTAGCTGTATACTGGTGACACTGTGTTTCCTCCTCTTTCACTGTATTGAGGTTTTTTGCCACCATTTTCAGTGTTGGATTTGTGTGGCTACTAGCTGGGTCAGATTTAGCCAAAAGATGATGGAACAATGGTGAATTAAATAATATAAGGAGCGAGGGTGAGAATGTGGTCTCTCTGCTGAAAGGGAGAATGCTTTTTTTGTTATCTAACATGGGCTAATGTAATCTGTGATTGCTTCTGGGAGCTCAGACAGCACGTGATGGAGTCACTAACTTCTCTGTCAAGGAAGCTATAATTGGTTATTTTACTCCTACCACACAGGTATCAGCAACTTTTTGCAGTGCTGCAAGAGTATCTGCCTTTGACACATCTCTCTGCTTCCCTAACCTGCAGCCCAGAAATGAAACTTCAGAGTAAAATAGGGTTTCATGTTTACAGCCTGGTTCAAGGTGAACGTGTTATCTACTGCATTCCATAGTTTCCAGTTCACTTCTGAGTGTAATTCACCATGTAGGTTTTGGTCTATAAAGTTCGCCATAATTTGAGTCTTGGGATCAGGGAAAATCCTGAGGAGAGCGTTTTGACTGCTTGGATCATTTGTGACACTTGAATGTATCAGCAACTGAGACAAGGCATTTTCAACAGAGGGTTCGCACCCCTGGGATATGCGTTGCTTCATTTCTTCAGTTTTGAGAAACTTTGAGTTTGTGCGTGGATGTTTTTTTGGTGTCGTTTTTTTTGCTACTGGATTTGTAGTTGATTCCGTGAAGGTACAGGGGAACAAACTAGGTAACCCCTCAAAGTCCTTTCAAGCCTGTCTTTTATGGTTCTGCACAGAAAGGTTGAAATTGAAAGGTTTTGCTTCACTTTCAGTCTGGAATTTCTTTTGTTACTATGTTTTTTTTCCATGTAGCTGGGTACATCATTGAGTAACCTTTTGTTTTGCTTTTCCTCATTTTCTTGCTTATTTGTACTTTTGTGAGGAGCTGGGCAGAATACCTTTGAAGTGATGACTGTCCCCTTCCCAGTGATTTGGAAGCCAGGAGGCTAACCTGGAGGAATATGTCCCTCTTTATTTATTAGTCACATGCATTTAATTTGTTGTAAGTGTCTCTAACATTATGTAATACAAAAGATTGATTTTGTTTCAGAGGGGGATCAATAGAAACATAAGAAAATATGTTTAGAAAGAGTTTTGAGAGATTTTATCTGTACTACTTTCTCAAGGCCGAGTCAACTCTTGTCACTTCTGAAGGATGCTTGCCAGTATGTTCTTTAAAATGCTGATAATGCAGCATCTGCAACTTCTGTAGTCAGTGCTTAGCAGTCTTACTACTAGAAAGTGTTTAGCACTGGAGCAGTTTTCCTCTTGCATGTATTGTTATGTGTATATGAAAACTTGCCAAGACTGTCTCCTTTTCCTTGTATGAAATAGCTCCAGTTATTTCATCGTTTCCTTGTAGATGATGCTGTTCTTATCTTTGACCAATTGATCTATGTTCAAAACGGGACAGGAAAGCTTTATCAGGTAAAGCAGGAGAATCTTATAGCATGTGCTTTAGGCAATGTGTCTGCTTGTGATTCCTGGTGTGATGTTGCAAAAGAAACACAGCATTGCATTGACTCATGTTCAGTTAGGAACTGCTAATCAATTCTTCAAATCCTTTTTCAAAATACTGTGTCTAGACAGTCATTCTCCGGTGTTCATCAGCTGAGTATTTCTGCTTATGTGTCCTTAGCGAATGGCACCTCTTTTCCATACTATTTCTCCTGTTTGTCAGCCATGCTGGCTCCCACATTTCCTTTCTCACATAAGCCTGTTGGAAGCACCTTGTCTCACAGCTTTGTTGTGAGATGCAATTTAGGAACTGTACTTGCTAACAAAAGCAGAGCTTGTTAAGAGAAGGAATGCATGATGAAGAACTAAAAACACTTGGATGCCACAATGATTTGCCATTAGTTTGCCTTTGTATGTTCAAAGGAATGTATTTCTCAGATCTTTACAATGACAAGAGACTTGAAGTGATAGCTGTTTTCTGTTTCTCTTCATAATGCATGTTTCTAGTTATTTAGAATGCATGTTCCCGGTTATATAGTTTAAAGATGATATGAAACTTGTCAACTTTGCATTCTTGAGCACCTGAGATGTTTGAAAATAATGCTGATCTAACTTTCAGATGCTCAAGCAGTGCAGCTCTGAAAGTCACCTCGCCTGTGCTATAGGGATGAAGGAAGAAGCTTGGATTTTGCAATTTGTAATGCATTGTGCTTGCTGGGTTTTGTTGTTTTGAGTAAGAAAATAGGATAAAATCAAACCAGTTTTGCAGGGTTAAAAATAAACCAAAACAGTCTTATTGCAGGATGAGGCAGAAAAATGTGCTCTTGAAGGAGAGCTAGTATAAGGGAAAAAGCCCCTGCTGATCCTGATTACACCTTTCATCTTTCTCCAGTTAAGGAACCAAGTGAATTTATTTTTTCAGATTCACATGCAATTATTTATCTACTTTAATACTAACAGCTGAAATTATTGCAACTGAAAGTGGGTAAAGTCTGTTTACTCAGCTCTCTAGTACATTGAGTTTTGTTTTCGTGACAGTTTGTGTGTAGAAAAACACAAATAGTAGATGAGGTAATAAACCCCCAAATGGGGTTGTTAGTTAGCAGAACTTGCAATAAGGCATTTGAGGAATAACTTAAATTTATTTCAATTTTGCTTTCTGTGTTACTGGGTTTCAAGTGTGTGTCTGTCCTTTCAGGGCTCTGGAGGCAGGCGGTGGCTGGTCTTGTGCAATCAGCAGCTAAATGATGAGCTTGTTCAGCTCTTTCTGCAGCAGAGGAGAAATGGAGTGCCCTTTCAAATCTATTGCTTGGGATTTCTTGATTTGATTTTTACTGTTTGCACTGAACTTACGATTTCTGAGATTTATTTAGAAATGCAAAGTGAGTTCCTAACTATAAAGGTGTGTACGGACACATTTTTGTGAATAATTTGCATTGAGTGTACGGGAATCTATATATGCTCTGGATAAGAGGTGAGCACCAACCGCCAATAAGGTCTCTTCTGTAACAGAAGTTACTGAATTCTGTTTAGTTATTTTTAAAACAAAGCATTTTTTTACTATCATGAATTATTGACCACATATAATAGGGTAGTGTTTCATTTTTTGAAACTGTTTGAAATCACAGCTTGCAGTGCAGAAAACAAATGATTACTCCATGAAGCCTTATTTTAACTTTTCTCCAGAGTAGTGTAGTGAGCTAAGCATGTATAAGATGTTGGGGGGGGGACCAGTACTTCAGATGCTTTGTTTTGTTATGTAAGTTAAATGCAAGTTAGCTGCAAAAATTGTGTTATTTTATTGTTGTACTATACAAACAGCAGTGACTAACAATTTGATCCTTAATCAAGCTGTAGATATGTTGTAGACTACATAAGTATGAAATAGTTGTACTTACATGAAGTAGCATTCATGCTTTTGTAGATAATGTTACCCATAAAATACAGAATATTATTTTTCTGACGAAAAGCCCTGTATAGAGATGGCTATTTGATTTTAAGTATACTGTCTTATTTTTTGGAGGAAAAAAGTAGCATTGGGAAACTTAAATGTCTTCAATGGTTCATAATGTTACCTCTGATTCCATAGGTAAAACTATGAGGTATGCTCCCTGAAACTAAGCGGTATAGAGATGGGTCACAGGTTGCAAAAACTAATTTTTTAGTAAGTGATAGTAGTAGTTTTTATAAGGAATAAAGTTGGCTAATATTTTGTACCTTGAAGGAATATACTTCTTTCCTAGGCTGCATGGTTCCTTTCCTAACATATGTACTAGGTCTATTAGTACAGTGAGGATGCAGAGCTTGACTTGCAGTTTATGCCTTTGCATGGGATTCAGAATTGCTCCTTCTGGTGTTAACATTGTCTCCCCTCTTACTATGATAAAGAAGGAAGAAATCTGAGCACATGTTTTTGAAACAATTTAGTGGACAACAGCTGGCAGAGCTGCTGTATTATTCATGGTTAATAGTGGAAACTTCTTAAACATTCTTCACTTATCTGTCTCTTCCCTATTCCTCTACCTCCCCCCCCCCCTGCCCCCAGCTTCCTTCCTTTTTTTGGTCTGTAAAACTTCAGACAAAAAAGAGGAAATCCTAAGGTGGAAAACAGAAGATCCCTGCTCTTCTATTTCAGTGTAAGAGAGCATGTGTCAGTTCTGTACAGAGTTCATTACTGTAGCTATACTTACTTTTCTTCCTCCACCCACACATATCAGAAAAAAATTGAATAGCTAGTTATAACACAAACCAAAATGGTATTACTTCATGACATCCTTTCTTCCACTTGGAATAACAAGATCTGAAAGCTAAAATTCTTCTCATTGGGCCAGATGTAGTTCTGAGTGCTGAGAGTTGTGTTGAACAAATGGGCTTATTCCTATTGCTCGCCAGGTTAAATAGGTAAAGTAAGGGTGGAGATATCTGCCTGCACATACTTTGCCATTATATTTGTCTTGGGGAAAATATGTCATAGTATAATAGTAAGCATCTCAAGTTACAGATTCTCCAGTTGCTTACATAACTAGAAAGCTGAATTCAATAACTTAAAAACTGTTTCTTTTTTTTTTTTGCAAATCAGATTGCAAATCTTGTCTGTCTTTTCTGCACACAAGTTAGACTTTTTGTAATCATTTAATTATACAAAGACTTTGAACAATTTCTTTCTACCAATTAATTGAAAAAGCATAGTAAAAGATGCTGAAAATAGGTAAAATATCATAATATGTTTTTTCCAGGAAAGCGTGTGCTCTTCTTACATGTGAGGAAACTGTTGATTTTAGAGTTTAATCTTCTTTGGAGATGGTATTTGGAGATGTAACATGGTAAACTCTTCAGAGGAATCTGAGGTAATGGGCTCTCCAACTTCAGGGACAGGGTAATATAGAAATTTCTTACTCCATAGTCATGCAGAGTTATTTTTTTTAAGCTACTGTCAGTGGTTGTTTCTGGAAAACACAATTTTGGTTTTTAAATTTTTTTAAAATATAAATAGTGGCTTTATCTCAACCTGAGCAATTATTATGTACTTTAAGAAGTAGTATTTAAAACTTGTTCCCTTGATGAGAAGCCTTGGCTTCCTGGCAGCATGAAAGATGAGTGGCATCAGTCTTGCTGCTGCTACTTGTCTATTGTTCAGGTTATATCACATCCACTGCTTTTGTATCTTCAAGCTTAAGTGTGGTCATGCTTGCTTACATTCAGAAAATTCACTGGGAAGCCTTTAAGACTGAAAATTGCTGGGTTTTAATGTATTTGCATGCAAAGGAAAGTGTTTTTGTTTCACTTCTGCAAAGACTCTTCTACTGAATAGGCTGGGGCTTGAATAGCAATGCCTCTAAAAATGTGTATTTAATAGCTATATTAAATAACACCATTTTTAAAGATAGCTGAGGTAAAGTACAGAGGTTAGTTGTCAGATTAAACAGGCACAAACTATGTGGTTCCCTCTTTTCCCAATGTAATCAGAAAAATGTAACCTAGTAACCAGAAAAAGTGCAACTGTAACATTAGAGAAATCACATAAGTTTTCATAATGATTCTTACAAAGATCTGTTTGAATTTGTATTGATAAATATTGCCTCTAGCTCTCTTCTTGAGCAGCCAGTTAACAGCATGGTAACTGAGGTGTAAATGTGGTTGTACAGCTGATAGAAATCTGCAGTCTTTATCAGTGTGCTTTGCCTCTCTTTGTGGGTTCCTCAGCAAAATAATGACCATCTAGAAAGGGACGAGACTGATGGGGAGCTGTCCGATTTTAGGGAAGTAGAGGTCCAGAATAAACTTATTTAGCTGATAAGTGTTGAATGGACTCTTTTAAACTAGCAAGTTAGAATCTTTTGGTTAATCTATGAAGTGGATTTATTGTTTGCAGTACTGTTATAAGTTGGGCTTTTTAATGACCTCTGTAAAATGCCATTTATGTTTTTACATACCTTATGCAAAACCTCAAAAACACTCTACAGACTACAAATAGCAGGTTTTATATAAAAGTATGGGGTTTGTGTAGGATAGGAATATGCACAGCTACAGTACCATATGTTAAAGTAATTCAGGAAACTCAGAATAGCATATTGTCTTGAGTATGTGTGTGTGGGGAAACTTTGACGTGCAGAATGTAATTGTCTGGGGACCAGCCTGACCATGGCCGGGCCAGGCCAGCTCTGGTGCTCACCCAGCTCTAGCCATGCACTTCCCCCCTACTGCCTCGTAACAGCTTCTGTGATGAACTGTTGAGAAGAGCTGATCTGGCTGAAAACTAATCCCTTTTTTGGCAGGGAGGGATTTCTACTGGATCAGCACCTCTAGCTGGGCTTGGATTGTCTGCCAAAGCGTGTGTGCCAGCCTGGGGGAGGCGAGGGAGGGTGCAGCTGGGAGTACAAAAGATGGCAGGACCCCAGCACTCTTCATGTGTCTTGCTGGAAGTACCTTGCAGCCGCAGTGTATCGGTGCTTCCTCATGCTATGCTGGTGCTGCCAAGTGGTGGGGCTTTTCTGCTTCGAACGGGACCTGGCTGCAGGGTGAGCGCAATGCCTCTAGGCTCTGAAGGTACCTGCTTCTGTGGCTGGTGAGGGGTGACTGGCTTGCTGCTGCGCGGCTGCTAGCCCTGGTGCAAAGGAAGCTGCCTTGCTCAGTCAAACCTGCAGGCACATCAGATGAGGTGTAATAGAAAGCTACAGCCTGATGAGAAACTTAGTTGGCCTGTCAAGATTATATGGCTGTTTTCATGGGGCAGGAACAAATAGCGAGCTGAAGTAGATGGTTTAATTGTATGTCTTCTCATCCAGCTGTTTGATCTGGATTCATGAGTGTGCTGTTTATTGAACCCACTGTTAGTTGCTTCTGTGTCTTACAAATTTTAGGTTACTCCTACTTGCTACTGTTGTTTAGATACAGTCTTAATTTGAGCACTCTGACTAGCATGGCAGCAAGTGCTTTCCTATTCTAGAGGCTGCTTAGTAAGCAATTGCCAGTCCTCGCTATCTCAAACTTTGTCTCCACATGCAACAAGCAGAACTGTCCAAGCACATATTTGGGACATTAAGTTGGGATTGATTCTTGTCAATCCTGAGCAGGCTGCTAAAATAGTTTGAGTGTCACAATATTAGAAACTAAAAAACTACAGCTAAAGCTGTAGCTTCAGTTCTGTGGATGTAAAATTTGTGTAATTTTGCCATGGAACGAAACTTTTGGAAACAGGTAGAACAGTGACAGAATTGAGAACTGGTAAATGTACAGCAAGAGTTCAGTGAGATGTAAGTAACAAGGTAAAGTAAAATGAGCACAGATGTTATACTTCTGACATCCTTTTGAGAGGTCTGTGTCTCATTGCTGCATCCAGAACAGGTAAACTTTGAGTCCTTTCAATATAGTAATATGGGAAAGGAAAATAAACGCTTCTGCCTGATATAATCCAAGTACATATTTTATAATGATAATGTATAATAATGTGGTTGACATGAGAACTTGAATACCCTTAGATTAATGAGAACTGCTGCTTCTCATAAAATGAAGGCTCTTAAGGATTGCCATTGCTTCTTCAGCCAGATTAGTTCAGGGGATAATTCTGAGGAAAAAACCCTGACACGTCCTTCCTATCTATCTCTACTAGTCTTGTCCCACTTTCTCCTTTGCTGTGGATGTCTCTGTGATAGCTCTCCTGGAAACCATCAGTGGAGTGCCTGGGCATCCTGCACTGCCACAGTCGTGTTCCCTTCTTGCTGTTGTCACCCAACTCCTTTGACTTCTGTCTGTCATTTTTTTAGGTCCAAACACTGGGACTCAAGCTTAGAGAAAGTACTCTTTGGTTAATTATGCAATGTTTATTTTGTACCAAAATAAGTTTTTTGGATACAACAAGCACCTTTAGCACAGGAGGAATTGTTTGATTTGCTGATGATCTATGGGGATACCAGACTTTTCAATGTCTGTTAAATGTGAAACAGCATACTTGCAACTTCTCTGGTATGGTAAGTATAAAGGTAGGGGGTCACATACATAATATTCATCATGTTGGAGGCATTTTCTTGGGTGTCTTCCCCACTTTTTAATTAGAGTAGTTGTGAACTGACTTTTACTGTGTTCAAAGCATTTTTTTTAATCTAAAACACCCTCTGGGAGTGTGTGGTGGATGTGCTTGATGTACAGAAATGTATGAGAATAGGAGCTGGAATGTGACACATAATCTGTGTATGTATTTTTTTTCTAAGTTTCTTCAAGTTGGCAGTTGCCTTGCTTGTGACACTTCCAATTGCTGAGTGTTTTCAACCAGTTTTCACATAAGGTTTCGAATGTGTATGTCCCTGCTGTTCAGCCCTACCACAATGAACTAGGAGGTGAAGGGGAGAAAAAAGAGCTATTGTATGTCTGATAATCATCAGGATGGCTCAGATCCAGGGTTCTGTTTATGAAGGGTTCCATAGCATGATTGTAAAATATGTAACTTGCCTGCAAATTTCAATATTTACTTTTCCCCTGAAGTCTTGAATCCTTGATGTACCTTTAAAATTTAAGGGGCAAATGGTTGTTATCAGGCATTGGTATTACTGTTCTTTTTTGCAAAGATAGCTTGGATAACCCATAGCCTTCACATCTGTATACATGCTACTTAGTTTTTGTATGTGTGTTTTTTTTTACAAATCTACAATATCAGTTTGCAAAAGGAAGTGCTTTCTGGGTGATATCTTGTATGCAAGGGTAGATACAAAGACAATTTAATGATAAAATACATAAGTGATTTGGAAAAGAATAGCTTGGTCTCCTCAGATCTATATTTGATAGGAAAGCTATTTGGGCAGGTCTGGCTTTGCTTCTTTTTAGTTCCAAAGGTTGGATACTAGGTAATTCCATCATGCAGTCATTTTTCTTCCTCTGTAGGGGACTTTAGCTCCAGGAATTCATCAGTGTGTAGTTAAGCCATAAAATTCTTTGACTTTTTCCTAGTATTAGTTATTATGTACTAGCTAAGAAGAAACTTGTGTGTAAGGATGTTGACTTAACGAATGTGTGAAGGCATTCCTGCAGCCTGTGGTATGTCATGCAGGCCCCGGGGGGGCGAGAGGAATGCTGCGGCTTCAGATGTCGCACTGAAACACTGACACTGCTAGTGTAAAATGTTGCAGAACATAAACACTATAGCATACCTGATTTAAATACCTCAAATTCTCCAAGCTTAGATGGAGCAGGATTTCATAAAATTTGCTCTGTAATCTTGTATCAAACTCTCTTCAAGTCAGCATTATACACTTGTGCGTGTGTGGGTGAATAGCACTTGGCAGCCTTTTCTGGCACTTGGCTCTTCTTACATCTCCTACAATAACGACTTAGAACCAGAACTTCCACCCTTCCCACTACTTAAATTACCCATGTGCTTCTCCCGAATAACATGATCCTTTCTGTACTTTCTGTAAAACATTAGTTTCAGGCTAAATTAGTTTATTTTTCCTGCTAATATGAAAAAGAAATTTATCTGTACAGTTGTATGGAGATATATGCAAAGATCTTAAGCCAGTTGTTTTGTGGTTACTTACAGTTTTTAACCTAGATATGACTTGCTTTGTTAATCATGCAAAGGTGAATTTCTATAAATCATGAAGTGAACTGAAAACACTTATATATTAAACACTCACACACTTAACATATGTATATATTTTTATTTGTCATGTTTTGAAGGGACTTTTCTTTAAATATAGAAGCTTGCAGGTTGTTGCAGCAGCTTCAGTAGGAAATGAAGGGAGACTTGGACAGATATGCCTAGGAAGTTAGACTTGGCAAACCCGACAGAGGATGGTCAGTACTGGGCTTGGGAAGAGGCTGGATGAGGGATTATGGAGCCAAAGTTAAGCAACAGGCAGGGGCAGAGAGGTCAGAATTGCCATGTGGTTTTATCAGGTCATGGAATGGGACTTGCAAAAGGGTTTACTAGTGAACTGACAAAGGGGAAAAGCTGGTAGTCAGGCACAGAGAGTGAGGACAAGTTATGACTGTAGTAAAAGGCGCAAAAATATATGAAAGTGTGGAAAGCTTTGAGAAGCTTTCTTTAATGCTCCACTGATGGCTTCTTTGTGGCATCTGCCTGCCTCTCCAGTAGGGAAGTTGTAATTAAGGTTTGCTGCAAAACTTGCAGAATAAAGACTGGGGGGGGAGCAGATTTTTTGGGCAGTTGTTTCTGGACAATGTACTGTCAAGGATTACGGTTTGGAAAGGATATATAACATTACTTGTGGTGCTAAATGGATCTTATTAAAGCACACTTCAGAAACAAGGCCATGTCAAGATATTGAAGTGCTTGATTCAGCTTGAATTTTCATGGTATCTTGTTTGGTTGTGTGGTTTTAGGTAAGGACCTCAGATTTGAGCTTTCTGTAATTGGTTGTGTTTATCTTAGTTTGTAGGTCATGCAGGTTTTAGTTTGCTAGATAACGACTCTGAGAGATTCTTGAATGTTGCTAATGAGCTTTGGGCTAATCAAAAGTCCTTGTCCTGTGGTGCTAAGTAAGGGCTTGCTGCTCTCTGAGCTGTTCCTGAACATACAAAATTCTCACTTCCAGAAGGCTGCTTGGAAACTTTTGGCTCAATGTTAATTGTGACCAAAGAAGAGTGCTTGAATTGAGAGCTCATGGGGTAATGCTGTTCCCTGTGTTATGGGCTCTAGCCATTGAGGTGGTAGTTCATTAGCTAGGAATAGGCAGTATGTAGCTGCAACTTGAGGATTGGGTCACTTATGTGACCTACAGATGTCAGAGATGGTGGCTGACTTGAAATACGTAGACACTACAGATGTTATCTGTATCTGTAAGATGTTATTGTTAATGCTGCTTCACCAAGGTAGTGGATTCTGTCAGTGTCCTGTTGCTTATGGGAATCAAGTTTGAATTTAATTTGTAAGTGAACTTCAAGTGGCAAAACCAATCTGGATTAAATGACATGTTCATTTGGCCTTAAAAGAAATGCTTTGTTTGCTGTACAAAACATTGGCATTCCCTGTATTGTCTGTGCCATCTCATTTTGCCTCAGTGAAATGTAGAGACTAGTAGAATTTATGTACCAAAAATACCATTTATTAAATAAAACAAAGTATGCATTTGTTCAGAAGTGTAGAAAGTGATGAATGAGTGTGATTGTTTTTTTTGTTAAACTAAGGTTGATTGCACACTGCAGAACCTTTTTTTTTTGAGGCTGCTGCTTAGAGCGAGTGTTCTGAGGCTGCTGGCAGGCACTTTTAGTTAGAAAACAGGGTGAGTGTGTGTGAGTACATGTGTACCAGTACTGCTCAAAATACCACTGCAAAGGGCTGTTACAGAGCCTGATAGGAGTTGAACCTGTCTTATGAACTGTGCACAGCAGAAGTACGATGAATGCCTATAACATTTGTGAAGTGGCCTTTTTATTGATGAATCACAATGGTTAATCTTAAAATGTTTTAAATACCTATTCTCTTCTGTAGTTCACTTCTGTAATCTTAAATGTGTATTTGAAAGTGCTTTCTGTTTTCTTATTACAAATGACTTAAGTTTTCAAGTAATACAGCTGTGTGTGTTGTGGGAGACACTGGTGACCTTACTAAAGACCGAATTCAGGCCATTCGGCTACTGTCCAAATGCTCTGCCAGCTTAGCTACTTGACCACCTGCTTCTGTTTTTCCATTCCCTTTGCAAATGTAGGTTTTGTTCATTTTCTGGCATCTCAGCATTGCCTCTAGTAAAAAAAAAAAAAATTAAATCATGTGGGTAAGGTCTATGCTGTAGACTGCTTGGGGGTCTTTGTGGTTCTTGTAGTCATTTGAATTTTCATTAGCCATTCAAGCATGGGTTTGTTGGAAAAGAACAGAGGATGACAGCTTCTGCACCTCCACGCTTGCTTTCCCCAACCTGGTTCATACACTGCAGATTGTAAGACACAGCAGCAACCGTGTAGTTCTGCTCAGTCACACTGTACTTTCCTGCTCAGCATAAGCCTGGTGGTTATCCCCAGTGGGAATGTCCAGGTAGCACTGACATGCTACTGGGGTGTGATGGTATTCCTTAAACTGTCAAAACATGCAGCTTAAGTTCTTTGTTTGTATCTTTTCAACAGGAAGAATCAAGGAAAAAGGAAACACAGATCACAAATCTGACTTGGAGACATAATAGTAAATGCCCTTGAGTATGAATCTCTTAATAGCCTGATGTGGTTGGACTGTTCAATGGGGAGTCTCCAGTAATGAGTTGCATTCCCACATCTACTACTGATCTGCTCATTGACTATGTCCAAATTACATGACCTCAGTACTTGGTTTGTAAAGCAGCATGCTGAAAAGCAGGCTGTCGCTCTGCTGACCAAAAGCTTGTGTACTTGTATCCTCTGACATAGCTGAGATAGTTCAGGAGTTACGGGTGTGGTTGGTTGATGAAAACTAAGGAAAAAGGGTTGGCTGTTCTGTGACTTCTCACAGTGTTAAACGCTGCTATCAGTTTCTAAAGTTTCTGTTCCATTTTTGTCAACAGATAGAACCATGATGCAGTGATTAGGGTGCATGTGGATATTAAGAACTAAATTTTAAAATAGGAAAATATTAAATTACTTCTGGCATCAGTATGAATGCCAATGGATTGTTATTGGTTTTATTTTGTACTTTTAAAAACGCATTAATCCTGTGGACAAAAGTTATGTCTCCTGCTTTTTTCCATTGCATCTGAAGACTGCCCTGGAGAAGCCATACCTAGCTGAAACACTCTGTCCATGAGGCCATGGCACTTTTCCACCCCATCCTGACAGTACCCATGTTGCAGTGAGTGCTCATAGCATCAGTTGTGTGAAGCTGCATTGCATCTCTGGAAATGCCCAGTGGTACCATGCTGCTTAGAATGCATCTGTACCTGGCACTGCCATCTAATACGTAAGTGTTGCTGAGTGTAACTCACCATCACCTCATAGTAAAAGAGGGTCTCAGCTTTTCAGCTTTCACCACCTGTGTCTCTGGAGGCTAATGTATGCATTTGGTGTTCTCACAGGCTTGGTTTACCTGAGTGAAGAGGGTGGAATACTGCGGAAGCTGTGTAGATAGTTGAAGAACACTAGTTTTTGTTTTGGTGTTTGCTTCCATTGCATTCTGTAATACCTGCAAAAAATAGCATCTTTCAAAAGGTGGTTTGACTGCCTGGACTGTCTTCTGCTGGTTGTTTGGGCAGGAGAAGGAAGTAGGCTGAGCAGGCACCAGCTATGGATTTGATATAAATAGTCAGCTATGCACATACTTGCAATATTGGCTGGACAAGCGCGACGTTTTAGCTGACTCCATTGCTTGTTGGACAGATTACAGTGACTTGGCAATGCTGAAGTGGAAACTTTGGCCTGTGAGGCACAGAGTCTATTAAGAGGGTTGAATGGCTATATGTTCCAGCATTTGAAAAAGTGTCTGTTGTATTAGGGTGATGGGATCTGGCATCAGGACGTGGTTGTGCAGACTCCACTGTGAGATGTGTAGCGAGACCTGCATGAAGTCCATGTAGGTGTGGGTTTAGAATTTTGCTGGATTGCCCCTGTAGGATCTGGAGGTCCCAAGGTTTTCCTCTGACATCCTAGAGGATTGTCATGAGGTTCCAGTTAAAGGTGAGACAGTGTAAGTTGTCAAGAAATTTAACTTCCTCTGTGCTGTCATGCTACAGAAGCTTCAACAGAAACATTAAGAATTCTTTAAGAATAGCTTACTGGTTTTGATAATTTATTTAATAGAAGTAGAATACTTGAGCTCCCACTCTTAAGCTTTCTACAGTAAATATTTATGTTTTCTTTTAATTTTCATCTGTTGGGTACCAAAGATGTACTTTAGAGCCAGCATTCCTTCACTCATTTCTTGCTTTTCCTCCCCTTCTTCGTAAACGAATCTACCACAGAACAAGATGATAAATCTTTGTTTTTTTTAAAAAAAAAACCACAAAAAATTCCTGAAACAAAATACAGAATAGTCCAACTTCTACCAACTCATGTAGTATTCTGCTTTCAGGATATTAGAAAGACAATAAAACTAAACAATGCACATGGAAACAATTTTCTTTTTAAAGCTAACTACTTGTGAGTGTTCAAAGTTAGGTGGAGGTGGGAAAAGTCTGCTTAGTGTTATCTGATAGAGGAAGATTTCTGGTGTTGTGTCCTGTTTATGAAATTTCTACTTCCCAAGTGGCAAAATATTATATAATAATTGTATATTATAAAGATCAGTGGAGGAAAACATTACCTCTTTGAACCATTTGCTATTAGGATCTTGTGCAAATCGCATGCAGTCAGCTGGTTTTTAGTGTCAATTGGAGATTATTTTTTGTTCAGTGGTGTACAGACTGTGTCACCATTGCTATATGCCAGCAATGTGCCACTGCAAGTTTGAAGTAGTAGTATCTGGATTAAGATAACAAATAATAGCTTTTCTTGATATACCCTGAAGAGAGTTGTTAAAGTATCCAAACTCTCCAGAGATTTATTTACTTCCTTTTTTAACTGGCTGTGTGCTCAGGATATCTGGGCTTTAGCCTGGATAGATTTTGGCAGGTGTCTGCTAGGAAGAGTTTAAAAAGGTGATGAGGAAAAACTTGTATTTTGCTTCCAATTTGTAATTGTAAGTAATCAATATAAAGCACAGTTATGTTTTTGTTGCTAAAATTTAGGGCCTTATTTCTCAAAATAAATGCAGAAAACTGGAAATTCTGTGATGCAATGCATAGTCTCATGATTTAACCCCAGCTGGCAACTAAGCACCCCACAGCTGCTTGCTCACTCCCCCACAGTGGGATGGGGGAGAGAATTGGAAGGGTAAAAGTGAGAAAACTTGTAGGTTGAGATAAAGACAGTTTAATAGAGAAAAGCAAAAGCTGCAGGCGCAAGTAAAGCAAAACAGGGAATTCGTTCGCTGCTTCCCATCGGCAGGCAAGTGTTCAGCCATCTCCAGGAAAGCAGGGCTCCATCCCAAGGTTACTTGGGAAGACAAATGCCATCACTCAATGTCCTGCCCTTCCTTCTTCTTCCCCTAGCTTTATATGCTGAGCATGATGTCATATGGTATGGAATAGCCCATTGGCCAGTTTGGTCAGCTGTCCTGGCTGTGCTCCCTCCCAGCTTCTTGTGCACCTGGCAGAGCATAGCAAGCTGAAAAGTCCTTGACTGGGTAAACATGACTTAGCAACAACTAAAACATCAGTGTGTTATCAACATTATTCTCATACTAAATGCAAAACACAGCACTATACCAGCTACTAGGAAGAAAATAACTCTATCCCATCCAAAACCAGGACAATAGTTTTGTCTTATTTTCTTTTAATCTTTTCATTCTTAGGCATTTGGACAAGAGATGCTATCAATGTCAAAAGCAATTAGGTATAGTAACAGCTGGGTTGAGAACTGACCATTTGTTTGCCCTGCCTCGTTAGGTTATTGAAAGAAGAAACAGGATCAATATTCTTTGCTATTCTCCAGACATTGCTACTGGAGAAAGACTTAGACTTATTGTGGCTTAAAGGTTTGACAATTGACTTTTTAATACCACATTAAACATGATGTGAACGTGCCATACATGAGCTATTGATATTTTTGTGTAGTCTGGAGAGAGTGGTCTTGGTTCTAAAGCTGTTGTGCCCAGTAGAGTCTTAAGTGCATGAATAAATCTTCATTGTATTAGTTTGCTGTGACAAATTATATTCAGTATGAATGGCCATACTGAATGGGGGTAGGGTGGGGACTGATGGGAGGTGTTTGAAAATACTTGCTGCAGAAGAAGGAAATGGTGCTGTCAAATAATTATTTTTTTTGGTGTCAGTATTTAAGCTTCTTTAAGGTTTGGAACCAGAAAGGCCTTGTTATCAAAAGCAGACTTCATGACAGATGGATTTGAAGTACCTAAACAAAACCAAACTCTGATTACCCATTTCTGTCAATCAGACTAGAAGCTTGTCAGCTGCTGGAGAGAGGAGCAAGCAGAAGGGAAGGGGAAATGGACAAGGTAAAACTGGAGTTTCTTCAAAAATGTCCAGTTATCCTAAGGTATTTCTGAAATCCTTTTATTTTCTATTGATGTTTCTGCTTGACATGAAGATTTCAGTAGTATCTGTAATGCAGCATTAGGAAACATTTTCAGCAAGACCAGAATTTTTTTGACAATACTTTCATTTATTTCTAGATTTGGCACAGTAAGTCTAGAAAATGTACTTTTTGGACTCTAGCATGTACATATGCTCTGCAGAAACAGCTGCTTTTATAAGATTAACAGTTTGCCTTAAACACTAAATTTTTTTAAAAAATTGCTCATTTTCCTTATGTTTATTAGGGTGTCAACACTATCTTATGTTCCAGGTAGCACAGGGATTTTCTGTGTCCTTCAGGGTTTATATGGACAACCTGTTAGCTCTCCCAGTTGACTTGAAAATTAGAGATGTTCCCTATAGTATCGGAAAACAAAAGGTCTGTTTGTTTTTGAGCAATAGTCAACTGTTATTTCTTATACTTAACAGTTATTTCTGGTGCTGATGTATCAAATAAAAGGAGACCTTGAAGTTCACCACTATTCAAGTTCAGCTGTTTTACCTCTGTTCAATCTTCCTCATTAGCTACTTCCATGACTTGTTAGTTGTACTTTGTGCATAGTTTGGAGATACAAAGTAGGAACACGCTAGAAGGGAAAAGTGGTGGAATAAAATCTGAATTTGATAAGATGAAGCCAGAAGGCAGACATTTAGGAGTGGGAGCTTGAAACTGTCAAGGGAAGTATTTGAGAGAGGAGACTTGGAGGCAATAGAATTTGTGAAGAAGGGGTATAGGGGAGCTCTGCCTCTGGCAGTTGTCAAAGTCTGCTTAGGTGCATGAATGTGGGAAGATAAATGAATTGGGAGCATCACCTGTTGTCTATGGTTCAGCAGCTGCCTCTTTATTAGCTATCTCAAAGTACTGGACAGTGGAGATGAGATGTTACTTCCCCATTTTCAAGGAGGGGAGTAACATCAGTCTGTCCAGCTGGCACTGACAGACTAGGAATGCAGGAATGCTCTAGTTCGTTCTCTTGCAGGCACTTTGTGTTCTACTGATGTCCTGGGCTGCCATTGCCCTCTGCAGCCTGAGCTGAGAAGGTATGCTCAGCCCTCTTGTAACCTCTTCCTCAGTTAATCCCTAATAAATATCCTTGTTTCCAGCTCTCCTCTTCAAGTTCTTCTTGCATGCCCTGCAGCAAGTCACTGCAAAGAGTTAGTGACAAGAAGTTAACGGGACTGATTTGGGGAGGTCAAAGCTTAGAGTTGTGCAAGTGGAAACATCTCAAGCAGGAGCTGCAGGAGGGGAAATGAAAACAGACTGATGGATGATTAACAGGCAGATGCCTGTCCAGGACTCCTCGTGCTAACTTGTTTGGTGGTTTTTTTTTGTTCACATGCTCTTGCCACTCTGGTGCATGTATGAGAGCTCAGGTCTGATGCAGACACACACCTGTTGCTTCTCTTCTCTCTTGCCTGGCAAGCACTGATGTGTATGTGTGCTTGCCTTCCCTCAGGCCCCTCTCAGTACCAGCTTGGAAGGTGATGGAAAGCAGCTGCAAAGGCAGTTCTTCCTAATACCTGCTTGTACCAAAAAAAGCATTTAAAATACCTTTTGATTCAAAGAGCATGGAGAAGGCTTCAAATTATTAACTCAATGTAGCATATTATTTTCATATAATAGTTTTCAGAGTTCCCGGAGGACATCAATAGCCCTGACTTAAAAGCTATCATTAAATATATTTAGTGTGTAGCATCTTGGAGTTCTGAGGCCTTTTAGGTCTATTGTAATAGAAATAATAATCTAGAGATCTTCACCCTCATCCATATTCAACATGTATACCTTAAACTGGCCACATGTCTTATGTGCAAGTTCCTTGTACCTGCATTCACAAAACAATAGTGGATTGGTGTAAAGCATACTTCGAGAGCTACCTCAATTCTGTCCATCGACAGATATCATCGTGGATAGTCTGGTGCAGCCTCAGGCCAGGTAATTGCTGAGAAAGTTAGAAAAATAAACAATCTGAGACATGATGTGAGTGAACTTAAGACTTGAACTTGAGAACACTTCGAATATGCTGTTACAGCACTTGTATAAGCTACATGTAATTAATTCTAAATTAACCTCCAGTGCATTGTGAAATCTAATAAATGTGTATATAGGCTGAGGGGTGTGTGTCATGCAATGTAAATGTTGGAACATCGCTATATTGGAGTAGGTGGGAATGTAGTAGGTTAGAGTGCCCTGCTCAAGCCTCATGGCAGTCTGGCACGTGAGGAATGAAGACTTAGCATGGGCCATCTCACTTTGATAAGAAGTGGTCACCTTTGTGTTTCATATAATGCAAAACACTGTTAAAATTTTCAGCTAGTCTAAATGAATTTAGAAGTAGACATAACGGAGTGAATTTTGGTCTTTAATGACTTGTGAATCTGAAGTAATACTACTGAAGATATTTGACGTTACCTAGGGGTAAGGGGAGAATTTGTCTTTTTACTGTAAAAACAAACATATGTAACTATTTTAATACAAAAGTTTATTTTTAATAATTCATAGAAATAAATGTATAATAAAAACTGGATCTTTGAAAAAATTTTACTAGTGTTACTTCAAGTAGATATATTGTTTTAACGAGTCATTTTGATAAGGTATTATAACTTAAGATTGGCAGCTTCTCTGGTATTTAGCAGACAATTTATCTCCTGCATAAATTGCTTTTTTGATATTAATGAATGTAATGTTAATCAAAGCCACTTTAACTCATAAAAGCAGGCTACTGAAAAGAATAATTACTGAAAGCTACAAAGACTCAGGAAAGTACTGTGGTTTCTCAGTTAATTTTAATGACTGCTTCTAAAACTTGTGGAAAAAGAGCTTTGAGATTTGTTTTTAAAATTAAACTGTGCCTGCATTTATCTCCATGCACAGAATAAACTGCTATGTGCTAGTTTTCAAAACCAGTTGTAGCAATTTTTTTTCTAGCCTAGCATTTCTTGCTGTGTCAATGTACATATAGTACTGTCATTTTTCTTGTACGAACTTGTTTGTGCCTATGATGATTTAAATGATTGACAAAATGGAGTAGAGTCTTTGTATTTTAGGAACAGGAACTCTGATAGAAATGAACCCTGTTAGAGATCTTCCCTGTCTGGATTTATTAATCTGTGCCAATATTTCTGTAAGATGAGAGTGTCTTTATCTTATGGAGGAATAAATGCCAGTCTGTTTTTTTAAGTTCTTTGCAGAGAATAATTGTTCTGTTACAGTAGACAGTGTTCAATGTAATGATCTATAACTTACCTTCATGAAACATGGAAGCCTAAATTTTTGACTACTCTAGAAGCAAAGTGATGTGTGCTTGCTTCTTTTCCAGAACCATAGTAGAACTTGTAAGTTTAATGTAACCACTTACTCCAGCAGATATATGGGATATCCTTTTCAGAAACATTACTACTTCTATTGTCTTCATTTTTTGCCTGCCACTTTCTGCAAAGAAGTGCAAGCATATGTTAGACTTCAATGGACTCTTTATTTTCTTTCCTTTGCTACATGTCATATAAAGCTTTATGCTCAGTGAATATTGACAAGCATTTAATTATGCAAGGCTGTTAAAACATGCAGTTAGCACACCTTGTTTGCCAACTTTTTTTGCCGCAGGTTTTCTTTAGCTCATCATTGCAGTCCCTTCATCTTTGTGACCCTTTGGACCCTCCAGTATGTCCATGTCTCCTGTACTGGGGAGCCCAGAACTGGATACAGTTCTGGGTTCCAGGTGGGGCCTCCCCAGTGCTGAGTAGAGGGGAAGGATCATGACCTTCAACCTGCTGGCAATACTTTGCCTAATGCAGCCCAGGATACCATCGGCCTCCTTTGCCACAAGGGCATGTTGCTGGCTCATGGTCAACTTAGTGTCCACCAGGACCCCCTGGTCCTTTTCTGCCAAGCTGCTTTCCAGCTGGGTGGCCCCCAGCATGTACTGGTGCCTGGGGTTGTTTCTCCCCAGGTGCAGGACTTTGCCCCTTCCCCTTGTTGAACCTCAGGAGGTTCCTGTCAGCCCATTTCTCCAGCCTGTTGAGGTCCCTCTGGATGGCAGCGTGACCCTCTGGTGTATCAGGCACTACTCCCAGTTTTGTGTCATCAGCAAACTTGCTGAGAGTACACTCTGCCCATGTTGAACAGGATTGTATATTGTATTGACCCCCGGGTACACCGCTAGTTACATGGCCTCCAACTAGACTTTGTGCCACTGACCACCACTCTGGGCCTGACCATTCAGCCAGTTTTCAGCCACCTCACTATCTGCTCATCCTGCCTGTACTTCATCAGCTTCTCTGGGACAGCTGTACAGTGTCAAAGACCTTACTGAATTCCAGGTAGACACTACCCACTGCTCTCCCCTCATCTACCAGGCCAGGCATTTCCTTGTAGAAGGGTATCATGTAGATATGCGTTTGTACAGTTGGGTGTTTAACTTGTAACTCATGAAGTGTTGCTCTGACCAGGTTTGCTTCAGAATCTGTACTTTTTAGACCATAAATCTCTTCATAGGTATTCCACACTTGAAGCTATGAACTCTTCTGTTGAAGACAAATTACTAATGCTATGCTAATTGAAAATAAATATATTTTATTAATTGCGAAATGCCTTAATGATATATTTCAAGCTGAAATTTCAAGCTTTGTTAAGTCTTTAATTATTTCCAGATATTTTTTAAACACATTTCATTAAAAGTAACTAAGGAATGATCTGGTGTAGCTATATCATTAGTCCTCTGCTTAGTTTGATTTTTATGTGATTAAGCTTTTATGTGATTAAGCTTGATTGCAACAAGCCTTATACTGTTCAATTCGAGGATAAAATCACAAGAAGTTCTACCACAAATTTCTGCCTTAAAGCTTAATATAAGCAACTATGAAATGAGACTTAAGCTTGGGTACAGCATTATGATATTTTTTTCCTATCTGTTAAAAACAAATAAACCCCTGCCAAAGTGTCCTGTGCTTGTCACATTGCCATGGAAACTAACTTTCCACTGTATTGTTTCAGAAATGCATGTGTCTTATGTATACACTTGAACTGGTTCAACTGCAGCAAAAGTAATGGTAAATAAACTATGTGAAGGTAACCTTAAACCTCTTGCTTAAGCACTTTTTGGGTAAATCTTTACAATGAGAGAGTTTGTAATGATGTTTTTACATTGAATTTCTGTTGTACTTGTCAAATAGAACAAGTGTTTCTGCTCTGGTGACTGGCTACCTGCTTTTCCTGAAATTATAGAAAGGAATGATGAAAGAAAAGCTCTAGTCCTTTTTGATGAGATTGTACCGTGCTCAGTAGAGCATTCAGTGAGTTTCCTTGGGTCATTTCATGTTATGGGCTTTGTTTATTTGAGGGGTTTTGTATGTCTCTTAACTGAATTCGTAAAAATAAAACTACGGAGAACTTGCTAAATTAGGAGCCTTTAGGTAAAAATGTTCCGGGTCAGGTATTTTAACTTTGCCACAGTAATGAGCTACTGAATTTATAACTAAGTGGAAGGACATGTGAGGTACAACTGAAAGATTTGGGTAGTTGTGGAATATTCACATTATTATGTAGAAATTAATGCCTTTTATAATTGTAGGTGAGTTTGCCGAACTGTAAATACTGGTCTGTGGCACGTGGTGACATCTTCCACAACAGAGATACAGAACCTCTCTGAAGTCACATTTGTCTGAGCTTGGTCCTAAGAGGTGGTCATCAGGCATACAGGGTTACCAAGTTTATCTCTCACCACCTAGTCATGTCCTCAGGCTTTGAGCGTGTCCTTGGAAGGTGACACATGCATCACTGAACATCTAGTATCCTTGGTTACATAGAAGGAAATAAAGACCAAATTTCTTACCTCAGTCACTGACAAATTTCAGTGCAGTTTTTTCTGATGGCACACTTAGCAAATAATATAATGTTAGTACAGTAAAGAAGCTCTTCTTTGTAGCATCAGATGCAGAAGGGAACAAGTGTTTTTCTATAACTATAAACAATGACTTCTTAATTTTTCATGCTGGGGAGAGGGAGTATCTCTTATCCTCACCATAATGTCTTCAGTCTTCATTCCTGCAGCCCAGGAATCACAGTGCAGAAGATGCAATGGGATAGATACTCTCTTCAGTTCTGCTTTAGCTGATGCTAGTTGGCTCTCAAGAGTGCCCCGACCAACTTGCTCCTTCCAGAGTTCTTACATCTGTGCTGGTTGATGGGCTAAGAAGAGCATGACTTCTCTAAATATCCATTCCCAGACCTCCTGAAGGACAGGTCTGAGGAAAAGACTTGGGCAGGATCCTGTCAGACATCATTGTAGTTGAAACAAAGGCCCAGGAAGGAAGGGGGTTGGTGTGCATGTGTCTAAGTATCCATACAATATTTAACACAAAGGTTTTGGAATGGTTTGAAATCTTTCCCCTTTACAAATGGAAAATGTTTGTATGAGACTGGTTTGGGGGAGATACTTACAGTTGCTCTGGGGCTCCTGATAACTGTAGACCAAGTCAGATAATGTATGATTAATATTTTAACCTTATCACAGGCTTCTTCTTTCAATATTTAATGGAAGTAAAAAGTCTAGTTGCCTTTTTAACTTTAACAAAACCCAAATAAACTTCTTTAGGGATTAAAAAAAGTATTTTAAGAACTTCAACTGTGGGATTTGCATTGTTCATTTATGTCCTTTAATTACCTTCTGGCTGCTGTCAGCCACAAATTTCCTGCAGTATAGTTTTAGCCATAGTAATTATGCAGTAATATACAAGGCCTGGGCTGGGCTGGGAGTAAGGAAACTGTTCTATTTCTATCTGTTCCTCAGTTTTGTTTTATGACATGCAGCAAATCACCAAACCTTTTTGTATGCTCATTTGTTAAGCCTAGGAAGAAAATTATATTCTTACATTTGTGAAATATTTGAAGACACTTGATGTGTCATATGTATTTTCTTACTCCTTTTAAATACTTAAATATCTTTATTTCTATTAAAGTTCGGGGTAAGTAATAAACTCTCAACTTGTATGTTTTTGTGTAGAAGAGTATTTCTAAGTTACTGTGTTTCTGAGTTTGTCATGGTTGAGATAAAGTGTAAATAATATGTAGAATGAAGTTTTGATATGTAATTGTGTGTGAAAGTAGCTGTGCTTGCTAAACAATCAAAATAGTAAAGTGTTTGGTACCTGTTAGTTCTGTTCTTTTCCATTTTTACAATATAGAAGTCAAAGTTTATTGTGGTATTAAGTTCGATTGACTGTATGCACTCACATCCATGGAGTGCTCTGGTTGTTTTTGGAGTAGCTGGAAATAACATGCCTCCAAGAAAAAATGAAATGTGATAACTTGTTAGCATCATAATTAATTAAAAAGTAAATTAGATTCGGTGAAATATCTTGTATTTCCAAGATCGGTTGTAATTTTTTGGAGATGAACTGCTAAGTCGAAAGCTTTCTCCGTTTTTTATTAATTTTAGAGTGTAAGAGAAGATACTTGGGCATAATGGAAGGAGTAAAAAAGAGTGAATAACTTTCAGTACAGACTTAGACTTGCTTTAAGTATACTTCAGTTGCTCCAGTGTAAGGCTTTAATTTCATTTTTGCTCAAAATAAATTGAATTATTTGGTCAGAACAACAGGAAGAGATTTCTTGTGATGCCACAGAGCCTGGCTCACAGGGAGCGGCTGTCATCTGTTAAAAGTACTTACAGAGAGTGCAGATCACTGCATAAAATACACCATATTAATGTTTACCTAGGGAGTCTATAATATTGAAATGATTGCTATGAGTAGACCCCAGCTGTATGTTGATAACAAGAAGTCATTGTATTTACATAGTAATTGTTTTTTCTAAAGATGTATCTTGAAGTAGCAGAGTTAATTGGGGTCAACCTCTTGGCTGCTATATATGGGCACAGTTCACTAACGTGAGCTTCTCCTGTGGTAAACTTATTCTTTTATGATAAAAATTTATGGCCCTAACGCTTTCTGTTTTTTAAAAGGATTGAGCATGGACACTGATGCTTCTTTGCATAGAACTGGGGATTTTCTTTCTTATTTGAAGCTGTTTGATTAATGTTTGTTGAACAGGGTGGGGGAGTAGAATTCTTAATGTGACCACTTACATCACAGGGAAAACCCATTTAAATTTATTAGGTGAATACATTCTGCCTGACCTTTGTCACCAAGTTTTCACTCCACTGCCAACCTCCATTTTTCTGTGGAACCCTTAAATGTGAGGATAGAGTAGACCATTTTCTCACTGCTCAATAGCTTTTTCTTTTCTGGCTTTCCTGAGTCCTCCACAGGAAGTGGAGTTGGGGAACATATGCCTCTGAATTTGATCTAACTAATTGTGTCTGTGATTTGGTTGAGTGACAGATCTGTACCTCCTTACATGGTGGAGGAAGGTTGGGTGATACTCGCTTTCCTTGGCTCCACTAAGGCAAAGCAGCTATTTCAGCTGGGGGTTGAGGGTTGTTGGCTAAGTCTGAACAGTGACAGAATGTTTATTCATGTTAAAACAAACACACTTTATGCAGACTATGAAATCAGACACTTGTACCTGAAGAAAGCAAGGAGGGAGAGAAGAATATTTCGTTGTTGTATGATGTGCTATTAAATGTTTAAAAATTTCAGCAGGTATGGTAAGAGTCAGCATGTAGAAGTTATAAATGTGCAATTCAAAGGTGTATCTTCACTCTTAAGCCTGCTTCTGCTAGGAAAAGCAGAATGATATAAAGGGTGGGATGAAAGATTATTTTAAAGACTACATAACTTCAGGTGATGATACTTTAACTGTCTAACAAACTTCCCCTGTTTTTTATTGTGCCTGGTTTTATACTTTGAACAAAGCAATTCTTGATTGTGATTTCATAACACTTTGGAAAAAAAGTCAAAGGTTTTGACTAAATTTAAATACACTGATACTGGGACTACTCATGTCTGAAATAAAGAGCAGCAATAGTTGTCAAGTGATAAGAACAGTAAAGGAAATCTCACAATTAAATTTACCTTTAGTTAGCTGTGTTGGGAGCCATTTTCATATTTCTGTAAGAAATTTATGATTTTCAGCAGAATTTTAGTTATTCAAGTGAGTTATGTAGGTCAGGATGTCAGTAGGTTGATATCAGTAGAATTCTTAATATAGTTTCCATACTTGAATTTTTAATTAGATTAGGAAAAAAACACATTGCATTATTTTCCTATGCTTTGTACTTTAAGGAGTCTTTATGTACTGCTTGCTTACAAATGAAGGGTACCATACCTAGCCATTCAGGTTTCATTTTCTCCTTTGAAAGTGAGAAATGTCTTTTTCCTAGGAAGGGTTTGGGCAGTTGAATGTCCCAACTCTACCCAATTACTATGGCAGCTGCTTTCAGTTCCCTGGAGGAATTGAGCTTGTTTCTTTCTTGTCTGAGCTGTAACCAAGCTTGGTAGGAAGTGTGTGACCACTCACGTCTTTGTGTTTAATGTACAGCTTAAGGAAATAATAATTTAAAGGCTTTGAGGCATGAACAGATTACCTTGAGAAACACATTACTAAGGATAAGTGCTGGTAGGACATTAGCATATTTGCTTGGAGATGAAGCAGACAGCTTTATAGAAGGGCCTGGTTTTTCTCATTGATTAGAAAGGAAATCTGACTTACAGGTGGTAAGACAGACTCCATTCCATGCATTTTAGGGAAAGTATAAAATGCCAAAATCCAGTCTACAACCATATGAGTGATATCCCGCTGTGCCTTTCTTTGCATGCAGTTCTAGCAGTAGCATATCCCTGCTGCTTCTGTGTTTTGCATAGGACAAGGTGGAATAGGCTGAGTGTGGCATTGGTGGGTAGTAGTGTGTGTTTTGAAGAACTGCGCTCAGTTGTGCTTTTCATGTGATTTAGGTTTAGGGGCCTTACTATCCTGTTGTGTGAGACTTAATTCCAGGATCTCTATGCAGAGTTATCAAAATGCTGTCAAATAAAAAAAAATTGAAGAAATTCCTCCCTCCTGCAAACAAGCTGGAGAATTTCAGGTCTCCCAAACTGTAATGGTCAGCTGTTTTAGAGGCCTTATTCTAATTCTCTATCAACTGCATGGAGTCCCCCAACAAACTACAAATTCAAACTCTGGGACACTGAATAATAAGACATTCTCAATGCCATTTCCCAAGATAGTAAATTCTCTGAATGATTAGGCGACCTAGGAACTATAGGGCTATTTATACTATTTATGCTGTAGAAACTACAGAGCCAGTATCCACAAGGATGAAACTTTTGAGAGAGCAGAATTTTCTTTTTGCTTCCTCTACAGTTTTTCCTGCATGTCTGTTTTTGAATGCAGCTCTTCTAGTGTGCACTGTTTCTCGTGACATTGGGCATGTTTAATATTTTTAAAACAAACACAAAACGGCTTCCTAAGGTGAAAAAGACCAAGCCAGGCAATAAAAATATAAGGTAACAACTCTGTGGAATAGATAGCTGGTATTATTCATGGTGTGTGGGGAGATAGGAAATGAGAAACTTGCTTATGAATTCTGATGGGACTGATAACCATGACAACAGTGGCTAATACAAACTGGACTGTAGTATAATGTGTGGTAAAATGTATTGAGGAAGTAGTTTTCTGGGGGTTTATTTCAAATTTTGCTAGTGAACACTTTAAGTTGTGTCACTTGAAATATGTAATTCTGGGTTTTATGAAAATAACTGCTTAAAACTTAGTGTAATGTATAATAAATGAATCTTGGCACATAACTCCCCCAAAGTAATTTGTATTCTTTTACAATGTTTCTGCTGCTCAGTTGAATATCTTTCAACTGTTGTTCAGTTTATTCTGTTTGATAGAAGAAGCTTAACTTGACTATTCATTTGCAACAATCCCTTCCTATTAACTTCCTGCAGGTAAGCAAAGTGTTGTCTCTGATCAGTTTTAAACTGTTGGCCATAACTCCTTTGTGTGCTATTCCTAGGCGAAGGGTTTGGGTATTAGAAGGCAGTATATTGCTTTAAATCAACCAAAATGGGGAAAGATCAAGCAGGATTTACAGGAGTTCAGAAAATTAATAATCTGTCAGTGTTTTATGGACAGACTACTTCACTTCCAAATCTAAACGTGTACAAAACACTAAATGCTTGCATTTTTGTCCAAAACATCAAAAGTATAAGGCTGAAAGTTTAGGAGGATTGACTCGTACAACCATGTTTATTTTGTGTTTCTTAGCTTCCCTGAAAGTTCAGAAAACTATTAATGAAATTACATTGCAAGTTAGGTTGCCATACCTATGTATATGATTAATGTACATTTTCTATTAAATGAAGATAAATGGAATGGCCAGTTACTGGTTTTGGTTGTGACACCTAACACCCCAACGCATCACCTCAATTTAATAATCTAATTAGATAGTTATTAGAATTTTTTTCTTTCATAATAGCCACAAATTAAAACTAAAATTGAATTTTCTACCTATATGTGCTGACAAGAAATGGGAATTGAGAAGTTGAGGCAAAATATGCATGTGACAAAGTTCTGCATTACTGATAATACTATTAATAACTGTAAATAAATTAGGCTGGAATAGAACTACCAGTATTTCAGCCATTCTTAAAAACAAAACTCTTTTCCTTCTTGTACACAACAAAATTGTAAAATGGAAAATTATCTTTTACAGATGGATCATGTAGCCTTTTTTGTAAGAATATGGAAACCACACTTTTAATTGGAAGAGTGATTCATTTCCAAGAGGCCGGGGTCTGTGCTTCAGTGGGAGGTGTGAAAAAAGCTTCTTGGGAGCTGCAGAACCTGCCAATGGGGAAGGGCTCCTCTCCATTACAGGGTAATGGATATCCCCTAGAGCTTGTGGGTTTGTGCCCTTTCAAAATAGTTCATATTTTAAATATTGCTTCTAATGGTTTTGGGTACCCTTGCAAATATCCAGTTCTTTCTGGCACTTTTACTAAGCCCTAACCTTTTGTTTCTTGCTGTAATTAGACACAGTAATTACTTACATAAACAAGAATTTCTATATGAAATGTTATTTTTCTGTTACTAGTTGTAATTTAGTAGCCTTTCAGTTGCGTTGTCTACTTGTAATTTCATGAGAAAGGTTGAATAGATGTTCCTGACCTACTTCTTCTCTGCTGTTCATTATACTGTGTGTATCTACCATGTTGCCCCTTTTAGGGACTTTATTTTTCAGGGGGAACAACTCCTTCTAATATCCCTTCATTAGGATGCATTTCTATTGCTCTCATCTAAAATTTGCTTTGGCAAAATTAAGAAGCTGTGGTCTCCATATTGTCAGTCCTCAAAGAGCATTTTTCCCTTTTCTGATATTTGTTAAGAAAGCTTTTGCAAGGAGTTATTTTCCCCAGGGAAATTTTCTCTTCTGCCTTCTTCATAATTCACTGACAAAACACGTTGCTGTTATGAGATGGAGTACCTTGCTGTAGGTGGATTTTCTTCCTTCCAGATACTTTACCACTGTTTCTCTCACCCTCTGGCAAGATAAAGATTTTTTTTTTTCCAGGACAGAGGAGTGAGCTTTCCTGTATTTAGATACTAGATTACATGTGTACAACTGTCCTGCCCTCAAGGTTTAAGATCAGTCAGACCTAAAAATCATAGCATGCTCTAATTTTATAACTGTTTCCCTTATTTCATGACTTTACTGCAGTAGAAGGGTTAAGGAAGCACACACTTTTTTCTGCTTCTTCAAACAGCTGTTCACAACTAGCAAAAGGGGCACTTGGAATGGTGCTAGGCAATGGCTAATGTTGAATTTGGTGGTTCATCCAGAGCAACTATTTACTATGCTATTTCAGCTACTACTTCAGTTCTCTAGACAAACTATTTTTTGACAATGGCTGTCTGAGCTGTGCGACTACAGGGTTGGCTGAAAAATTGCTTTTCCTTTCATGCAGATGGGTTGGCATACATGAATCTTGCTCAGTCACTGACTCACTCTAATTTAAGGCAATGTTTCAGTGGATGTTTGTTAGGTATCTCAAATTCTCATGACTTAGTTGTCTTCTGTTACTTCTTTGTGGTGGACAGTAGTTATTCTTTGCCACACACAACTTGATGGTTGGAGGGAATAATGCTTTACTGGAAGAGAAAATACTTGAAGTGTGGTATATCTTTTGGCTTTTGTGTAAATTCACTGTTCAGGACCAAATTTAGTTATGTTTGTAGGATAGGCATGGATAGAGTTAGGAAAAGGGACTTCCCTGCATATTTCCACATGTATTGGAAAATCTTAAGCTAATCACGTGGGTAATCTTTGTCTGATCATGGGCTGGACCTGCTATTCTCTTAGCTCAAATGTTTGAGAAGTATGTATGAGAGAGTATAGATCTTAAATTGGATTAAAAGTTCAAAGATGGAGTTTACATACAAAAGCAAGCTTCTTGCTTTCCAAAAGGCAATCCATAAACAGGGAAGAAATGGATATTACTTCTATATTCAGAAAATATTTGAAGAGAGGGGGATACCCAGTGTACCTTAGTTTAACTCCTTAATTCTGGCTGGCTGCATGTGTGAAATCAAGAGATGCTCAAGAAAATGATTTAAAATACTGTCTAGAGTGCCTTCCAGGAAACTATGGGTAAGCTATTTGTGGGGAAACGACTTGTAGGCAGTCATCAGGTAGTTTTATTTTCCCAAAGCTAAAGCCTGGGACCAAGAAGAATATTAAACTATTCAAAATGGCTGCCTGGAGGAGGTATTCTGAGATGGCAACATGTATGTAAGTAAAGGGACTGCAGACACTGCAGTACTTGGGAGTCAGCAGAGCATGAGACAGTGCAATACAACAAAGGCAGGGGCTCCGCAAGACATGTCTACCATGCAGGCGCAGCAGTGTCCACTGCGTGTCCACTGCATGCCTGCCTGTGTTCATGTTAGCTATCTAGTTTGGGCTCCTCTAGCTTATAGTTACAGCCATAATTATGGAGATAGGCAGACATACCATAGGTCTCTTGTGACCCTTCTTTTCTGCTGGTGCTACACTTGCGTGAATGTATGGAAAATCAATCTGGAAGCAGCTGTTTAGGGTCACTTCAGCCACACAGTAATTGCAAGCCCTGGAGGAAGAGTATCTTGCAAACAGAAATTGTTAGTGGCCTCTGAGTAGCAGTCATGTACCTTGCACCAGCTCATACATGGGCCTGTATGTTTATATGTTTAGTAAGTAGCTTTGCTATCCCGGGCCTATGCTGTATGATAAAGGTGAGCAGCTCACCTTGGGAGGAGAGAGGTAGGAATAATGGAAACCTACCATAGTATGTGAGATTGCAAGGCAGTGTAAGTTATTTGCCCTGTAATCATGATGGGATGCTAAGAAATGGGATGTCATAGTGCAGAGATTTTGTTTGGTATCAGGTGAAATCTGAATTTCATGCTGTAGAGAATGCAGCTATAAGGCTGTCATTTCAATATAGTTCCACAAAAGAGAGCAGAGGAGAAGTGGGGGATACAGCTCAACCCCCAGCTGTAATGAGCTGCTCTAATGGTTGTGAAATACTTCTGTCTTCCTACTCCTTCACAGGGAGTGATACTGACAATACTGGTTCCTCTTTTTCCATCATGCCATATTTTGAAACCAGAGATGTATTTTTAGAAACCACTTTTCTCTTGCATTCTTTGTGAATGTAGCCTGTCCCTTTTGGAACCAATATCTGTGTTTATATGCACTGGAGTCCTTCGTTTTTTAAAGAGCTGTGGAAAATAACCTTGAAAGGAGGGGAAGTAGAAAACAAGTGGGTCTTAATTTTTTTTTATTTTATTACTGTCTTCACTTTGTTTCCTGCAGAAGACAGCCTCTGAAATCTGAAAAAGCTAAAGCTATTGGGGCAGAACTCATTCTACCACTGCCAGGGTTGCTTTTTACAATAAGGCTTCCATGAATATACAAATTCAGAATAATTGTGCATATGAAAAAGAAACAATGCAAGATGTAAAGAGCATGTATATAAGCACAAAACCACTCAACTTAGAGCCAGACCGCATCTTGAGTCAGTGGTTAGAGTCTGAAGAAAATCTCGAAAAATACAGTTACTTACTCCTTCCATGCAGAGTCAACCTGGAAGCACAGGAAATAACAAGGTGGTTCATGTTCATTTTGCCTACGATACTTTCCTTCTGCCCCCTTAAATGTTCATTTTTCTTACCTAATATGGAGTTAACTGTTACCAAAATGGTCCTAGTACTCACTAGATGAATGGTAGTGAGACTTAAAATACAGAATGTCTATGCACTTACTGGCTGTCTGTGTAGAATGTACTGGTCTTGTAAAACAGATTTTTCTGTTTTCTGAGATATGTTGGTGATGAGCTGTGTATTTGTGTGTCAGTGGCCTTGAGTGATGTGCCAATTGCTAAGCAGTCAAACGTGCAGTTCAAAGTAGCTCTGAACATTGCATAAGGGGAAACATTGACACAATATGAGAAATCTGTTTGGATGTTCTGACATAATTGGTTTCAGTCTCAAACTGAATTTTATTTTTCCTCCTTGAGTAGTAATTGCATCTCAAGTATTTTAGAAACTACAGTCCTTTTGGACCAAAGAGTTTCTGCAAATTCAGCAATGAGGAAAAGGCCAAACTAATTATTGGCAAATGCAAATGGAGTTAAAATTTCTAATATGGCTAACTGGAGACATGAGAGTTGGAGATAAACAAACATATTAATAAAAATTGCTCTTGAAGAATTAAGAAATTTGATTCAAAGAATTGAGTATAGACAAATTTTGGCTTCAAGTCGAGTGTTTCTTAAAACACTTCAGCTAAATCAACATGCAAAGGAAGAGAACTATGAAGAACTTCCACCTTTTTTTCCAAGGAAATGTAAAAAATTATCAGGTATGCTCTAGAAATTAAGAGAAACCTCTGTCATGGTTTAACCTTAGCCAGCAACTAAACACCATGCAGCTGCTCACTTACTCCCCACCCCTGGTAGGATGGGGGAGGGAATTGGGAGGGCACAAGTAGGAAAACTCACGGATTGAGATAAAAACAGTTTAATGAAAGAAAACAAAGTAGAACAGTATAATAATAACGATGATAATAGAATATACAAAGCAGGCAATGCACAATGCAACTGCTCACCACCTGCCGAATGATGCCCAGCCCCTCCTGAGATGTGAGTACCCCCCCTTCCTGGACCGTGATGTCACATGGTATGGAATACCCCATTGGCCAGCTGAGTCAACCACCCTGGCTATGCTCCACCTGGCACTGCTTCCCCCCCACCCCCAGCTCGGCCATTCAACCTGACAGAGTGTGGGAGGCTGAAAAGTGCCTGGTGCAAGCCCCACTCAGCAACAACCAAAACATCAATGGGCCATCAATATTCCTCTCATATCAGACCCCAAACACAGCACCCCCCACTAGTAGAAAGAAAGCTAACTCTATCCCAGCCGAAACCAGGACACTTGTTAAGGCTGACAAACACCAGGAAGACTTTCCTTGGCTTAAGGTTTCAGTTGAAAAAGAAAATTAGGATACAGGTCCACACTACTATAATTTTTAACTATAATTAACTATAATTTTTAAGTTCAAGATATCCTAAACAGAAACTGTTGTGGTTGAAAAAGAAAAACAAAAGAGCAACCATGCAACAACAATTCCTGTGCTGAATGCTTATTGAAATTGACTGGTTTTTTCAGAGGTTTTTACCAGGCTTCTAGAATCTTGATTTGGAATAGACTGCAGGATCTCATGCTGATCATCTTTGTTCTTTGCCTGCTTGGGGCGGGGAGGGGCACAGGTGCATGTGTATCAGGAACATACATATGTACAGCTACTTCTAAAAGGTTATTAAGGAATTGCCTTAATATAGTACTATTTTGATTCCATTTCTTCAATGAGCAATGGTTTTGATCCTCCCTAGAAGCTCTTATTATGCCTAAAATAGTTGTTTTAGAAATGGAAATAGCCATTGGTAGAAACCTCCTACTATGTAAATCTGAACTAAATGTTGTTGTTACAAGCTTGATATATGCTGTGCAAAAGCGCTTCCTCAATTTTCTGTCACATTACTGATATTATGAAAAAATTACATATCTCTTAGAAATTTGTTTACCATTAAATGTATCAGTTAAACTGAAGGTTGAAAAGATCTTCCTATTCCTGCTGTCCTGCTAGATTAAGGAATAAAATATTAGGAATGCATTGGAAGGAAACTTAATAAATGATGGAAACAGTGTGGGCACAGATATTTTCTCTTGAAAATTCCACACATTATGTAGACATAAGTTCACTCCCCTTCTACAGTTTGTCTTTTCTAACTACAGCAACATTCTGCACAAGCATTTCCTGGGGCTTGACATGTGTGGGCATGCACGTGTACCTAGAAGTTGTCTAGGATGTCCTCCCTGTCTTGTTTGTCTTCGAGTGGGAATGTGGTTGTCTTGTTAGTCCACAAGCACAAGGAATGCTCAAAGGAAAATGCTGGCTGGATTGCTGCAGGGTAAAAGCCAGAAAGCACAGAATCA
>VZTQ01008952.1:100708-160254 GCA_013400755.1 Pelecanoides urinatrix | reverse complement strand
TATATATGAAGAAATGAATGCAAAAAAGTCATCTAAAGTTAAGGTTTTACAGAAATAATTATTTTCTCTGGCCTGATTCTTTAAATAAATAAATAAAAGGAAGGGAAAGAAGGAAGCAGTAAAGTGACTACATTAAGAAATTGATTGATGTGTTGCTCCTGTGCGATGTTCAGCAAGCCTTTCTCTGGAGAGGCTTTATTGGTTTGCTGGTACTAAATTTTCCAAACACATATATATCTTCTGATGCACGGCAAGTTTGTCACTGTTGAGAAACTACGTCAGCCAAGTTAGAAAAGTTAAGAGCCTGTAAAACTTAAGTCATCCAGAACTGCCACTAATGGAAAAAAATATAGAGAGATATTAAAGAAATTCAAAGTTATATGAAGGTTGGGGTTTTAGATGGATGAGGGTAAAAGGTGGGAAGAACATGTATTACATTTGCATATTGCTTAAAATACATAGAAAAGAATAATTTAAAATACAATAGTCTGTCAGACCACCTTCTTAAAATTGTAAGGAAAAAAGAAGAGTTAAAATACCTTGAATCCCATAAAAGTTTCCTGATTCTGTTATTTGGGCTCTTTCTATATAAGTTTTAACAGTACAGGAAAGTTTAAACTCACAATTGAATATAATGTTAAATAAAATCAGAATAATGAAAGAACTATATTTTGCTTTCTCTAGAGCCTTAAACCTACATAATTTAATTGTACAAGTTTTTAGAAAACCTTGATTGTCATCTTTAACACAGTATAATTGCAGCTGTTTTCCATAGGATTTTTACTTAGCACTTTCTATGCTTAAGATTTTCTTAATACATTTCATCTTTGACATTCAGAAGTTGATGGATTTAGTCACTGGTCACTGAAGAAAAATTCTGACATTTTCTCACTTTAAAGAGTTTTTTTTCTGTTTAACATAAATAAAATATTATTAAACTTGGGCAACTAACAATGCAATTTAGATTTAAATCTTTCAGAATTCACTCATGCTGTACCTCTAAATACTCATAGGCAACACAGGCCTCTCAAAGAAGGGTGATAAATTCAGATTACTGTATATCAAATATCTATTGATTATATCTTTGTATTCCTTATAAAGTTCCTCATCAAGTATGACCAGGAGAACCTATTTCTGAATCAGAATACAGTGTTGGTAGTTGGGACTTGCTATTCAATAATCCGCTCACCCTTGGGATCACTGCCCTTCCTAAGTCAGGTAAAACACGTAGGGTGGAAAAAAAGGCACAGCCAAGGCACAGCACATTTATAACAACAGAATATAATCAGCCAGACAACTGAATAATATGTTTTAAAATCATATTTAAGCATGTGTTCTGTTGTTACAGGAGTATAATGATACTAATTTACCACTAATCAGGCACCATCATCCACCAAGAGCAGCCTCTGCCAGTGAATTGTTATACTGTTAAAAAGCTGACATTACTTTCTGCTACAGCATGCAGAAATAAGAGATCCTTACAAATGGCATGCCACAGCCATGAAAGCCAATGACACAGGGAGCACTTAGAGCTGATAAGAAGCATTTACTCTCTGCCACTTCAAAGGCGAATTCTCCCTGGGATGCCTTTAATCCTACCTGGCACCTTAAACCCAGTGCTCTGCACTGCAGCAAGAAGAGATGAAAGCGAAAGGGCATAGGCAGCAGAGAGACAAGCAGATTTAACAAGACGGGCAATACATATGACTGATCATTTGTTGACACAAAATATATGAAGAGACAATGGAGTAATGAGGGAATAATAATAATAACAACAACAACAACAATAATAATAACAATAATAACAATAATAATAGGTTTTAAACAAATCTATTTGGGGGACTGTTGCTTTAATCAGTCACAGCAACTGCCTGCATAGCCGGGGAACTGTTCTTGTATAAGGATGAAAATTGAGTGATTAAAAAACTAAATGCAAAGCATTAGTTTGCACTCTTTTGCACTGAAAAAATTATATGTCCCCTAGGTGATAACCAGATCATCAAAGAAAGCAAGGATTTGGACCTCTCAGATAGCAGAAATGTTTTGCTCTAGAAAACAGACCAAAGCTTGCTTTCTTTCCAGACTTCTCACTTCTGCTAACACTACTCGGCTCTGAAATATCACAATATTGACATAATACAAATACTTCCAGTTTTGGCTAAGACACAGAAGAACCATGAAATGCAAACCCCACCAAACTATGCCTAATGATAAATGAACCTTTTTTTTTTTTTTAAATTTCAAATTATCAAGGTGCAATGTAAATTCTAAATAAAGATTTGTATCGGTTCCTTTCTAATCTGAGGATGTGCACCCAGGCTTGATTAGAAGACATCTTTGCCTTTATAAGTCTTTGCCAATGTCATAGCTTTGTGCTTTTTAAGGATAAAGAGTAGAAAATTTTTCCATAGCTTAATAGATCTCAACTTTTTCTAAAAAGTTTATCAGCCTTGGCAATGTTGTAATGCAGATGCTACTTGAGTATATAAAACAAGATATTAAACTGGGACTTCCATCACTGCCTTAGTATTGTGGATACACACAACACAAGGACATAGGTTATCACATGAAGCAGAATGTAAGCAAGATCATTAGATTGCACTGATCTTTTTAAACACTGTACACAATTAATGAATGTGGATTCTTTTGCCTGTGGATCAGTCTCAGGAAGGAAACCTTATAATTTTGGGGGGTAAAACAGCTAAGGATTTACAGAGATGATGGTTTAATGGTTCTAGTAAATACTTTTCCCTACCAAGAAACAGGTCAAGTCACACATGGTCTTTGCATGTGCTCTTGTGGTCTTTTTAAGAAATTCATATAACTTCTTCAGGCTTACTATAGACCAGCTGATTATAACTTCTATGTCTCATTTTTTCTTATTCATCTCAAGATAATTGAGAAGGAAGATACTTGTCTACATTGAAATTTTATTATTACATAATTTAAATTATATAAACAAATAAGTCTGGTTTGGTTCTTATCACAACTAGAAGAATTATCATAGTTATTATTGCTCATGTTTGCTATGCTATGGATTTCTTTATAGTCTCAGTGAATTCTGAGGTAATACAAAGGCCAAAGTAATTGCAGAACTAACTACTATCTGGATAACCATAGGATATAGCTATGATAAAAATAAACAAGGAAAAACACAAACCACTTATGGTAAGTTGCGTGTGAAATCCTAATATAATGTTTAATACATTCATCATCCCAAAGTATTAGAAGAGAACTCTGGCATATCAGGTCTTATTGGAGGAAACAAAGCTGTGACACAGGTGTCCAAATTCTGCCAATATCCTCTGCTGAACCATTCTTTCTGTAAGAAATACCTTGGAGGCCCTGTTCTCAAAATAACACACTGCTTAATGAAAGAATGTTGACAGAATCTTGGTCAAAGTAAATATATGACTGAAAGTGACACCTTATACAGATAAAACTTAGGATAAAGATGGAAAGAATGAAATTTTTACAAAATAATGCTAGTTAACTAAAAAATTTTTTCCAAGCCTGAATCCCAGCCCTTCATGGTGAGGAACTTTCTGTTAAATTTGTAGTTATGGTCCGTGCACAGATAAACATTTTTATAGTCTTTGTAAGTTTTTCAAATGTAAACACTCCAAAAGACAAAATGTAAAAACTTCTTAAAATATTTTATTACATATCAAATGTAATTATATAATTGTAATTATTTAGGGGAAATGCTATTTGCTTTGTGCTTCAATATCCAATAGCTATGTGGGCTATAGACTAACTGGTAATTATATGTTGCAGTTAAGACAAAGCTGTTTGTACTTCAAATCTAGTCCTGTTTGATGTATTTCACCCGTATCTGCAACATTAAAGAACTTGCCTAAAAGAGTTACACTTCATCACTTTGAAATTTCAGGACAATGACAACTTAGAGAAACTGGCATCACTTCATACTATGATCCCCTGTGTTTAAGAATATGGTGACCATTTTCAGTAGTTTCTGTTCACCATCCTCATTATTTTGACAGGTTTTAATACTGTTCATCAAAGAACACACACTAAGTGTACACTTTGCGGCTATCCTGAATTTTCAAACTCATAAAATTATATCATTGTTCTTTAGCTGAAGTGAGTGATTCTGTGATGGTGATGGTGTTCTATACCATGAATCTTCCTTTTAATAGTCTGTATTAGGCATTGAATGAAATTTGAAAACTTTTCATGTTGCCTAAAATGTGGCATTCTTAAAGACCAATCTTCTTACACCTTTAGTTGACTTAAGTTGAATCCCTTGCATTATTGCAAATGGCCTGACTTAGTTATATATAAAATTTCACCTGCCGGTGCAATGACTGATTTCAGCTTTTTCAAAATAATGGCAACAAAGTAGTTACTATAATGTTGCAAGCTGTACAATGTGGCATTGAGGAGTTTTGGTTTGCTGGGGTTTTTTCCTGTCATGGTGTTTTTTCCATAAAAGAGCAACATTTTAGCTTTTGCCAATACTAGTAAACAAACATTTCTTTATCCATAACATGTCACTTAGCTGAAAAAGAGTACTATGAGCATTAAGAAAGGATAGTGAGGAGAATGATCCTGGAGGTTAGGAGGTGCAGGATCTCCTACCATCAAGCCAAAACAGTTACCTCACTTCAACTAAAAAAGGACTGTCCTCTGAAAGAGTCGTCTGAGGTAGGCTGTGTTACTGAGAATATCAGCACCCCATCAATGGCACTGATGAAGGATATGTCCCACAAAACTGTCACCTGTTGCATTGGGAGAGGAGTGACTGGTTGTGGTGGGTTGACCTTGGTTGGATGCCAGGTGCCCACCAAGCAGCTCTATCACTCCCCCTTCTCAACTGGACAGGGGAAAGAAAATATGATGAAAGGCTCATGGGTCGAGGTAAGAACAGGGAAATCCTTCAGCAATTACCATCACGGGCAAAGCAGACTCCATTCAGGGAAATTAATTTAGTTTATTGCCAATCTAAATCAGAGCACGATAATGAGAAAAAGAACAATCTTTAAACACCTTCCCCCCACCCCTTTTTCCTGGGCCCAACTTCACTTCCACTTTCTCTATTTTCTCTCCCTGAGTGGTGCAGGGGGACAGGGAATGGGGGTTGCAGTCAATTTATCACACATCGTCTCTGCCGCTCCTTTCTCCTCATGCTCTTCCCCTGCTCCAGCGTGGGGTCCCATCCATGGGAGACAGTCCTTCACGAACTTCTCCAACGTGGGCCCTTCCCAGGTGCTGCAGTTCTTCCTAAATTGCTCCAGCATGGGTCCTTTCCACAGGGTGCAGTCCTTCAGGAACAGACTGCTCCAGCGTGGACTCCTCTCTCCCCACAGGTCTACAGGTCCTGCCAGGAGCCTGCTCCAGCATGGGCTCTCCATGAGGTCACAGTCTCCTTTGGGGCACATCCACCTGCTCCAGCTTGGAGTCCTCCATGGTCTGCAGGGTGGATATCTGCTCCACCATGGACGTCCATGCACTGTAGGGGGACAACCTGCCTTACCATGGTCTTGACCACAGGCTGCAGGGGAATCTCTGCTCTGGTGCCTGAAGCACCTCCTCCCCATCCTTCTTCATTGACCTTGGTGTTTGCAGGGTTGTTTCTTTCACATGTTCTCACTCCTCTTTCCTGGCTGTTGTGCAGCAGTTTTTCCCCCTTCTTAAATATGTTATCCCACAGGTACTACCACCATCCCTGATTGTCTCAGCCTTGGCCAGCGGCAGGTCCATCTTGGAGCCAGAGGGAACTGGCTCTGTCCAACATGAGTGCAGCTTCTGGCATATTCTCACAGAAGCCATCCCTGTAGCCCCCTGTTGCCAAAACCATGCCATGCAAACCAAACACATTGGTGCTGCATCTTTTGAGGCAAGCTAGGTGGTTTGGGGTCTGCCTAGCCATAAAGATTCAGCACCTTCCTTCCCTAACCAGAGGGGTTTCCAAAAGCAGTAACAGATGATTCTGGCACTGCTTCCAAAACCTCCTGGGAGTGTGAAGACCTGTGTGAGCAATAGCCCCTCACAGAGCCTCATGAAGAGAATCTGGTGCCACGCCACTGTCAGTAGTCCCTAGCAGGCAGTCTGTAGCTGGATGGTGGTGTGTCCAGCTAGTTACGCCAAGTCATAGTTGATCAGTGACTTGGCATAGCTATCTCTACCCAGTTCTCTCGAACTTTTTTCTGTAGGCAAGATGACTAAAGCACAGCTTAAAAACCAGTGGGACAAATCTTCCTCGCTCCTATTCTCTTCCCCAAACCCTTTCCTTTCTCTACTTTCTTTCCCATTTCTGGACTTCCTTCTCCCTCATGTTAAATTAAATCCTGTATTCCTTTCTGTCTCAGTGGAGAACACAAGAGGAATACAGAGGGAGAACAGTGCTTTGAATGGGAGAAACTAGACAGTCTTTTTTCTGTATTTGCTTTTTGGTATTGACTCTCTGGCATGCTTGGTATGTTCCAAGTCCATTTGATCATGGACATATGTATCAATTGATCTAGGCCACCTACCAGTATATATTTTTCTGCTGGGTGTGTTGATTTTGGTTGTATGAGGTGATTTACAGTTATTTAGAAGCCAGTGGCATTTCAATTGGAAAATAGGCAGTATTATAAAGTTCTTCTTAACAGCTACACTGACTGGCTACCTCCCTCATCTTGGTAAGTCTGCTTATGTCAAGAGAGAAGTGTATTGATGAGACATTATGAAATACTGTATTCTTAATGACTTTGTGAGGCTAGGAAAAGCATTAAATACTAATATAGTGTTGTGTCCTACTGAAGGGAAACGTGTCAGGATTTAAACAGATCTTGTTTCAGAAACCTGTCTATTTATAGTGGTAGTCACTATAAAAATATTCACTTACTATTTTTCTTTAGATAGTTCCAGCAACCAATTCTGTTCTTCATGATGCCAGGAAAACCAGAGATATGCATAAAATTATTCTCTTAACTTCCAGATGATTAATTTTCAAATGTATCATTTTCATAAAATTTCTGTTTGAACCATGGACTGACATGTGCACAGACTGGTAAGGTAATAGCTCATTTCCTTTGGGGAATAGCTATTTGTAAGCTTCACATAGGAAAGAATGGAGACGATGACAAGTGGAAGATAAAAGCAACAAAGGTTTCCTGACAGTGCAAACCTGTCCTGAACAAAGTGCTGCACCATCCTGATTAGGAAATTGGGGATAAAAGTAACAGTGACACCTGATAGTGTGATGAACTCTCACAGTCCCTTTGGAACAACCATGTATATTCTCCATTCCTTTTTAATCATTCCAGTCACCTACAGGCAGTTCCCTCTATTATTGTAATAGTAAAAAGTGAAGATATTTTTAACTGGTGAATGTTCATTTGACATTTTGAATGCTTTCATCATATTATTTAGGGTAGAAACATTGTTTCTCACTAAATAAAAAGATTTCAAGTACAGTAGATTCAACACAAGGTGGCAAAGAGCTTTGATTATGATATTTCAACAGCATGAGAATCGACTGCAAAGGCTAAAAGAAAATTCTGTTACTCTGTGGGAGAACAATCTTCAGAAAAAAGGCTTTTTACTACCTAGGACTTTACTAAGTTTTAGATGCTGATTTCCCTCACTTTTCTTTTCAACATCGGAACATCTCTCAATGCCTGTTAGACTGGAACATCATGCAGGGAATTAAAAGGGCACTACAACCTGGAAATTGAGGTCTATTATCACAATTTACTTAATTATAAACTTATGCTTATATATATATAGTACCTAATAAAAGTATGAAAGTGAAATAGTAAAGGTGTTGCATTCTGAGATATGTTGTCCAGACCAACAAAAAAATATATTTTTCCACCTACCTAGACACATACACTTTAATGCATTTACATCCCGATACAGAAAAATACACCAACACATACTTTCAGCTTGTGATCCCTCAACTTGATGCATCCTGAGTAACAATTCAATCTGTGGATAGCAGGATCTTACAAATTTCAAACAACACACTGCCAGACAGACATACAAGGGAGCACTCCTTCTGCCTCTAGTTTTGTGCATATAGTACAGAGATGAACATGTGTAGATGGAGGTGCTCTAGTGTTGACCTCAGTGATGCTAATGTCCTGTCCCTTGCTCTGGCCTTGTGCTGGGACCAAGCACATTAGCTGAGTGCTTCTTGGTGAGCCTGCACACACCTGGGTCCTCACTGCTGAAAATTGTCTCACTGCTTATAAAGGAAGAGGGATAGCATCATGTGGCCCTGACTGCCCTAGAGTCCTGTGAGTATTTGGCAGTGACACCAACACATCAAGTAATATAAAGGATATGGGGGTCTCCTTCAAAGACCTCTCCTTCAAAGGTCCCCTTTGAACTTTTCAGGCATTATTTGGTAACTTCAATAACATCAACAGATATAAGGCTCACTTCTGTTTCTGCATTGAGAAATCCCTTTTGCACAGGATTCTTATTAGAAGGTAATTTGTTCCAATTATTTATTTAACTACACTTCATTTCATTCATTTTTGCCTTGATGACTGTACCTTAAATGATCTATATCGATATTTGCTTGGTGGTTTGTGGAGAGTCACCTCTATCCATTAAAAACATTAAACCAACTGCAAGTTAATTTATCCATCTTTAATAGGAATTCAGCACACATTACTGTTAAGCACATGTCACTGTCCCCTCATCATCTGCTTTATAGGGTTGTTTGTCTGGATTCTAAAGTCATGGAACTTTGTTAAACTATGTTCAATCAGTGTGCAAAGATCATAATAAACACCTCAGGTATGTCCTTATAAGTCAATCCTTACGTTACATAAAACTAAAGGCAGAGGCAGAAGGATAAATGAGGAGGGGAAACCCCAGCTTAAACATCACTATTGAATTTTGGGGGATGAAAGAAACAGAAAAAGGCAGAATGGGAGTAGGGATTTCTAAACACATGGATTATATTCATGATAATACGCTGTCTTCATCTCTCACAACATATAACCTACTACAGTCTGTTCAACTCTTCTGAGTTGTAAGCAGATTGATGGAGGACAAAACATTCCTCTACAGAAAGATTTCAGCAGAAGTTCTGGTTATGTACTGCAATTCGTCCTGGACACAAATATTCTCCGAGTGCTGAAGTTAACAAGATTGAACTGGTGGATGAAAAATCAGTCTAGAGTGATGATATCTCCAGTAAAAATGAAAATTTTGGCTCACCATTGGGAATGATAAACTTCAACTGAAATGTAGTGTAGCCAAAACTGTGGTTTTGTTAACATGTAGATTGTCCTATCTACTTCAAATACAGATCAACAGGCCTAATTTTAGGACTCAGGTTACACAGGTTACAAATATTTTTTGGACATTTGAAATTGAAAATGGCAATAAAGTGATCTCTAATTTTACAAGTACTCCTTACTGCAAATGTAGAAAATGATTGTAAGAGCTTTCAGCTGAACTATTTGGAATAACTGTATCTGTTTTAAAGATATATGCTATGCTGGGTACTATAAGATGTGTGGCAATCTGCCTTAAAATGCATATCATCCTGTATATTACATTCACAGAAAAGATTCTATTGCAGTTAAGATGATGTGTGTGCATCTGGATTTTAGTCAATCTTATGGTATCAAAGGTCAACATTGTAAAAAGAGCTATTAGAGCACAGTGCACATCCTGCAGTATTGATATCCTTTCTGGAGTGACTCCAGTCATATTGGGAAGGAAATATCTTTGCTATAATGTTGAAACTACTCCTATAATGTTTTTCTTTTATTAATAGATTTCTGTGTATCACAGTGCCTGCCTACTTGTATTTTCAAGGCAAGCCATCAGCTGTTAGCTTTTCACCTGGCTATTCTTTGGAAGTTCTGAATCCTAGATCATTACAAATCAACATCCAGAAGCTTCAGATGCTCTGTTTAAATGATCTGAGTAAGTTCCATGAAATGGGACTAAATAATTTGTAGGAGTGCTGGTATGCGTTGCTTTCAGTCTAAGTGGAAGCAACATGGAAATAAGCACTCAGATTTTACCCTGACTTGTCCAGATTCTTCCAAGTCCCAGAAACAGAGAGATAAGCAGGCCATTCACACTTTATGTTTACACATTACTGTTAAAGACTGCCCAGTGGGCAGCACTTCAGCCAGATGCAACATAATTAGCTCCTAATTGATTAATAATTCCTTAGTGTTCCTACACATCTGCAGAAACTTTGAGCTATGAACACGGACTCATGAAATACCTATGCTCAGGGAAAGGGATCTAAGGCATGAGGATAATGTCCTCAGTAATATAGTTGTAATAAGTGTATTACAGTTTCCCTATGTAGTTACTTTGATTTTTGCCAACTTAAGATACTGAATAAAATTCATACTATTTTCTGCTCTTTGTTCAACAGTAGTTACAAGAAACTGCAGTCAGAACTTTAATACTTAAAGTATGCTGTGAAATATTTAGCAATAATGTTAGTACTTTGACCTTTACAATATCCCACAGCTTGATTGGCTACCCACTTCATCTACTTCCCCATAGGTTAGAGAGGTAGTAAAATAATAGGATACATGGAACAGATAGGTAACACAGCCAATCAAACCAAGGAATATTAAAAAGGTCAAAATACTCAAGTCTACTACTATGATTTATAAAATATATGAAGAAATGGAATTTTAGTACCTAATTCTACTGAGAATAATCATAATGAGAACTGAAAATGGCACAATGAATAGATTTTGGTGATAGTAATTTCATTTTGAATGAAAAATAGCAGTCTGTATTCTTCACTAAAACTAGGTTCATTACTTTCATGATTTCACTCTTCAAAGCTACCTTTGGGTCTGGGACCTATTCTTCCTTTTCCTCACAAGTAAATTTAAATATTATAGCTATCTATATCACACTGCCACTCTGGGAAATACTGTGGAATCTATTTCTTGCTGTGGGAGTAAGAAGCTAAATCTAAACTCACATCTTTTTTATGTATTTACATGTGTGTGTGTATGTGTGTGTGTGTATGCATGTATGCATACACACCCTCACACAGCCCTTATGAGTATTATGAAAACATACCAAACAAAACTTGAAGATAAACTGATGAAATAATGTCCTCCTGAATTTGTATATATAGATCACAGCTCTACAAAATGTGAACCAGGTGTCTATTCTTGCACAATGACAAGTAGCTGTGTTGCTGCAACGTAACAAGATATTGCTGGCTGGTTGAGCCATTTTAGCTGACTGTACATACAATTCTGTGTTCTTCACTTCCTCTAGGTTTTTTACTTCTAGGTTCTTACTCTTAAAGCTTCCTTTGAGTTTGTTCTCTCTAACTCTACTTGTGAGTTAGAGTTAACAGAGTCAATAAATAACATGCATTAGCATACGCTGCCACATTTCAAACAATTAAATTTTATATTGTACTTGCAAAAAGCTAGAAGAGCTGATACCATTACCATGGCTTAGAGAAGTGGTAGCTCATTAAATTTTGTTGACTTAATTACTTGCAGTCATGTGAACATACTAGTACTGATGTCTGTGAGACTATCTAGGAAACTTAATGGTGAGAATTTGCATTTCAGTGCAGCTATGCTAATGCTGACCAATTTAGCAAAATATGAACCTCATATGCTTACCTAGATTCCTGCAAAGAGATCTTTGCAGCCAGATCTTCATGTCTCTGATTGTTCAGATGTCCTTGTACGAAAAGAGCTAACAAGGCACCAAACCCAAAGGTCAAAAATGACAGCTTCAATCTGGTAATTTTCAGTTTGGCAATTCTGAAAACGTAAAGAAAGCAAAGGAAATTAACAGTATTGTAAACAAAGGTATATATTGCTCATTACATGGCTTATTTTCTACTTCAAATGAAATTGCAGCATAATTTTCAAGCTGCTGCATGGTACTACCACTGAATTAAGGGATCTTGCTATTAAAATTAATCCAGCTTACTGGAGAACACTGTGTGTAGGTCCTATATTATAGCTTGAAAGCATTAGCAGAAGCATTTTGTCATGTTTATGAAGCATGTAAAGCTAATAAATATTATATTTTTAGTTACAGACAAAGTGTTCGTTGTCTTAAATATATTCCTACAAGTATGTTACAGTGGATTGCCTACTGCATTCTCAAATTATTTTGACTGCCTCTTGAAAAAGCTCTCTAACTGTATGCCATTATGTCACCCACTGAAAAAGTTTGCTGCAGGAGGTGCTACATTAGTCTTGTTCTGCAGCCATAGCAGAGTTCGTTAGCTAAGATAAAGTCCTTCTGGGAATTGTTACAGACCCAGAATTTACAAGCTCCAGATTTATAAACTTCAAAGATGTATTATATTTTGGAAAGAGAATTGAAAAAAGGCAATCTTTCTCTATACTTTTTCTCTAGTTAACATAGTGCACTTCTGAAAAATACTTCACAAATCCATCTTTGGATCCATTTGGAGGATGTCCATTCATCCTGCCCTCACTTTTCTCTGTTGCCAGCTGTTCAGCTGTTGTTGAAATTATCTATTTCCTTGCAGTCCCACTGCTGGCTGACATGAGACTGCTTTTAACTTCAGGTATGTTGCAATCCTGAATCTCCTTTAATTAGGTAAATTCTGCTACAAGGTCACAGATCATCGATGAGCTCTATAATTTCAACGTACCAGATGGCTGCTCAGTTCAGAAATACTTCAGCTCAGCACTGATAGGTACTGTTCCAGCCATGTTTCAGGGAGAATCATGGAACAGTTCAGGCTGGAATGGACTTCAGAAGGTCTCTAGTCTAGCCACCTCCATGCAGAGTCAGCCTTAAGATAAGACCAGGTTGCTCAGAGTTTTATCCAGTCAGATCTTGAAAGCATCCAGGGATGCAGAGTGCATGAACTGGGCAACCTGCTCCACTGCTGGCCTCTTCTCAGAGTGGAAATGATTTTTTCCTTATATCCAGTCTGAACCTTCCTTGTTTCAGTCAAATTCCACTGCCTCTTTTCCTCTCACATGCACTGCTGTAAAGAGGCTTCCTCCGCTTTCTCAATAACCTCCCCATAGATCCTGAGAGGCTGCTGTCAGGTTCCCCCAGGTCACCCCTTCTCCAGGCTGAAGATGCCAACTCCCTCAGCCTCTCCTCCCAGGGCAAATGCTCCAGGCCCCAACCATCTCCATGGGCCTCCCCTGAACTCACTCCAGCATATTGATCTGTTTGTTGCACAGGAGGAGCAGCAAGACTGGATGCATTCTTTGAATGTTGTCTAATGCGTGTTGAATAGAGGAGGATAATCAATCCCCTCAAGCTACTGGCTGTGCTCCTGTCCTTACAGTCCAGAAGTCTACTGGTCACCTTTGCTGCCAGGGCTCACTGCTGGTTCATGCTCAGCTTACCGTGTACAAAGACTCACAGGTGCTTTTCAGCCATTCAGTCCCCAGTCTGTATCATTGCTGAGATTATTCCTTCTCCAATACGGGGTTTTGCATTTGTCCTTGTTGAAACCTGTTGGTTTCTGTTGGTCCATTCCTCCACCATGTCTAAGTCCCTGTGGATAGCAGTCCTGCCCTTGAGGGGGAGTCACCCTCCTAATTGATAAGTGTCATTTGCAAACCTGAGAAGAGGGTACTCCATTGCCTCCTCCACATCATCGATGAAAATGTTGAACAGGACAGGTCCCAAGGTAGACACATTTGTGACAGGTGGTGTACAACAGTTATCCTCTACCCTCTTAAGGTGACCATTTGACCACTTCTTTTATGCTATCTAGTTGTCTACCTATACAAGAATACTGTGAGAGACAATGTCAAAAGCCTTGCTCAAGATAAGTCAAGGTAAAAAGTCAAGATGAAATGTCAAGGTGAAAAGTCAAGGTAAATGAAATTCTTTGCTCTCCCTTCATTCACAAACACCATAATTTCATCATAGTACACAATCAGGTTGGTCAGGTGTGATTTACCCTTAGAAAACCCATGCTTGCTCTTTCCAGTCATCATCTTCTCTCTCTTGTGGCCAGAAATGTGTTTCAAGAGTTCATGATTTTACAAGGTACTGAAGTGAGACTGAGCAGCCTGTAGTTCCCCAGATTGTCCTTTGTCCTTTCTAAAATATGAATGCAAACTTTGGCTTCCTCTAGTCTTAGAGGACCTTTCCTGCTCTCCACAACAATTCAGGAGCGTGGAGAGTAGCCTCACTGTGACAGTGGCAAGCTCTCAGCACCTTCGTATGCAGCCCATCAGGTCCCATGGACTTATGTGGGTCATCCTCATCCACTGCTGGTAGTTCTCCCTGAAACCTTCCACTAAGCACAGAGGAAGGCTTTGTTTGTGAGGGATGAGGCAGAAAAAGCATTGAGCACCTCAGATTAAATCACTTGCACCATTCAGCAAGGGGCCATACATTTTAATTGTTCAGCCTTTTGCTACTAAGGCAGCAGTACAGGCTCTACTCCTATGTAACCCACTCCCACTTCCGCCTCTTCTAAACTGCCTTTCTCCATTACAGCTCCATAATGAGCTCCCTGTTTAGACAGCCTGGTCTGCTGTTACATCTACTTGGTACCAGCATGGGCCATTCTTGCACTTGGAGGTCTTTAAAGATCTGCTTATTTTCCTGAAATCCCTTAGAGCTGACTCCCATAGTATCTCACCTACCAGTTCCCTGACTAAGGATAAGGTGAGTAAAATGGTAAAACAACCATGTTGCCTCAAAAAGCTGGGGTTTACTTTCCAACTCACTCCTACCTCTAGGTTTTCCTATAACTGTATTGTACCTTCTGTACTTCTGACTTTTAAACATTGTCACATTTTCAAAAGAAACTCCAGGTTTGGGAAGGCCAAATGAAGACAGCTAGAGTCAGTAGCAGTATTGCTGTAATGACAGGAACATTTAAACAGTCTCTGAGAAAGACCACTCAAAAGGTGGGGAATCCAAAACCCAGCTGACACTTTTGAATGTGCTGGCCTCTTACCTTCCCATCTAATAGACACTAAGGTTCAGCCCTGTTTAGATTAACCAGCAAATATCACAGACTGAAGTGACATAGTTACAGGTGGCTGGACCATACTTTGCACTTAGAAAGGCTGCTTTAATTTCAGATCAACTTTGTTACCGTAAGAATAATTTTTATTATGTTCCATGATAACACTTTCCATTTTCACTGGCTTAACAAAGGTCTTTGCATTGTTCCTCTGTGTTTACATTATGCATCAGAACTCATAACAATGAACACTTCTGTGTAAATTTAGCTGTCTACTCCAAGCATATTGAATTTGATTTGAAGTGGTGCCATACTTATGTGTTGTTTTTGGTTTTCTTTCTGACAGAACCCCCTCACAATCACTATTTGCTGCTTTATTTTTTGTGTCTTTCCCCAGTTTAAAATAATCTTTCCAGATTCCATTGACAGCCTGTCATGTATCTTTATTATTTATATTTGTTAAAAAGTTAACTTGAATCCTTTCAGAATCATTTTTTGTCACGATAAATTACTTTATGTTTTTGTAACTATCTCCATTAATGCATGACAAACTGTGAAATTTGCCATTTTTGCCATGACCAATCCATAAAATCTGTCATCTTCCTGCGTGATGGTGTTCATGGTTTACATGGGGTCTTACTTATAAGGTCACTTATTTAAATGGCTCATGAAAATTACCATTAAGTAAATGGGACATCCTGTAAGTGGGAAGTCATATAAGCACATTTTCTAACTCCTCCCCCTTCGTAAAAATAATACTTTGTCAACACTTGTGTATTCAGTATTATGCCCATTCCCATTTTTTTAACTCCCAGGAGTTAAAAAAAAAAATCCATTACTTTCTTTCTGTGAGTATATACTTTTTAAGTGAATGCCAGGCAAGGCAAAGGGAGTTACAGAGTATCTTATTATGGGTAGTCTGCAGATGCCTCTTCATGGTAACAGATTTGCAACCTTTGTAAGAAGCAACAGGAGAGGAGCCAGCAAAAATGCACAGTGCAAAAATGAAACTGATTTGGGAAAATTGGTTTAAATGGTGCCTACACATTTGAGATCTTTAAGGTTGAGGGTGGCAAGCACATAGGCTAAGGTCTAAATTCCCAATGAGAAACACACAGAGACCACAATATTCATAAAGTCAAAGTCTTATTTGGCAGAAAATAAAATACAGGAACATGAATGTTCAGGCAAACATATTTTGTTATAAGATTCCTTAAAAATAGTTGCTGGTATAGCAGGATATCTACTATGAAAAAAAAGAATCATATCTTCAGTCAGTCTTTGTTAACTTAACAACTCTCATTTTCCTCAAATAGTGGCTATATCCCCCAGAACTTGGAAGATTATAATTTAAAGAAACTCACAGCAAGGATGGTTGACTAAAGATAGAGGTTTCTGAGAATATTAGGAAAAGAAAGAAAGAGTGTAAGAGTGTGTGTGAGAGAGAGCTTTACTTTCTCATATGAGTAAAGTGAGGAGAATTATACCTGTCCTTATATTTTGTGGTGAATGCAGTCAGAGTCCCTGGTGTCAGGTTTGGACCTGCTTGCTTTCCTTCTCCTTTTCTCCTGCTTCTTTCTCTCTCTACCTTTTGCTATGTGCAGAACACATATTTATGTGAAAAACTTGTGTTGATTATTATAAAGTTTTTTTATATTTATATTTGTTATCCAAAAAGAGGCTTTTAACTGCTCTGCTTGAGGCAGTGCCAGCACAGAATTAACATAATTAATTAACTGATTAACAGAATTGACAGGTTGATGTTAATCCCAGGATGAGTCAGAGGAGTGGTAGATACATTCTTCTCCTGGGAAAAAAAAAAGGAGGTTCAAGAGAGCAAAACCTTGAGCAGCAACATCAGGAGCTAACAGCTTTTCCTAGCTCTTTCTAGGTCCTGGGAGTTGTTCACAGGAGACTGCATTATCATGCCTGGAAGGAGAATTTCATGACCATCCATACCCATCCCATGTCCATACCAGGCATTTTGGATCCCAGAGCTAGCAGAAGAGTGTGCAATTGATTCAGAAGCATTTGAGATTGCCTGCCACTTATCGCTAGCAGCTGCTGCCCAACTCACCCTTAGGCACAGCTGGGCAAACCTTATTAACACTTGCAGCTTCAGCTCTGACCTTCTGCTCCAGCCAGCATGGCTGTAACTCAGGGATTGCGTCGGCGCAAGCTGGGAGCTCTGTGTTACACTGGACCTATTTGCAATGCAGTTTTGAAAGGGCTACTGTACTCACAAACAGATTTCCGGTTCTAAGTTTAGTGCTGGGTGAAGTCATCTCTGCTACCCTGAAATCAAGGTTATATCATCCCTAAATTAAAATTCTTCTAAAGTCACATTCATTTCTTTTTAAGAGGATTATAAACATACATACATACATGCATAAGTGCACACACATACATATAAATACGTGCATGCCCCAATAATTTCAGAAGTCTCTTTTGACAGGGAACACGAGAGAGAGATAATGCCCCATCAATCAGGAAACAGATATCGTCTATTAGAAAAACTGAGCAAATTATACAATAATGAAGGCTTGGGTTCCATCCAAGATTAAATACAATATCTCTTTCTAGCAAAATCCTCTGAGATAACCTTAATCAGAGTGATATGTATCTGTAGTTTCAGAAATACCACAACCTAATGGAAAGTAGTGGGTAACTGCCTGAAGGGAGTGGATATTCTGTCACTGGTAGATCATAGGTTGTTCTCTACCACCAAGAAATCTTTAGGCAGAAACTAAATTGCCGCTTGTCAGGGATACTCATTTATATAAAGTGACACTCTGCTACTCCCACCCACCAATACTGACTTCTAGTAATGATTCATGTGTCATGCGTACACCCATGCAGAGCTATACCAAGTCATGTGAGCTAATATTCACTTCCACACTCCCAGGCTGTGACCACTTACTCATGTCAAGATATGTGCTGTCCTGTTCATTAATACTAATGCCAATTCAAGCATATTGGTGTAGTCATCTTCAATCTTACTCAGTTATGCTGACACTTTACTCAATCACAATCAGTCAGACCCACCCATTTGCACTATAGCTGTGACTGATGCACACACTCAGAGCCGCAGGGTGCATTTGACAAATAGAAATTTTGTCACCTTGATTTGGAGACTATCTTACTCCCATATTTTAGTGGTAGAAACGCAGCAACAACTTCAGACATTTCATTTTAATAGCTACTCAAGAGGATGAACATTTACCGAAGGCCAAGTCAACGTTTTCTGACCTGAACAATAAAGACAGCTACATTTTATCATAAGAAGTGTAGACAGAAGTGTAAATAGGTAACCGGCAGAGAGGTTTCAAATTGAGTGATTATATCTGCAAACAGGTGCTGGTGCATGTATTATATCTCATGTATTTTACATATTCTTCCACCTTTTTGGTGGATACATGTGAGTGGTAGGCACTGAACCTCAGAAATAATTTTCAGAGACTGACACTTCTCTGTGAGCCTTTGCCAGTTCTCTGGGTCACTCTGTATAGTATTGCTTCTCTTAACAGTAAATTTCTATTTCTTCTCTGAATTCTGCCTCTTGGCAAAGCAGGTAAGGAAAACATTTGAAAAAGGAGTAACAAGTGTGATTTAAAATTTCATTTTAATCTTCACTGAGATTAAAAACAAGCAAAAAACCTATTTAATTGTAATGTCATTGTATGATGTCATTTTAAAGAATGATTTGCCTTAATTATGGCAATAATATTATATTATATTATAACAAATTATAACAAAAATATTTTCACATCTTAACACATTTTGGATAATTTCACATTTAACAGTGGGAGTCCTGAGTTTATAGTGTTTTATTAGGAGGTAATTGCAACCTTTGCATTCTTTAAACACAATAAGCATAAAACTTTATTTCACTAACACTCACCCTCAGACTAAGCTGCCTCATAACTTCTTGGTTTTGCCTGGGAACAGGAGAAAGCATGAAGTGGAGCAACTGTGGCACGTAATAGGACAAAAGTGAATTAACATGTTTCACAACTCATAGAAATGTATTTAAAACCACAGAAAAATATTTGCTGTCAGTGCTATGTAGATGAAGTGGAGGAGGAAAAGTCTTCTTTGTGGATGTACATGTTAGAAGAGACAGGGCAGAACTATTCTTTTACCTTTATGTACCAAGTGCACACATTACCAATTACACAGATTTAATCCAACTGCTCTTTTCTTAAGGAAGGAAGATTACCATTTAAATTAGAGACCAAACAATGATTTTTTTTTTTTTTTTTTAGTTAAGAACTGTGTGCAATTTGTCAAGGACACATTACCTACACATAGTTAAGATGGAAAGTGTTGTTTATGATCTTTTCTGTATATGGATGACAGAAAATCTCAGATTATATAGACGGCAAATCTTTCAATATTCTCTTACTTGGAACTGAGTGCATCTGAGAAATGTTTCAGTTCAGAGCAGCTCAGCATCATTTCTTCAAAACAGCAAAAAAATTGGACAATGAATACATTTTCTTTGAAAATCAATAAACCGGGAAAGGAACATGCAAATTTTGTAAAGGACATGATTTTTACCTGAAAAAGATTTCTAATGGTGAATTCCCAACCAGCTCTCAGTTAAGTTTATTTACTAGATTGGGTCATATCTCTTTACGTCAGCAAGGAATAAAGAAAAACCTGTCTTTTATCCCATACCAGCTTCACCAATAGCAGTTTGTCTTCTTGGAGGAATGCAAAGGCTTTTGTGGAGATACTTCTTTTCAAAAACAAAGGAGGCTAGGGAGCTGGCTAAGTACCCATGGGAAGAGATATATTTTCTAAAAGAAATTTCTTCATCACAGGTAATTGTGAAGGAAATATCACTTTATGCTGCCCCTTCTGACTATGCAATGGGCACACTGTGTCCTCAAAGACACGTTAGCAGTGTTCTTATTGATTTTCTCCTGTTTTATTGTCTTCTGTTAAGCACATTGGAAAGCAAAATTACAAGAAATTAGTTAAAGTGTAATTTGTTTTTTATATATGAAAAATTGGAAAGAAATTATCTGGTTGTACAAATAGCTCTATATGACAATATGTAGAAGCTATCAAGGCAAACAAAATGCAGAATACTCTTGTGAAGGCTTGTTTTAAACACTGCACAGGCTTCCACGTGAAGTAGTAACGTTCCTACGTTATTCAATAAAAACAAACATTCAAATGTGTGAAATTATTTTGGTTGCTTAGTAACATTTGTACATGAAGCTTAGTGTCTACCACAAGGACTGCCTAAACATGACACAGTCTATGAGAAATGCAGCTCTAGGGAAAGATTCACATAGAAGAGCATCCTTGTTCAATCTTACTCAAAACCTCATGCTGAATTTGGGTGAACAAAAGTTCACAAGCCCCTTCATAGACTCCCTGATATGCTTAACAATATACACTTCATTTTTTTCTGGGCCCCGTAACATTGAGGCCATCTGCTTCCTTTTCTTTTCTTGCTCAATAAATCTGTTTAGTCTACAAATCCTGCCACTTCTTCTTCCATAACATTTTAAAATTCGGATCTTTCTAACAGATCTTCAGCAGGCCTGAAACATGACCTAAGGAATGACCTAAGTATTGATACCCTATTTTATAAACCACATTCCTTTCCATAATCCCCTTATTGTCTGGGTGCTTGGCTATTACCCAGTTATTTACATGTAAAACCAGTTTTGTGTTCTCTCAACACAGGTCAAACCTTTATCTGTGCCCTAATCTCCTTTCATCATTGTTACTGGTGCTGCACGTCCTGTGGTTTCCCTATGATCCTCAGTGATAGATTGGAGACCACAAAAAGTATAATTGCTAAGATGATCTTATCATGTTGTATTCTTCACTGAGTTCCTCCATTCTGTTCTGCATTTCCCTCTGTACTACACAGTCTTCTTGATGTCTTCAAAGTCCTTCACAACACTGAACCTTCCTACACTTTTTGCTGTCATCATGATAACCATCCCAATACATTCTTAGCATGTAAATCTAATTCCTTAAGTATAGACTGAGTCGTAGGTTCATTTCTGTGGCTGTCTTGGGAAACAGGCTGTAGACTGTTTATTTCTGCTTCCAGGTCTATGATTACTGCAAAAAAGAATGACCACAGTGGATAAAAAAGACTCCAGTGGATAGAAGCAGTGGAAAAAAGAAGCAGGTCTCACCTCATCCTCAGAAATTTAGCAGAGCTTTCAGAATGAATGGCCAAGGGGTTGAACTATGGAGATTTACAGAGCAAGGTCTCAGAGCAATGTGAAAACTGACTGTATCAATGTAAGCATAGTCTTATGATTTTTCAGGTCTTCCCTTTTGAATTTTCATTCATTTATTTTAAATCCAGGTAGTCTGGAATCACAAAGCCGGTGACTGGCTGCCACAACCTGTGTGATCTGATAATCAGACCCTACTTTTTCCAATTCTTTTCCACTGTTCAGCAGCCTTCAGTATTGTGCCTTAATTTAAAATAAATCTAAGTCTACAGCAGTGGTGCTTCATCCGGTCATTTTTCTTTTGAATGCTAATGGTATTAAAATATAATAACAGCTATTCCCTGAGAAAAACAGTGATGTATTATTGTATCCCTTTCTGATGATAGGAAATTTAAAGAAACTTTAAGGAGGTTGCATTTCAGCTGGACTGCTCATAAACACTAAACTTTCTGAGGTTATTCTTTGTTAGAAACAGCCTGAATTAATTGTTTTCTGCAATGTATGCCAAGCAGTCAAACCAAGAATATTAAAGCCAACGTGACTTTTTCTTTAATCCTTGTTTGATTGCTTGATGCAGTCTACTGATACATCTGTTGGCGCAGTAGATTAAGTTACTCTTAACCACTGCAACCCCTATTGCTCACAGAGCCAAATCCTAGAGGCATTTTTTTCCTCTGTCATTTATTAGCAGCAAAAGTAATTAGAATGTTTAGTAGATAAAACATGAGAATACTCACTGGCTGAATATTCAGACCTTTCTGAAACTGCTGCAGTGACAGACAATCCAGGTGGCATTTGCAGGTGCACAGCTGCAGTAAATGATGAAGCTGGCATCTTTGGCAGTTCTCCTCAGTGCTGATGGCAGTGGATTTTTTTTTATCCAGTTTGTAATCTCCATTCCTCTTTTGTACACACAGAAACACCCACATATTCAGTTTGTCTTCACATCTTCTCCTCAGAGACTTGTTATTAATTGCAGTCATTACATAAAATATTATTCCATTTTCCCTAATACTGGTTTTACTAAGCACTACTTTACACATGCACACACATATACACAGACTTTAGTTGAGTTTAGTTTCAAATTTTTCATTATAGGCGCCTGCACATGCACATTTTTTTAAATATGAATTTGCTAAAAGGTTGTAAGACAGGAGCACTCAAACCAATGAAGCATTGTTGATATTTCTGAGTTTCTGATTGGAATCCAGGAAATATTAATGATTTCTGTCTGATCTTGTCTCACTCTGCTGCAACATATGCCATTATGGCACACAATAACAAAATATAAATTGCCTTAAAAATGTAATAACAAATATTTCAGAAGCAATAAAAATAACCCTCTCAAAACACACTGCATGTGCTCGAAGATGAGACATAGGGGTTTTAATAGATGTTTAAATAGAACCCCCTCTCACTTTTTTCATGAACCTGGAAATACAACTGAGCTTTAAAAAAAATTTCAAAATTGGAAACTGTAACAAATCAGATTCATTTCAAAATAGTGATGCTTAGCAGTAAATACAAGACGTCTCAATGCATTTTAAAAAAATATTATGATATCCATGTAAGAAAAAAATGTCTGGTGAGCAGTGACTTGATTGAGATGCTTTGACATAGGTAATATTTCTCACTTGTAAATATTTCACAGAAAAACAGATATTTTGGCAGATTTTGACGTAGTGAAATATGTTTGAATTGCATCACATCCTATACAAATCCAGTTTTGCATTGTGGATCAGGAATACTTGTCCTCTAAAGACACTGCTGGGCTATTGATACACAGACAATTCTCCTCCTGCTTCCACTGCCACCTGCCTGCCTGGCACAGTCTTCCACTGGCCACAGAGCTCTTCAGTCATCAAGAAAGAGCTGAGCTCACAGTTGTTTTCTTTGGCCTTGCAGCCCCTTCTACAGGCATTTCCTTCTACAGGCATTTCTATTTCATGCTTTGTCTCCAGCAGTGCTTTTAGAAGGGTTTTCCCACATGACAGCATAAATATGGGAAGTGACAGCTTGAATTTCATGTGTAGCTCAGCACATGTGGCTTGGGAGGAATTGTGTAACTTCCTTTACTAGTTGGAACTGTCTCTAGGGCAAACTGAAATAGGAGGAAGACTGCGTTTACCACTGTAAGCCCACTGACCTGAAGACTTAGATCTGACTGGACCCTGCTAAGCACCAAAGATTAACGAAAAGGAACGCTGTGCATTATATGTAAAGGAGTTTTCTTCATTACATCTTCACCCAAGATTTCAGTAAAGTAAAGGACCAAATAGTGGTCCTCTGTGTGATCTTACTAGGAAAAAAGAAAGTAACAGAAACTACTGCACGTGTAGTCTTTTGATTTCATAGAGTTCTCTCTTGCATTCTGGAGAAAGCAAACCAAATCGCCACCTCTATGTAAAAGCTGTTCCTTATCAAAATCATTGTATTTGCAAAATGAATTTCAAATCTACTTTGTTTTCAAATTTTTTTTTGAGTGAAACCAGTTGTTTAAATTGCCTAGCTACTTTAACAGCTTGCAATGAACTTCATGCGTCATGTCAAATTATGAAATGTGATAAGGACCAGCTGGGAGATGGAACAGTCAAGAGAATGAAATGAACTCAGGACAGTCTGATGGAAGGAGCTGAGTATTCTCCCAGGCATCATTCAAACGCAGCTTCCAAAGTTGTTGGGATTGGTCAGGGCAGAGTCATGATGAGGATACCTGGTAGCTCTGCAGAGTCAGCATATTCTGCCACCCAGCAATTAATTTCTTGCCATTCTCTGCAGCAAAGTGAGTGACACAGCAAATGTGTAACTCTGTATGTGCACATGTATGAAACTTGAGAGAATAGGTATGGAAAAGAGAAATGGTGAATCTGAATACATACTCTTTTGACTTATTCCAGTGGCAAATTCTGCTGCTTTTGAATAGCGGACACAGTGAAAAGACAGATTTTTCATGAGTGTGATCTGTAATGCATATACCGTACGACAAGACAGAAGAAAATACTAAGTTAAAACAATTGTCAAATTATTGTCTTCAAAATTTTATTTACAGCTGTGTATTCATTTCTAATAAGAGAAATTTTCTTTTTAAGTTTCTTGTAGTGTTTCAAGTCTGAGACAAGTAATATGATGATACTGTATTTTTCTATGCTCTCATTTCACAATGAACTATATTAGCTGGAATACCCAGGAGAAAGAGAAAACTTCAAAGCATGACCCCAAATAATGTAGAGAATAGGTATGGTCTGAATACCAGCAGCGCCTGAGCTTTAAGTTTAAACAACCTTTTAAGACACTTCCTGAGAAATAACTTTTTTAATGAATTGACTTCATCTCAGGGGTAACAGTGATGTAAAAGTAGGTTCCAAATCTGACTAGTTCTCTTCACCTGCACATCTTTTATATCCTGCATAGTAGCTTGGGCACTGGGGATGACTCAGAAGCACCCTCAGTACCCTATCACCTCTTGTAGTGAATAATTTCCAAAGCTAACATCAAAAACAGAACTTTCAAAACCTCCTAATTAGGAGTTTATTGTTCAGTTTAATCATTAGGGAAAATAAGATTGATTTTAAGAGATATGTGAAGTAGAGAGGAAGTTTCCCAGTCAGAAAACAAGCGCCAGACTTCCATAAAAATATTTATTTTCAAAATGTCATGAGACTAGATAATAAGAGTGAGTTGCTGTAGAGTACTACTGATTAGCAGACTTATTTGTGGTAGAGGTGAAAGCATTTCTTAAAACAAGAATGTTCCGTTCAGCTTCACCAATTTTCATGAAGGTTTATTCACCCAAGCAAGAACACCTAGATAGCATAGTTCAAAAGAATTGTCATTTTAAAGGGTGATGCCTGAAGCACCCCAAAGTTCTGTACAAAATGGATGCAAGAATGGCACCTTTTGGTGCCACCTTTTCTCCTACCCAAAGAAAAGTATGCTAAGAAAAGCTCAAAAATAATTGGCTGTGGTATGAATAGAATGCACACAACTTCAAGTGTCATGCTCCTGTTTTTATTCAAGTGGCAAATGACCATAGTTACAAATATTATTCATTTCAGGGGTTCTACATCTTTACCCATTGAGATATCACTTCTTGAATGGATTTGTCACAAGTAGACTGCCTTCCAGAAGGATGAGTCTCTAAGCAGAGTTTCTAAGTCTTTTAGTCATAGCATATGGAAGAGTTCCCAAAAATAGTCAAATTTATCAGAGTCCTCATAAACTGTTTGCATTCAATAGGCTTTCAAAGTGAAAAATAGGTTACCTTACCCAGAAGCTTTTTTCACATTTCCTAGTACTTTGAAAAAAAAAATGAGCAAAGTGACAGATTTGGAATATTTGTCTTTGGCCTTTTTTATCACCTTGTGAATGTGGCAAAGGCCAAAGCGAAATGACCATCATCAGAGCTCTGTTTTGGTGGCCTAATCCTCTGTTTTGTTCATATTCCCAGTAAAATTTGGCATGTGACCTGTGAGAGGGGTAGCTGCAGCTGTGAGTATGACCGTGCACTCTTTTCCTATTCTTCTTACATGTCCACCTGCAGTCAGTCAATCTGAAGCCTTATTTAAGCATTAGCTTTCACAGAAAATTTCCCTTAAACCCTTCAGCTCTCTTCACCAGAAGGACCCTTAGTAACTACGTCATTCTTTGACATTTGTGACAAGTGAGTCATCAGACTATCTAGGACTTTCAAGGGTACAGATCCCTTTCAGCTCATGAACTTCTTACTGCTTCTTCTCATCTGGTGTTGAAGAGTTGGATCCACAATGACAGTTCCAGCCTGTGCCAGCTAGAAATTGTTCACAGAAGAATGTGCTCTTGTCCTTCCTTCCCTCTACCCTCATCACGCCCTTCTGTGTTGAGTGATACAAGGGGAAGTTACTGCTGTATCCAGACTGACTAGGGCCACCTAACCTTGGTAGTAATTCAGGTTACTTAGGCCTTAGATGCAACAAGTCACCACAGCTTAATGTGGGGAAATGTGTTTGTGCACAGCCTATATATAGGACTAATGCAAGGTTCACTGGCAGCGAAAGATGGTATGAATATGCATAAGGGTACAGATTATTCATCTGGTATGTGAATGCTACTTGTCCCCCCTTCAAATCTTGCATATCTAAGCCCTCAGCCGTTTCTAAAATAGTCCAAAATCAGGTGAATAGCTTTTCAAGTTTTAACTTGGATGCTTAATCTTTCTCAAAGGATCATTTTAAGAACCTGTTTAAGACTGTGTATTGCTACATGTAACTCGGTCTGAACAAGCTGAATTTCTACTCTTCTAAATTTCAGAAGTGCTTCAGCTTCTTCATACTTCACACTCCATACTTCAAGGATTTTCTTTATTGTGACTCTTTATTAACTGTTCTAATTCTTGTTAATGATGTGCATTTGTTTGAATGAATTCTTTTGAAATTTTCCTTGTGTAACAACTTTCATATACCACATATATGTCAGATTTTATATTATTCTTAGCAGCAAAAAAATGTGTAAAATATAAAATCAGAATTTCTGCAATATATTCAGTTGATGCAAATAACTTTTCTTTGGATATTTAAATCCAAAAGTTTTTCATATTTTTCTCTGGTTTTTTTGTTGGGTTTTTTTACTTTTTAATGTATTGACAGCTCACTAATTGGCTTTTCCATTACAATTAGATGTTTCCATGTTGAAGCTTTATTCACTGAAAATTCTACATGGAATTTTGCAACATACAACAGGGGCTATGAGACACAACAGTAGTTTAAGTTGTCCAGTCTAAAGCATACGGAGAACATGGGACTCATTATAGTTAAGAAACTGAAATCATTAGGTGGTAACAGCTTGTTGTCATACTAACGATCAGCGTGGTCTGAATTAAAAGAGGCACCCTGCTGAGATCTTCACCAGGACTCATTCATTAACTCACTCTCCTTGTTCTCATCTGTTTTGCAGCTGTAGCCAGGTGAGAATTAACAGGGCAGTGTACATCAGGCAGATGGTAGGTTCCCCAGGACAACTCTATTTAAAGAATAAGGAGAAGGAATCAGTAACTGGATAATAAGCATGGGGCAAATAGGGAATGTAAAGATTTAGGGTTATTTTACAGTATGCTTTTAACTTATAGTTGCTCCTGGGTGGGGGGGGAAAAAAAAAAAGAAAGAAAAAGAAAAAAAGACTGATTTCTTACAGTATAGAACCTCCCTGGAAAATTTAATTTCTCTACATGTGTTGCTGTTGACAATAACTCTTGAGGTAACGTATTTTTACTCTGCTAACACAGAATTCCTTCAGGTAAGAGGGAAGACCCTGCTCTCTATTTCTGAAATGCAGAATTAATTTATGTCTGTTACTGAGCTCATCAAAAATTATTTGTATATTAAAAGTGAAATTAAGAAAGCAGGACAGTATTTTCCAAAGTAGTAGGATCAAAAGTAATCATCAGAGTTGTTTATTATACAACACAAGTATTTTGAAAAATCTTGCCTTCATGCCCTTGCTTCCTACAAAATGATAGGGTCTGCTTTAGAGATAATTCTGAAGAAAGAAGCCCTGAGACACTCTGAAGTAGAATTGCTCCCTGACTGCTCACTGTCTGTCCAATGTGAAGTGACCTGCAGCTGCACACACCTCACATTTGCTCTTCTCTTTTAGCCTACAGTCTCAGGAGGTGAAGTAATGAATCACCCAGGTCTCCACCATCCTTGCACCCTTGAGCCATGCCATCTCCTTACCAGGTTCTCTAGGCAATTCATGGAGAAGTCTCTACAGGGAAGATCTCTACCAGGATATAATGTTGGCCCAGATAAGTGTCAAACACAGAACACGTTGTGGCAAAATAATCAGTAATACTTGTTTCCTGTTTTATTATTAACCACGGAAGAGCAGATCTATTCCATTCCCTACATGTGACTGTCCAACCAGTTCCTAAGGCCACTACCTCTACAGATCACACAACCTCCCAGAACAGTCTCCTCTTGTGCTTCCTGTCCTTTTTACACTCACCATGCTTTGTAAGGTTTCCACATAATTTGATATGGCTTGCTTTTTGTAAGTTCTAGTGTTTTTACTCGAATGTTTTTATATACCAGAAAGTGTGTGATGTATAACCTTTCACAATACTTGCGCATTGCATTTTTCTTGGTAATGGATTTCATCTTGTACCTGACAGTCTATGCTTGAAACTTATAAGCATAAAATTAAAATACCAAACAAATTTCTAAAACAGTTCTTTGAATTAGCAAACTGCACAGTATCTCAAAGGCTTTAGTAAGCATTTTCTCCCCCCAGAGCTTCCCAGACACCTGACTAAGATGATGTTCATCCCTCTTATCCTGCATGCCCTGTACTTTCTGATTCTCTAGGCTCTTTACTACACACTTGTAAGAATTCAGAAGGGCACAAGGGAAATTATTTTTAAAATTGTTCTAGTTCTGTTAAGGAGAAAATCTCAACAACACTGTGGGGGTTTTCTTTTCCCTGATATGGTCAGAAAAGTTTTGCAAAGACATTGGCAATGGCCCATGAGACAAGTACAGTATTTTGATTTCCATTAAGCTGATATGATTTTGACATTATTCCTTTTGGTATGATCTCAAGATACGTGTTTCTTGAAACAAAGTAACTGCCACATTTCTCACGTTGACATTGGCCAGATCCTACCCTTCTCTCAGTTTCCTGGTACCTTATTTCTCAAGTAACTCAAAAATGGCTTCTTACTGGTGAAGTTACTTCTAGAAGTATTGTTTGGCTTTTCAAAAGTGCTTGTATTAAATATGTTTCAAAGAATTGAGCATTTACTATGACAAAGTTTAGGGGATTTAGGTGCACACATTCTGCATTTTAATACTCTGTTATAGATTTTTGTCAGACCTGGTTTGCACAGTTAGATCTCCAGATTAAAAAAAAAGTAAAAAGAGAAAGTTATGTCAGTTGTTATGTTAGTTAATCTGTCCACACATATTTGATCAGGAAGCCTCTTTTCCTATTACAGTCTTTCCCTGTCATACATTTTCCTAGTATTTCCAGATACTCTAAAGTTACAGTACAACTTACCCTTTCCTCCAATGTTACCCTTTCACCCTCTGTTCAGCAGACGTTTAGGTGACAATATGGTGCCACAGATGAACACCTGTCTCCTTTAAGTAAGCAAGACATGGCAACATCTTAGCTTGGTGTGTTTGCAGCTTGGTGTTCTACAGCAATGGACGTCCAAAGGACTGGAGTGTTGCTTTTTTCCTTGAAAATTCTTGTTGATCATGATTTTTACCAAGAATGGTCTAAGGAAAATGCTCTTCCTCTTTTGCACATGGTTCATTTATATGTTTTGTTTCAGTGGAATAAAGCTGATAACAGCAAGGAAGTATTCTTCTTCCGTTTCAGAACTAAAACAAACAAAAAAATCAAAATCAAGAACTTCAGATTAGATTTAATGAAGTTTAAATTTCATTGGTATTCCTTACTGAAATAGCCATCTTCTTCACACAGACCATTTGATTCAATAAAAACTTATTTCTGTACAAAAAACTTTCTTTTGTAGCAACAATAAAAAATAACTGAATAGATGCACCACTGCAATGTTACCCTGCTGGTACCATTCCCCTGAGGGATTAGAGAACTCATGAAGGAAGAAGACTAGGTTCTCTTCTCTCTTCTGCATGACTGGGAAACTTTCCATTAGTACATAAAACACTCCTATTGCCAGTGATAGTAATTCCTGGTGAGATGCAGATTAACCCAGAAAGCTTGAATGCAAACATCACACTTGGAAAAACAAATTTTGATCCAGATCTTCAACATAAACCACCATTAACAGCACTGACCATATGTTTGGAGGAATATGGTTTAGTAGTTTGGTAGCACAGGATATAGCCTATACTTTATTTGTTTAATATTTTTATGTACTTTCAAAGAAAATGCATAGATCTCTTCTCTAAATAAAGACTATTTGATTAAAAAACTAATCTTGACTTCTCTCCTGTTTGAAAATGACACATTCATTTTGGCTGGCATGACATCTTTCTAATATCATAAAACTTCAATGTTTTGAAAGAAAAGGTCATCCTAGAAATTTAATACCTGACTGGAAAAGATCTCTTCATCAATTTTTTCTCCTTTGATAATTTAATTGTCTGTATTCTCATAAATATGCCTAAAGAAGAACAGAATACATCAGTCAAACTCAATTTAGGTCTTTGGCCAAGATTTGAGCAATTAAAAAGATCTCTACTATTTATAACACCTTCTGATACTAGCATTTGCCAGGTTAGAATTTCTGTATTTCATTTCAGATAATGAAAAAAACCCTGTGCAGTTCTGTGCAGCTGCTTGAATTAGATGACTTAGTTGTTTCTACCTGCACATTTATTATTATGTTATTATACACACTGGAAGGATCACAGAATAAAGCTTGATCTAGTACACTGTAGTTAAGAAAATTAAGCATATGTACTCCTGTATTAACAGTAATCCGCTTAAACATCTCTCTGGCTGCCTTGTGATATACTGTATATAAGCTTAAAAAAAGCAGGATCTGTTCTTATTCAATCCCATCTTCAACCATCAAGTAAATGGCTACTCATTCCATATTGTGTTAGCTATAAAGTGGAAAAGGTACTTTATATTAAAAATCTGTGTGCATATTGCTTTCATAACTACTTTCAAGTAAGGAAAGAAAACATGAGCCTCATCAACAGCTTTTTATGACCTTTTAATATACGCTGTGAGAACACAGCCTTTAGTTACAATGATAAGCAGAATTTCCATCCTGATAGAGTTCAGAGGATAGAGTTATACCTTCTTTGTTTTGTTTTATTGCTGATATGGAAGATGCACAGCATCAAAGATGCTTGCATTCCACTTGAGGTATTTCATTTCTACAGCTAGCACTATAAAAAACCTCTTTTGAGAAAAAAATTAGTAACAGTAATGTGTATTATTAATAGTTATCTTAAGCATTTCCCAAGCTGTAGCAACACACCAGCACTATATCAGCCTTTGCTCCTTCCCCTTTTTCAGGATTCCATATTATTTCTGAACATTACTTTTGAATTGCGTAAACATGTAAGCACCTACATACCTCTAATTCAGAATGGTCAATGGGTTAACTGTTCACCTTGTTCAAAGATCAAGCAGCTTAGAGGTGCTCATATGCATTCGTTTTTGCTGAATCAAGGTCATAACTTGACACATTACACAGCAGGCACCTGTCTTCTAATACTGCCATCTATTGCAACCATTTCTATAAGCTATCAAAGAACAGTGCTTCCGACCATCCTGCACGTGTTTCCCTTTGAAAAGTGTAGACTGTTGTTTATGGATCTCCAAGTAAAAAAAATCTTATTTATTCTTTTATTACTACATTGAATCTATTTTTTCACACCTGAAGGACGTTTACTGTGCCTGAAAGTTTTGTCTTTTTCCAGGTACCACATTTGTTCAAACGGAAGTGTTCACTTCTTCCTGCAAGTGTTGTTTGTTATTCTGCTCATCAGAAGTGTGTGCTGCTAGAACGTAATGTGGTGACTTTTTAATATTAAGCTGTCCAGAAAGAAACAAAAAAGTATTCTTAGTGTAATCGTGTATATACATTTTTCACATATTTTTATTGAGTTACTCATTTAATTGAATCTAGTTCTTCTTGTGCAGATTCAGAATTGAATGGCAATTTGAGGACAGCTCAATGTGAACTTCTGAAGAGGAAACTTTTGTTTTGATTTCACCTTGGTAGGATAAAGACCATGTTAAGTTTCAAATTCCAATAAGCACCAATGTGCCTCTCTCTATGCCAGATCCGTCTGTTTGTGGACAAGAGAGATGGCTTTTTGCAGACTTGTGTATTTCTCACAGAAATTTGAGTACCTTGGGTCTTTCTCCTCACTACTACAGGACCCCAGTTAAAATGTAAGCATCAGGGAGCCACTTTAATATGGTTGCAGATGTGTGATGGGGAAGGGGGAGTAGGTAACATTAATCACTGTCAACTTCCTCTTGACTTGGATTTTGGGAAAATCATTGTCAGTTCCTCAGCAACTTTCCTGCATTTATGAGGTGGGGTTAAAGTAGTTAGTCACTTAGAGACATCCAAGGCCAAGAGAAAATTACTAAAAGGTTCTTTACCACACTTTGTATTTTTGAAGCATGCCTTTTATACCAAACAAGGTATTACTTCCTGAGAAAATGCAGGAGACATCTCAAGGCATAATACAATCTTCCCAAAAGAGTAATCTTTGCTCTTCCTAAGACTATGTATACAATTTGTAATAAGGTTAGTTTCTTTTTTATTGGTTTGCATTTGAATTAAGGTAATTTCATTACTTATTTTCCTATAGTTGGAAATAGTTCCAATAAAACCAAATAATACTAATTAATAAATATGTTTTGTGTTAGTTATATCTGAAATATTTAGACAAAAAAAAACAAAAACAAAACAACAATACAATTACAAAACTGACTAAATCCCTTTATTATATACCATCAGAATGAACTGTCCTGGCATGGATTAATGCAAAATTAATTAATAGTATCAATAAGGGAGACATCCTCTGTATGAGGTTAGCCTGTAATGTGTCTTAAGCAACAGCCAATCTGAGCAAGTAACATTGATTTGATTCTGTTGCAGATTGAAGAGTTCAAAACAAGACTCATAAACATTAAGTGTCATCACTAAATAAAAAAAAGAAAAAGTTAACACAAGAGAACTCCCCTCCCTGTGATGCTTCAGGAACCACAGACCAAATCCAATTTGTTTTGCTCAGGTGAGTAGTTTCTCACTTGAATGGTAGGTAAGTCTAGGACAAGTAGACTTGCAATTCAAAGGAATTGCATCTAAAATGGATGTAATAGGATAGTAAGGGCAGTAAATGACTCAGGATAGCAAATGACTTATTTTGCTAATGAAATTCCAATGGCTGACATTGGAATTGGCAGCTGTGTTAGTCTGTCCATTTATTTGATGAAGTCTGAAAATCATTACACAGAAGAGAGTTGGTTGAAAATAAACACCAGACCGATTTAAGCCCTATCAGAAAGAAAAAAAGAAAAAAAAAGAACACTTCTGAAAACTTTTGGGTTTGTTTTACTGTACCTAAAGTAGAGTATTAGGATTCAACTGTGTATACCAGCTTTACTCCTCCTCTAGTATAGAGAGTTTAAAGGATGTCATGTTGGAAGGTAAACAAAGAAACATTTTTGCAACCCTCTATACCTAAAGTATAGTAAAAGTCCTAGACCAAAACATCTGAAAAACCAGGCAAAGAACTGGTTTTTCCTCACTAGTTCCTGTTTTATTAGTGATCAAGCCAAAACTAAAAATGTGATCATTCCAGATCTATGGCTGTTCATAATCTGGATTCAGGGTTAGAATTTTGATTTCTAAGAGGTAGACCAAACCCTTAGACTTTAATACTGACGCCAGGATGCCCTGTTCTGGATGAATGCTCCAATGAGTAAGTTGTTATTGAAAAGGTGGGCAGCAGCACCAGTGCAGGAGTGAATCATAGAATCATTAAGGTTGGAAAAGACCTCTAAGATCATCGAGTCCAACCACCAACTCAACACCACCATGCCCACTAGTGGTGGTAGTGTCAAGGTTCCTGAACTATAACGTCCACTGGAAACCATATGATTATGCAAAAAGAAAAGAGCATGTTGAGATGCTGGAGTATCTGTTAAGTTCAGATGTTAGGGGCTTCATCTAAGTTCTTATGCTCATAGTGTGGAGTGTTCTTTAACTGGCAGTGACCACTTTTGGATTCAACAAACAGCTGGTAGGGAGATGGTGTGGCAAGAGCTCTGGAATTTATGTTATATTTGTGCTTTAAGGAGGACATTATAGTTACAATTTTGGTATAGTTTGGTACAAGGCTGTGCTTGCAGGCATAACCAACGCACTTACTCATTAATTCCTTCTGTGATCCAGGAGCTCCACAGCTACCTTCTGCAGAGATGAAACAGTGGACTGATTTGAGACAACAGGCTAACCTGAGTTAAAGTGTTTGACTGAATTCCTAGTCAACTTCACAAGAAAGCATTTGACAAATTTTTACAATACTTCAGGTGAGAATTTCAGACAGACTTTCCACAGGCAGCTCCTGAAGTATATAGTCCAGCTGCTGGGCACTATTTTCATGTTTAAATATAATGATTAATGTCCTGGGTGGAATCCCTGGTCATTCCAGAAACTTCCCCAGACAGTTCCAGCTATAGAACCGACTGAAGTGTACAAGGATAACGCACTTGTAATTAGTCAGTAGAAACTATTCCTGCAGATGAGGAATTGATCATGTAGGACGACTATTTGCACATAGCAAAGATAGGAGATGTTAGGAGATGTTTTGTATATAATTAAGGATAATCAATAGCAACAGATTGTGCATGTGCTGGAGTGATCACATAGGACCATGGGCCAGCTGTGTGTAAGAATTCATCAAAAAACAATTCAGTGAGTCTCAGTGAATCCAGTTGGAGTCACTGACACACTGAAGACAGTGATTGTTACCATCTGGACAGCAGCTAACCATCCTGTTCAAAAGATTCACTTCTCCACATGAGCTTTGTCCTATGCAAGTGATGCCAATAACTTCGTGTTTTAGCAAACACTCTCTGCCAATGGTAATTCAAAAAATTTAATTACAGTAATGAGAAAAAGTAGAGAATTAAGGCTCTAAGTATTTAGCAAGTAGAGAGGCACATTTTATATTCATCATACATAAGACAGAGGTTTTTCATTTCATATGCATTCACAGCTCTTTCAGTGAGTAATTGTGAATAGTCATGTGAGTGCCTGCAGATATTAGACTTAACAAAGACTTAGAGGCTTTTTTTGTGTGAGGCGTTTTATTTCAGGAACAGTATTTATGGTTTCTTATTTAAACTTAGATGCAACAAAGAAAGCAGAAATGAAGCAAAGAGGCTAAATTTTTATGCTTTGCTGCTTTAGTCTCCTGAAGTCAAAAATGGCTCTTGAGTCACACAATATTCCAGGCTTTCAGTACCGTCTTTTACATTAGTGGTAAATGGGAAAAAATGAATTTAATAGAGGTATAGGCCTCTAAAGCAAATTTGATTTTGCAGTTGTCTCTTTCAGTGGTTTCTATCATTCTAAACTGCTGTAATCAACTGACTAAGGAGATGTGAAAATACAACCATTCATAATTATGGAGAGGGGCCTGCTCCAGACCTCTACAATTTTAGTAACAGCCCAGGGAACCTTGAACTTAAAGTGTGATGTTCATCTCAAAATAATTCAGCAGTATCTCATGAAGAATGGTGTGGTTTTGGCCTGGTTTGGCCTCAAATTCCTAAATACTTCTCTCTCAATGGCTGTCCTACACCACTTCTAACTGTCCCTTACTGATGCTCTGAAAGCAGCATTTCACTGCAACGAATACAGAACGTGTTGATTTACATGTCTTTACCTGCCTAAGGCTCTCGAAAGGCTGTCTTGTCTGATAACTTTTCGTTTCATAACTTTGCTAGCTTTCACCTTTCTTATACAAATCAAATGCATCTCATTTGATTTTTGTCACCAACATAATTAATTATGTTACATGATCTGTTTGGTGTCTGCTTCTGTATGCACTAAGATGCTACATCAGAGAACACCGTACAGTCACTTGTGCTGTTGGCCATTTTGGGTTCAAACCAGCAAAATCCAACTAGTTCTTTCCGATCTTAGAAATGGGCCTAGAGATGGTGTTTTTGTGCACAGAGGGATGAGAGTCTCGTTGTTGATGAAGGGCAAAGTTTCCAAGAGAATTTGGATATTGACTAGTCAGAGTTACTTTATTGGTATTAGTTTTAAAACAGATAACAAAAGTGATTTATAAACACTGAGGAGGTCAGCTGAATTTCAAGCATAAAATATTTTTAGTTTGAAAGGCAGGCCACAGCTGCTGATAAGTTTGATTTTATACAAAACCAATCAATCCTACAACTCCTTTCAGCAGATAGAAGCATAACTTAATTTACCTTCTTCACTATTCAAATTGACATGTTTAGCTTTGTTACATAGATCTCTCACATTATTCAATGGTCTCTCTTTAATATTGATTCTTCATTTGCAACATTTAATTTACCAATGCTCTTACATGGATTAGAATATTATGGGATTTATAAGAATTTTGTATTAATTTATTCACCCATTACAACATATTGTAGATCTTGAAACCCTATAGGCCGTCCTACATAAAATCACAAAAGGTTTTATCCACTAGTCTTTCAATACTGTTTTTTACTAGGAATATTACAATTTTTCTATGAGATTTCCTTGCAAATGAAGAACTTTATTTACAGTTCAATCTGGCAAAATTACTCAGAGCCAAAAGAGTCTTGTAACAGGGGTATTAACAAGTACTTTCTGCTTACCAATAAGAGCAATACCCATTGCCTTTATCAGCCACTGTTCCTGGACCCCTCCTGGGAAAAGGATTTTCATGGGCTTCTGTAAAGTGGTAAAAGGACCAGGAATCCAGACAGCGTATATAGTTTGGTTTTCATTCTGACGACAAAAAAACATGAGCGCTAAACAAACAAACAAACAAAATCTTTAGGTCTTCTAATTGTGACACTTACCTTAAATACCCTACCCAATCTGTTGCTCATCTTGTATCACTGGTCATATGACTATTTCTGCTGATTTCTCTTTGTTTGACTCTCAGAATAACCAGGAGCTTTTAATGCTGCCATATGACTATCTCCAGAGTGAATAGTAATGCAGATAGTTATTAGCCTGAGAGATTACAATACCACCATAAATACAGATTTGCTTGCATGAATGTTTGCAGTGTGTGAATAATATATGTTGTGAATCAAAGTGAATGTGATGTTTTCCTTCAAAGTAACATTTGCAAACACTTTCAGCATTATTTATTCAACTTTGCTTATAACAGTTGGTAAATGTTGACTTGTTAACATGCGGCTACTGTAAATATTGAATTTGTCTCAGCTTCTTTAATAGTTTAGATTTGCAAGGCAATGAGTCAAGTTACATGGTTATGTAACATGGTTATGATAATCTGGTCTTGGTTTTAATTTCTTTTCTACTTTTTCTCCTGAGGATGCTCTTGTTGAGAATGAAGATGTTCTAAAACAGTGGCGCCTACTTGTCTCAGTCTTTGCTGCCATGTTTTATTCTCTCTGTCTCTCTAAAGAAAAAAACAAATAGAAAGGTATTTCATAAAAGTAATCAATTCATCACTTTTCTTCTTGGTACATTCTTTTCCTATATTCCTGGTACTTTAGAATATAAGGTCTTTCTGGAAGGGGCTTTATGCTAGTATTTGTCTGCAAAGTGCCAAGAATATTGTTTTTTAAAGAGACCCTATCTTCTTCTCTATAACAAAAAGNGTGGTAAAAGGACCAGGAATCCAGACAGCGTATATAGTTTGGTTTTCATTCTGACGACAAAAAAACATGAGCACTAAACAAACAAACAAACAAAATCTTTAGGTCTTCTAATTGTGACACTTACCTTAAATACCCTACCCAATCTGTTGCTCATCTTGTATCACTGGTCATATGACTATTTCTGCTGATTTCTCTTTGTTTGACTCTCAGAATAACCAGGAGCTTTTAATGCTGCCATATGACTATCTCCAGAGTGAATAGTAATGCAGATAGTTATTAGCCTGAGAGATTACAATACCACCATAAATACAGATTTGCTTGCATGAATGTTTGCAGTGTGTGAATAATATATGTTGTGAATCAAAGTGAATGTGATGTTTTCCTTCAAAGTAACATTTGCAAACACTTTCAGCATTATTTATTCAACTTTGCTTATAACAGTTGGTAAATGTTGACTTGTTAACATGCGGCTACTGTAAATATTGAATTTGTCTCAGCTTCTTTAATAGTTTAGATTTGCAAGGCAATGAGTCAAGTTACATGGTTATGTAACATGGTTATGATAATCTGGTCTTGGTTTTAATTTCTTTTCTACTTTTTCTCCTGAGGATGCTCTTGTTGAGAATGAAGATGTTCTAAAACAGTGGCGCCTACTTGTCTCAATCTTTGCTGCCATGTTTTATTCTCTCTGTCTCTCTAAAGAAAAAAACAAATAGAAAGGTATTTCATAAAAGTAATCAATTCATCACTTTTCTTCTTGGTACATTCTTTTCCTATATTCCTGGTACTTTAGAATATAAGGTCTTTCTGGAAGGGGCTTTATGCTAGTATTTGTCTGCAAAGTGCCAAGAATATTGTTTTTTAAAGAGACCCTATCTTCTTCTCTATAACAAAAAGTTGGTTAAGTGTGATCCAGTCTTCTTTCCTGGTAGCTGCAGCTGACAAATAAGGTCTCCTTCCATCCTCCTCTATTTCTTCACACACAAACAGGCCAGTATGTCTGAATTTGTTACTGAGATATTACTGACAACATGGGCTATATAAAAGAATTCTTGTGCTCTCTCTTACTGTTAATTATGTTTTTTCTTAAAATCTCCTCTGAGAATAAGTGAGTTAACCCCCAAGCTACCTAGCACCTCATGAATTATGCTCACGCCTCACTTTTTGATTATGGTAATACCACTGATAGCATCAGCACAATAATTAATAGCAGGTTTTGTCAATTTTCTGCTTGACAAAATCCTCCCCGAGCCTTACCTACATCTTACCACATCACACAGGATTACATTTCTTTCCTTCTCCTTTTAACCTCCTTTTACTTTTCTTGTCTGTATGTGCATATCTTGAGCTTGATTTTTAATGGTGCTTATTTCCTTCATCTCTAAGTGAAATAAAAAGAGTTTTCAGGGCTCCAAGGCTTGTGCTTTCTCATTTTCAGTGTTCAGTAATGCCTTACCAGCAAATTCTTCCCAAAACAAAATAAGGATACCCTGAAATACTTTGTTATCCAGCTGCACCTTGAAACAGCCAGTGCACAATAGGTTAAACAAAGCTATTGACAATTTCAATTTACAGCTGGCAATAGAGAAATTATTAATAGAGAAAAACAGGAAATATCCACAGCAAGACCCCCATTATCTAACAAATTATTTGCTTTCAAAAAATATTAAAATCATGCAGATCTTAGCAGGACTGTCTGTAGCACTACACTTACCTGCCTCCTGGCAACACAGTTACAAAGGCAAAGTGTGTCTCATTCCACTTGTGATTTTATAATGAGATGTGAGCCTACATTAAAGAGTAACATGTTTGTTTTCTGAGTGAAATTCCCCAGGTATTCCAGGATGCCAGGCAGCCTTTCTATCTGTCTGCTCTATTGTTAGCATGTTTCATAAATCTAACTCAAATGCAGTTGAATTTTTTCCATTGAAAAGCATCAGGTTTTGAAGCTAGGCAGACATCACATACATAAAATGGTTAATTGCATTGTGGCTTTCAAAGGCAATCTTAGTCTAAATAATTTGCTGCTCTGTGAGAGAAGAGTCACCTACGCACCATAACTACAAAGGGAAGAAGGAATTTCTGCTGTCCGTTCTGTCTCCATTTTGAGTGCAGGCTGCCTGCTGATTATTCTGCATTCACTTCTCTAAAAAGCTTATTAATGTGGTCTAGAGGGAGGCTGTCAGAAATGGCAGACTGAATCAAGGGATTTTCGTTCAACATCCAAATGACATGCTGCAGCAAGAGAATTAAACAGATGACTAACCAGTGCCCTTTTGTCTGAAGATGAAGATGGGATTGCCAACTTGTAAACCAGTGACTGACATTTGGGTGGATTAAATCGTCCTGTTATTGTTCTGCTAGTTTCTAATCACTGGTGCTTTCTTGATCTCAAGTGCCTCAGCTGAAAGCCTTCTCAGTTCTCCAAGACTTGTTTGCTGAAACCCTCAGCAGATCTTTTGCTGTAAACATTTATCCATAGAGAAGTACTGCTCTGACACTGACTGAGGATAACAGTTGGCTTCTAGGTATTTAATTAAAACATTAAGCAGAAAAAGCTTTAGTGTCAACATTCACAAATACTTTACTATAGCTGTGGGTTGTTATAATTGAGTTTTCCCACAAATGCTTTTTTCTCCCCTTTCCTCCTCTAAGAGCTGGAATAGCTTGAGGTTCGCTTTGCCTCATGCTGTTAGTTGTGGCTTTGAGACTGTGCCCCATGTTGTCATTCTCCAGATTCTTTCAATCTGGTTGTTAGCTTTAATTTCTAAAATCAAGATTGGATGGCAACAAGGGGCTCTAATGAAAAGTGGAAAAAAAAAAAAGTCATTTGTTAAACAGCATTAAGAATTCTTATGTGCAACAGTGTATAATGTGGTCAAGCTGATTGTGTTCTGATTTTGTAAACTGTCAGATGCTTTTTACCTCATAATTAATATTAAAAGGTAGAATGTACTATTCAGGAATCAAAGGTACCATGACATCTACAGAAGTTTTGTCCAGGTTTTTATTTGCTACCATTTTGATGTTTGTCGTATTAAAAAAACATAGACTGCACCATCCCATGAACATTTTCATTAGAATTTGCAATTAGAAAGTAGGGGGTTCATGCAATTATTCACTGTCAGTTAGTTCATAAAGTTAGTATACAAGAGTACTGCTTTATTTAAAATAAAAGAAACCTGTACCTGCCAGCTTGGAGCTAATAGAAAAGTACAAAGTAATGCCCCTTCACAGCACTTTACTGAATGAGATCTGTAAAGAACATGCTTTTCTTCCCACACTTTGGGAAATCTCACGTCTACTACCTCAAATGGTCCATGCATATTACATCTTCAACATAATAAGTCAAATAAGAAGTTGTTGTCCCCTGAAGAAGGCAGGAAGGTAAAGATTTCACATAACATCTTAAATCATGGAAACAACATTTCAAAGGAAAGAAAAAACTGTAAGCTGCTATTTCCAGATTGCCTCTGGCATTCTGGACACAAAAGTACAGAAGCTGGTAGTTACCTAAACAACAGAAGATTTGTAAAGACACATTCTGAGCTCTCTACATCTGTAGTTATTCTTGATTTATATTTTAAACCTCACCTCCCTGCCTTTGATAAACAGAAGTTAAAGGGGGCAGTATGGTAGGATATACTTTAATATAATCAGCTACCTGTTCACAGGTATCTTAAAAATAATGTATTAATATAGTATTTCTCCCCACTGTGCATGCCTTGCTTAGAAAGGAAATTCAGGTTTAGACTAATACAAAGCTGTTTTGTGAAGAGGTGCTAGAGCTAGAGCTCTCGGTTTCTTGCACCTTGGCCTTGCCTTCCCATCCGCCAGCCTGTGATGGACAGCTGCGCTTAAGCAACTCAGGCATTGCAGTTGGTAACAGATGCTCCTTGCTGCTGCCAGGTGGTTTCCCCTTTCTGTTCTCAACATAGGGAGGCAAAGGGTTTGCACTTCTTTCCAAAGTACTTACAATGCCCTGGAACACAGAGCATTGCTCTATTAAGCAACACAAAGTTGTTTTATAGACATGATGCGGATGATCATGACACAACTAGAGCCCAAACTCAATTCCATGTGACCCTGAGCACTTTGCCATTTCACTGCAGTGGTAGGAGTAGACAAATACAAGACGAGCAACAACCATGCTACTCCCTCCTAAGTCAGGAGGTTGTCCCAATTCTGCTGTATAGTCACAATATCTACCATTCAAAATCAATAGGAGTGAATCATTTTTTCTTGCTACTGTATTTACGGTAGGAATAACCATACTACTTCCCCAGCATCCCAAGCTTTTAGTAGTCTGATCTGCATACCTGTGCAAACAATATTGCAGATATTTTTTGAACCTGTTAAATAAGCTTTTGAAGTGTTATTAGGAGATGAAACAGTACATGAAAAGCTTAAACAACAAGAGCTAGTATCACTGTTTCATTCTGTAAAAAAAGAAAACTAGATGCCAATACTGGAATAGCTTCAGAGAAAAATCTCTGAAACCTTTGAAAAGGTTTCTTTAGAAGGTGAAAAAAAATCTCAGTAGAACAAGTCTAATTGCAAAAGGTATATTAATTCTATTTAACTATTTTTCTCCTCTATCTATACACGCACACAGAGTTTATGCATATGTCATATTTTCAGCAAAACACATATCCTTTTGTGTATCAAGTTATGACCTAGCTTTATTTCTCCCTTCACCCACTTTCCAAGAAGAATTGATTTCTATTTGTCAAAGATTTAAGAGGGAAAAAAAAGAACATTTTAGCTGAAGACTGCTTTTTTACTTTATTTGTTACTGACCACATGTTCATACATTTTTAGTAAAAGCAAAAGTATTCCACCGAAATGTTATTCATACTTGAAAATTTCTCCTTGAAAACAACACAAAGAAAAGATTCTGAACAAACTTAATTTGTACTATGAAAAAAAAAATCCGTTATTTACTTTTTTATTTAAGCATTGAAATAATTAGGAGTGACAATACATTGGGCATTCTTACCACAATTTTAAAAAAAATTATAATAAGTTAAAAAACTTTGAGCAGGTGAATTATTGTTTGATAAAAAGTTATGAACTTACACACCAGTAACTAGTTCAATTAGGAAAGATGTTTTAATTAGGAAGGATATTGTTTTGATGTAATGTTTTCACAATTGTCATTACAAGGTCCTGCCTAAACTGTGGAAAAGCTTTTAAAAATCTGTTAATAGAAGTGGATGATATCTCTTTAAAATTTGCATTAGTGAGCTGGGGAATTCATTAGTATACAGCTGTAACCCTAAGAGTAGACTTGAAAGAACTGTTTATTTTCTGCCTTGCAGCTGTGTGTAAAACCCACTGAGAGAAACTTGTTACCAATTACTGGTTTAGAGGCTTCAAGTAAAGACAGCAGGTACCAAGAGAGTAAAACAATCTAGCTCACAAATAACTATACAACACTGGAATTCCTTAAGAGCAGCTGTTAAAGGAAAGGAGAGGAAATATAACTGCTGAGAAGAAAAATAAATGAGTAAGGAAGTAAGTAAGGCAAAGCAAAGCAAGATGTAGAGAAAAAAAATGAGTTAACAGAGACAGAGAAGAAAGGTTTTGCACTATAAGCTTCCAGTGACAAAGATCAAATCCATAATGCAGTCCAAGGAACCAATATATTTCAGTGTCTGAGTACGTGTAATATCCAATTAGAAAGTCACTTCTATATACAACATAATATACATTGAAGAATATATTGCAAAAGGAAAGGACATTTTATAAGTGTAAGAGAAACCATTAACATGAACTCTTGCAGACAAGAAATCCATCTCTGACTTGTAAAAGACTTTATCGATCAGTGAAAATAATTTCATCGCATTAACAGGAAAAAAAATGAATTATTTAGGACACACCAAGAAAATGGGTTGATAGACGAGAAATAACTAACAATCCTGAGATGAAAAAGATAGGTGACCAAGGTAAGAAAATCTAAACTCAGAAAAGTCATGTATAGGTAGTCTGATGTTTTCTGGAAGAAGGGCTTGAATGCTGGGGGCTTCATCTGTCCCCATAAGCCCATTTCATATTGTAGCTCCTGAGGCATGAACACCTCCCTTAGCACATTTCCCTCTCACTCTCCTCGTGACCCAGTTGGAGGTGAGAGAAGGAGGGCTCTTCCCTCCCCCAAGCCCATCTCTCCCATGCAATGGAAAGGCATCCTGAGAAAGGGGGAGAGCCAGCGCAGGGCCAGGTGTTACACAGCCAGGCTGGAGGGAATTATATCACAGAGCAATTGCATCATCCAAAAACTTTAGCACTCTCAGCTATGCTGAAACTTGTGTGAGTGCTTCTCATTTGTTTCCCTGCAAAATAAACCAGCTTAGCTGGAATAACCACAGGAGACTTTATGAGCTGGATTTTCTACTAAAGCTAATCGGGACATTTTCACAAAGTCCACGGCCTTGGTTAGCTGTGTGGATAGTACTCCCAGCAACATGAACTGAAAAGCAGTAACTTCTCTAACCATTCGCACTAGATTCACAGATGAACCTCAGACTTCCTTCTTAATATTTTGGTTTACTTCTTCCTTTGTTCCCCCCGTCTTGCTTATGGATGGCTGCCAGTTTAATATAATCCTTGCATTCAGAGTAAGCAGAAGATTGATATTGTGTTCAGAACTGTTACAAAAGGGAACATCGTGGACATTCTCACATTTCTTTTACGTCCTCATGTTGCAGGATGAAGTCCAGATCATTGTGCATTATGTTTCTATAGCATTTTTCATCAGAAGAACTCAAAGTGCTGAACAAATATAAACCCTATAACACCCCATGGAAAAAAATGGCTTTGTGGTATTTCTGCCTGGTCCAAAGTTAGAAAAGGAAAGACGTTTAAAGATAAAGTCTAATTCAAAGAGACACTAAGGAGAAAGTATGAAGAATGAGAACCAATAAAGACCTTAAGCTTCTGTAAGGTACTAGAATGCCCATTCTTCAGTTTTGAAGCTTTGAATTCCTTAAAGTAGAATCTACAAAGGATAGTTATATATTTTATTCTCCCTTACATTGTATAAGAAAATTACTTACATCAAAAGAATGATCCCCAAAACCTGCACATTGAGCAGTAAGCTTCGTAGAGGAGACAGTAAATGCATTATTCAAAAGGACAGCTGACCATGCCTTGCCTATAACCTGACTGTTGTAGGAAAATCTTATATGTATGTCCATGGGCTAAGGAAAGAATAGACTCTGGGGTTTCCTAATCCTAACTTCCTAATGCTTGTGCATCTTTGCTATCCACAGAGCTGGTATATAGTGAAAAGTCTCAGAAGCATGATCATCATGGTCAAGACAAAGGAGACAACTATGAGTGGAGTGTTAGATACACTCACAACATAATGGGATTAACAGAATCAGGTCAGACTCTTCAAAAGAGATAGGCATGCATGCGGTATTATATTAAAGTATAACACTACAATAAGAGTTCTGGACAAGGCAAAGGCCTTCACACCACAAATAATTTCTAAAATCTTGTGTTTACTGAAGTCAGAAGCTCTCAGTCAAAACCGGCTCAAGCAAACAGAAGGAAAAAACCCTCCTTTTGGCATTGGTGGGCTTGCATCAATCACATGAAATGAAAATGTGACACACTATAAAGCATTTGTGTTCCTACTACTATTGCTCAGTATTAAATGTCTGTTTTTATAGTCTTTCTTTGCTTTTTTTAACTCATAAGTAAAAACTGAAAGTTATTTTTATGTATAAATCATTGATAGGAAAAATTAGGCAATTACAGATTAAAAAACGAAAGTTCTCCTTGCATGTGCTATTTAAATATGGGTCACTGGTTACAATATATCATAAGCACACTTACACTATCTTAACATGAGCTAGTATTAAGCATAGAAGCATATTACACCTGATTATGTATTGTAATGATTGTGAGAGTAATTGAATTATTTCCAATTTTAAAGCAGTTTTGTTAAGATGGCTGTTGCTTAATCTAAATGCTTTTTATATGTTTTTCTTTAAAGTGACAATCGTGACTGCATTGATTTTAAATGCACGCTAAAAGGATATTCTAGTGAAAATCCCTTGTTTACTTGAGAGAGGCTGCTTAAATGTTTAATGACATTAGCTCTTTGCAAACGGCATTCATTTCCTGTATATGCAAATTTTCTTAATGTGAAACCCCCATAACAGGTAGAATGTAGAAAGTTAATGAAGCCATGTAATTACAATCACTATAGTGACTGCAGTCCCCAGAGAACAATAATGTGATAATATACATGGGTTTTGACTTTCTTTGGAAACAACGGCTTATAATTTGAAAATAGATAGTAAAATATTTTCATTATCTTCTGCTGTCTCCTAAGGCAAATGGCAGGTACAAATAGATTATTCTTTTATTAACTTCAAAAATGGGAGATAATGCAATTAGGCACCATTTATTTGTTTTCCATTTTCCATGGCTGGCACGGGTCTAGGTTTAAACTCTTCTTTCAACCATAGGGTAAAGCCAGGGTCAATCTGACTTCAGCCTGGAAATCTTATTTTTGTTCTAACACTGTTAAGGTATGTATTGAAGATGACCAAGTACACATCATTGATCATTTTAAAGTACATAACAGAGAAATCAAAAGCTAATTAGAAGCTCTGAATGGCATTTAAAGACAACATTTCAAAGGACCTGTTCTGAATGCCAAAGGTTTCAGTGCAATTTTTTAATTGCAATTAATTGCAATTTTCTTTTTGCAAATGATAGGAAAAAAATTGACAAAGAAGTTTTTAATGGGTGTTCTTATAAGGTTGGGGTTTTGGTTTTTTTTGCTTATTACTGTGAGCACTATGAAGAGAAGAGGACACAGAGAAGCTCCCTCCTCCAGCAGCATGCTGTTGTGGTGCAGCAGTTTGGGACAAAGTCCTGCAGCGTCAGGAATCAGCTCTCTGGCAGCTCTGAGCAAATCAGAGCTGGCTCACAGGGAGGCTTTCTACCCTCTCACCTCTTACCCAAGAGAAGCACCTAAATAAGGAAACTGGTCAACCTGAGATCTTTGTAGGGTAAGCAAAAAGAAATAAATTACATGAACTGTCTGCTGGCAATATGCAAAATTTGTCTTAAAGGTGCCTGTTCCATTGAGTGGATCTTTAACTTAGGCACCTCAGATAGGTGGCCAAGGTTTGCTAGTATCCTTATTTATTTATTTTCCTTTTGCAACTAATTCACCTCAATGCTGTGGAGAAACCGCAACATTTACCTGTCTGCATCCATTTTCTGCTATCAAGCATGCTTGTTTCTCAGCATGGAAATTTTATGACATTTTGCTATTACAGAAGATGCATTTTTAAAGGGAGAGGATACTTTTCTCCACCACAGAGTGGAGAACTCTTCCTTAAGTGATGAAGTGCTTTCTTTAACAAAATCACACAGCATTACAATATTACTACAGGTTCCACTGCAACATTCCTATTTCCCACAATGTAATTTTGTGGCAAGTAGCACAGAAGTTCTCATGACAAATTTATGAGCTGGCATGTACCTTTCCTACTTTACTCCAAGTATCACTCACCTGCTGTTTAAAGTGCTGTAATAATATTCTATCAGCAATGGGTTATCTCTTCAGGTTTTTCTGACATTAACATTTAAAATAGTAGTGCCAAGCAAGCTGGAATAGATTGACTCAAAGTAGAGCAAGCAGCTATAAATTATGTAGGTCACTATCAGCTGGGGCTCTCATGCAGCATGTAAGAGTCAGTAGCAGCAGTTCATGTCATATTACCAGCAGCAGTAGCAGGAGTTGCAGGCTGATGTAACATGGTCAGCTCATCTCAATGATGAGGCTACGAATATTGAATAACAGCTAGAGCAGCCGGACATTTTGTGAATGTTAAATCTGAGAGCTGTTAAATTGGGTGTTGCTTGTTATATCTTGACTGAAAGCGGGCTGCGCACCATGACATGTTCTGGGTGCAAGTCCCCCAATCCTGCACATCCAGGACCAATGGGAAGTTTGTCACTGCTCCAATCCAGCTGACAAGCCCAGGTTTCCTCCCCAAAACCAACCTTGAAAGAGACACATAGCCAGGTCTCTGTCCATTAATAGGGACAGGGCATGTACAGGTTATGTAAGAGGAGCCTGGAAGTGTTGCTGGTTCAACAGCAATGTAAATTGGACAGCTAATTTCTTGAAACTGCTACATCAAACCCAGCCACGTTAGATATTTTGCAAGAAATCCATTGATTGAATTACATTTGCATAAAATGTTAACACAATTGTTGTGAAGGACAAATAAGTCAGTAATACTTCCTGTCTGTTCCTGAACACTTCACACTCAAGAAAATAACTATATTTCCTAGATAAATTAATTGTTGTGAATTCTTCATCCACCTTAATTTGTCACCCACCTCATTGTGAGGATTAATTAATGTCAGCAAAGCAATTATGAAGATAAAAAGTGCTATAAGTATTTAGGAAATATACATATTTGTTCTGAATAGAATATGAATCACAGCAAAATATTTCTCACTCCATCTCAGAAATACTCTGGGTTTACATGTATTCTAGCTCTTTGTAAAGCATGGCTAGTTTTTTCCACTAGAGCTGTTCTCCATATATCTTACAGAGTTAAAGCAGAGATTCCTAGTGGTACTATTGTGACAGGATTTCAGTGGGATTTGGATTCCTAAACTTCTTCGAGAACTCAAGCTTAGGTTTACAGGCATTAACAGGCATCAAACTGTCTCTGACGTTGACACACAGATGTAGCCAGTGACTGTGAACTAAAGGAAGCAAAGATTACAATGTGCAGAACCAAATCATGCTTTTTTGAGGAAGAACTTTAGAGAGAAGCCCCAAGTTTAAAAAGAGTGTCTATATCCTATTTCTAAACACAATTGTTGACAGCAATTTCCTTCAGACTACTACTAATATTCTGAAATAAATTAATATGGAAAATGGAAGGATGCATTCTGAACAAAGGTGTATGTGTTAAATAGTTCTTTTGAGAGAACTTCCCACACTGGAATATTTTCCAGGTGTTTTCAACATTTAGAGAGAATGTTGTGCTGCTTTGTTTGTTCTTTTGTTGAAGGGAGAGAACAAAAACAGACAAAATGTTTCTAGCAGTTAGACTGAAAACCTGAAACTGTTTATGTTAAGCTATTCAGAAAGTTGATTGTGCGTAGAGATAGATTCAAATAATATTGCAGGTGTTGTTTCTAAAACATGGGCAGTTCCATATTCCAAAATGTTTCAAATTTGTATCACAGAGGAAAGCATACTTACCAGACAATCCATGACTTCTAACGTGATTGTGACCACATTATGTTTATGACCATTCTGAAGTATATAAAACCATATCCTGCACCAGTTATGACAGCTGAATCCAAAGTCGCTTGAAGATATCAGAGGCATTCCCATGAATTTCAGTGGGATTTGGAGTTGAATTTTTGTGCACATATTTTTTGTTATCTTTCATGGATACTCATGCAGGTTACACCTCTGTATCTGGAAAATGAGTTGGGATTCATTGATACATAGTAATATAAGTATCATGTCATTATGTTTAAAATGGGAAAGCAAGGTGTCTATGTTTGGGTAGTTAGGAGAAGGCAATAATTTAGAAATGTGTCATTTCAGATTTGCAATGATACACCTATACATCTCCACAGCAAGAGGTAATACAAATTTAGCTTGACATTTGAAACACATTTTAATTGCATGTAAAGATAATATACACCATGCTAACTTCTCCAACCCCTGTAGAGACAACCACATGGATTTCACTTTGGAGACTGGTACCAAAAAGTTAGATAGCACCAAACTTTTATGACCTCACTTCTTGGACCTGGCTATTAATCTGAAACCTGTAAGGGATTCTCAGAATAGCAGTGTGAAAAGCAAAAAAAGAGTCAAGAGCAATAAAGACAAAATGGTTTATGTCTAAATGCTAAACCACCTGTGAAAATTTTCTTCCAACTCTATGGACACTTTTTGTAGCACTTATATTTGTAATTATATGAGGCTGATATGTCCCATGTTAAGAATCTTACAACAAAGAAATATAACAAAATTTAACATTCATGGCAGAGCACCTTTTGGTCAATACAGTCAGAAATACACGTTTTATTTCAGCAGTTTTTTATTTTAAAATATAATCTGCAGAATCCAAACGATAGTCTATATCATCACTCTCCAATTTCACACTGGTATAGGACAGAATGGAAGGTGAAGGCTGTTTGCAGTGCCTTGATGCAACAGTAAGACAATCGACTCTTACCAGTGAGTAATGCTGTCAGGTAGGAATGAAATCACTGACTGCCACAATACAGATAGTTTTTAATAAATACCTTTAGTCTTTTACTACTTCCATGGAACAGTTTCTGTTTTACTTGTAGAGTAAACAAGAGAAGAATGCACAGTGAAAACTAACACGCTGTTTACTAAAAGAGGGTTAACATTCAGTGACTTTCCACATGTTATTAAGGCTTCATTATCTGCATTTTATAACTTGTTTTTTTTTTAACCAGTTTGTTACCTTTCTTTTAAGTGAACAAAACCTGGGGAACTTCATATTGGAAAAGGATGGAGAATAATCCTGAGATTGATTTTGTCTTAAGGAGGACAGCATTATTTTGTGTTAATCTATATACAATGCATGACAAATCACATGGTGGATATTCAGATAATTTGGTAATATGATCCTAGAACTGCAGTACAGGCAGTAAGATCATACCTCAACATTCTTCATTTTCTGTTAAAATAGATTATGCCAGGCCTAAATGGAGCCCAGTGGCCGGAAAAAGTTTATCGTTATCAGAAGCTCTTTTTGTTATTGTCTGCTGTGTCCTTGCACAGCTCACTTAACCTTTTTGCTCTTCAGGCTTTTATTCTGTACACTGTTCCTAGTAATTCTTCCTTCTTAGGAGAAGTCTGATGTTTTGTAACTAGTGTTTGAACGATGTTTTAAGAAGTGAGAGCTGCCACTATTGAGAGAGCAACAAGTTTAATAATATAAAAAAGGAAATGCAAGCTGTTTATGTAACAAAAGAGTTCTAGGAGATTTTGATCATGTAAAGCTGTATTATCCAATAGTTTAGATTACGTGTGGTTGGTAATCAGAATTTACAATTGTGTGAGGCAGGTGAAAGGATTCTAGTCACCAGATTTTTTTATTTCTTAATTGCTCCTGAAAAGATTCAGTTTGAGCACTTAAAGTGAAAGCCAATATTCTAGCTGACAAATAACACCTTTTTTTTTTTTCCCTGGAACAGTAAATTTATACTAAGACTCCATAACAATAAAGCATATTTTAAAAATTATACACGCTGAGCTGGCTCTGTTTTGTAGGATTTGATCTGTGTTTGCAATGGTCTGTGCTAATAAAATTCATAAGAATGCTACAGCCCTGCCTGTACAAGTACCCTGTACATTACATATACCCTGGTGTGAACAAATTAGGAAGAGCAAAGGATAACAAAATATACTACGCTGATAATCTGCTGGAAGATTGCATTTATATATTAAGTGTAACATGAAACTTCAGGAATCTTTAGAGCAGCCAGTGTGAACTTTTGCAGCATGATTTAATAAAATTGCAGTATATGAATATACAAAATACTGGAAGAATCATTACTTTCATTAAGAATATTGCAGTGAATAAATTAACCTACAACAATAAAACCTGAGCAGCAGATGTATGTAAGTCATTTACATCTTGTAGTAGACTCATTTGGTGTAAAAAAGAATGAATGTGTTATGGTAGGTTTCATTAGTACTTGCATTTCAATTGACTTAGAAGCACACCATGAGAATACAAAGGCAATAAATATCATCTATAAACAAGAATACTGTAAAAGGCTTTTTTTTTCTCCCAAACAAGATGTTCTGTGCCATTACACTTTAATAGTCATCTTGCATTTTCAGTATGAAAAAAGCTAAAAAAGCCTGTAATGGTGTTGTCAATGGAACCAGTGTTCATATTTTATATGACTGTATTACGTAACTCTGCCTTAACCCTATGAATGTGTTGTCATGTGATAAGACAAGCTGAAGATTTTAGAAAGCAGATTTTACCATATTCTATGAAAGTCACAGTAAACTGTACTCCTTCTAGAGAAATTTTACCTATGTTTGCTAAGCATTTTACATAGTCTGACTGAAATAGCCCAGGGAGTCAAATTGTTTATGAACACTGTTACTCACTGACACCATTTTAGCATGTTTTTGTTATCATTTTGTTAGTACCTGGGTAAAAAGGGTACAAGAAGTCTCTTGATCTCATTCTCTACAGGACAAGAAGACTAAAAGGATTTCCTGACACCTGACCAGGTGGCTGAACTGTTTTACACACTGTCATTTCTAGGAATAAAATTCAATATAGACTGAGCTATCAGTTTGAATGACTTGTATCTTATTCTGCATCAAAGATGATTGAGGAACCAGGATTACACTGTGCCTGTGGCTGATGCTTATCACCTGTGATCTGTTGCTCTTCGTGTGAGTATGTCTGGCATCCTATGCATCACAGCAATACATGATGAACTGTTTCTAAACCAGAAATATACAAGGTACCATACCATACAAATACAAACACCCAACTAGTTTCTGCCATTATGTCTGTATGAATGTATATCTGCATCTCAAGAAGAGAATTATTTCTGACATTTTCATAAAAATGGCTAACCAGTTCAATGACTATAGAAATATTTCTACTTTTTCATACTCAAAAAAGGCATGCAAACAGCCATTGCAAGTCAAAACAGTCATCTTTTTAGCCTAAAATTACTCTTGTAAAGGAGATAGTAACACTTGCTATAGAGATATGTGTAAAAAAAGTGTAAGAACCTCAGTATGATAATTCCTTTGATATACCCACCCACTTTCCAGACTTCATAAGTAAGAACATCTTTATCGCTACATGTAATAGCCCATGATTGGTCCTTATTTCCCTGTAATACAAGTATTCTTTTGACATCCAAACATCCTTTGGTAAAGTATTCAAAAATTAATGAAGTATTTCATGACAAGTATTCTATCAAATACCCCGCCCTGTCATGTTCTCTTTTTCAAGTTGATTTCTAATCTGATTCATGCCTCCTCATGCCAAGGTCATTCAATAACTCTAAATATACAGGTTACACTTCCCTGTAACTTATCAAATCCACTTATATTTCTTTTGAGAGGGGATTGACTGAAATGGTGCATAATATTCATGATAGTAGTTAATTGCTAATTTGCTTGGGTATAAGGATTTCTGTTCCATTTTCTTTAATTTTCTTTATAGACTCTAATACAGAATTGTCTGTTTGGAGGAACAATTCAGATGCACTCTAAGGTTTCTTTAGCAACAAAGAAGATAGAGTCCACCATCTTTCATGCATGTTCAGGACTCTGTTTCCTCAGGGTGATTGTTCTGCATATGTTAAAATAAAATAAATTCATCTCCCGTAATGTCACTCAGACATTCACAAGATCTTCATCTTTTAAATGTTAGTGTTGTACACCTGAAGTAACCACATTATCAGCAAATTTGTCATCCATTTCTTTTTTTCAGATCACTTATGAATGTAGTTAATACAACTTTATCCAGACCATCTCTCTTTGGGATTCCTCTAATATCTTCCTTTCTCCAAAGCAAATGAAAAATCCCTCTCCTATATTTGTTTAATCCCTTGGAGCACTCCTTTTGCTCCATGGCTGGTTAAGATTACTTGCTAAGAAACACGTTGAAAGATCTTGAATATGAGTAAAACCAAATATTCTATCACGTGTTTTTTGATTCCTCAAAGAACTCTAGTAGATTAATAAATGTCGTTTCCCTCTAGAAAAGCCATCTGATTCTTTATCACTATATGAGGTATCTACTGAACCTATTATTAACTGTTGTTTCAACCAATTTGCCCATTACAAACTTCAGGCTTACTAGCCTGCAGTTCTCTAAATTTTCCCTTGAAACTTTTAGTGTGTTACTGTGTTTACAACCTTGCTTCTTTTCTAGTGCGAAGGCTGATTCAGTAGACAAATTACAAATCACGACACATATTTTGGCAGTTTTCATACAGTGATTTCTTTAGAACTTTTTGGGGAAAAAAAATCTAGTCATGGAGATATTAATACTCGTTTCATCAGTTCTTTCTAAAACTTTAAATGATGGCACCACAAGCGGAGATAGTTCATCTGTCCTATCCCCCGTGGAGAATAGGTCTAGATTGTCATAAGCTCCTCTAAACTGAGCACTGAGTCAAATAATTCATTCTGGGTTTCTGTGGTGTCTTTATCCTCCTTGAGAACTCATTTTAGATCTTGATCTGTATATAAGTTCTACAAATTCCCTGGCAGGCTGCCAGCTTTTTTTTCTGTGTTTGAAAAAGATTTAAGGCAGCTGGTTTTCAAAATCTTTTTGCTTTGTCATGTTATTGTTTACATCTATCTTTTCTATTTAATTTGATTTTTGCTAACCACAACTTCTGCTTTTACATTTTATAATCTCCTGCATTTTTCTATAATCTGTCATGGCTTTGGACCTGGTGTGTGTGTATATATATATGTTTACACACACACACACTCTCACTCTCTCTCTCTCTTGACTGAAAGAGAATATGTGCCATGATCTTAGACAAGATTCATGCTCCCCATGTTTGTTTTGTCCTTTTAGCTATTTTTTTTCTAAAATGTGTGACATGTTGTCACAAAGTCATCTGAATTCCAGGATAAAGGGACTGAAGCTGTATAAAAATCACTTCAAAAACTTGTCCTATTGTCTTAGTTTTGAAATGTTGAGATTTTATTTAGCACTGCACATGATTTTGCAAGAATCTTTCTCACAACATTAAGCAACTGTAAATCAGAACATTTGAGTATAGCACCAAAAATTTTATTGGAAAGCATCACACCTTACTTACATTTTTGTAAACTGTTGCTACTATTCCTAAGGGATTATCTTTAGCTTTTTATAAGAATGTCACTCCTTTCCAAGCAAAAACTAGGTATGGTTGACCATTGTCTTTCAGGTAATCAGTTGCCACTTCTGAGTGGATGAGGAAAAATACACACCTTTCCTATTAGAGAAAAGATAGACACACCAAATTTGTCATGGAGATACAGCTCTGACTTTTACTAGTCTGCCAAAAATTTTTCTAATTTATCAAAGTTACTGGGCTTTTAAAACATGCAACCTAGAGAGTGAATTTGCAATTAGCAGCCTGGCAGTGCTCTACTATTAACACACATATATGTCTAAAAGAAAGATGTATGTACAGTATACGATATGTTTTCCAGAAAAAAAGAGAATGGCATATATTTGTCTGTGCTGAATGAAGAAGATAAGCCTTATAAGGAAATTTCCTTCCTTGAGTTTAATAAAGGACATTGCCAGAGTGTGTAGAGTCTCAGAACTAAGAATTGTCATGAAGACACCAAAAGATTTTAGTCTACTTTTCACAGCTGGGCCCAAAGAACTTCTTACCATAGATGTTCATCATGGCCTCATGCATTTCCCCACAGCATTCCACACTTTGGTCCCCTTCAAAATATAATTTTTCCTGCAATAAAACTGTCTGCTACTCAGCATGAAGAGAACTGAATATACCCACACCATCCAAGGAAGATTTGTGTACTCAGTTTAAAAGTAGGATAAAAGATCCAGTACCTCTACTATTCATGGGTGCCAGTTAATAGAAAAATGTAAGGGTTACAACAAATGTAGTCATGTATATTATTCATAGATAATATGAACATAGTTCCTATTTCTTTCTACTTACTGTATAGGGAAATATGATTTAGCAGTCCCAGATGATAAAAAGTCAAAATTACTGATAGCTCTCTTAAGCTCACACTCTGTTATACCATTATACCTATCATCCTTGACACCACAAAATGCAGTTTGAACACAGATTTACAGCTATGTCATCTGGAAAATCTTCAGATGTTTGTTGGTTTGTGGTTTTTTGGGTTGGTTTTGTTGGGTTGTTTTTGTTTTGTTTTTTTTTTTGACATTGGACTGTTAGAACAGATTAGCAAGCTAGTAACATTTAGGGAGAATTTTGGGTAGTTCTCTGTTTCACCTCACATACCAGTACATGCATTATTATATCCCCAGATGTCCAGACTTTTGTCTGTTTTGATCCCTTTCAAGCAGAGCTTAAAGAAATTCATTCAAAAAGATAAATTTACTGCAAAAATATTATTTTCTAGGACTAGGGTTTTATAGCTCTGAAGTATTTTAAAATTTTAAGTATATAGAGGCAAATCCCCTTCCACTATAGTGTATAATATACACCTACATAGAGTGAGAGAATGATAACCGCATCCCTTGTACCAATGGCTTTGAGAAGGATCTGACAGTCTGTTGTCAGTCCCAGATACCACATAACCACTTAGTCATACCTTGTTAGCCCTAGTGTGTGTGCTGAAAATGCTTCAATTAAAAAAAAAGTACAGAAAATAGATAACATGTTCTGGTAGAGATACGGACAATTAGCCTACAAATCCTTCATCCTGAAACTAAGAACCAGCCCAGGGATAATAGGGAAAGGTCATTAAACTATGAATGTGTAAGTGGAATCAACTCAAGAGCATTTGGCAATTTGAATTATTATATTCATGGAGAAGTTTTTTGCTTTCTCATAGAAGATACAGGTAAGAATCCCAACCAGTGAATCCATGGAAGTGAAGGATATGAATTTCACTTCATACATCCCATCAATTATTATATACTTATGAATGTTGTCTAGGTTTACCTCTGCTACAATTAAAATGTGTGACATGATAAGATGAGATATCAAGCTTTCAGAAAGTGAAAAGAAAATGTAAAGCTCTAGCTCAGCTTCAAATCAGTTAATGAGACCCCTTCTAAATCCAATAAATGGGATCATATAAAGTACAGATTGAAATTAAATTGAAGCATTTAGAAAATTTTTTTCTTTGCATTCATGATTTCTCCTCATACAAAATAGAAGAGTCCACATAGTGTAATAACAGTTAAAATCCCAAAACTCTCATTTATTTTAATTGTATGGGCAGTCTGAGGCAGGCACTTTCCAGAATGAGGATGTAGAAAAATCATCTGATCTGGGACTCATGATCTGAGGTGACTCGTTAGTGTCTTATGAGTTCTGTAGAGGAGGATGGATACAAAGCCTGATCCACAGCCTAGAGAGACTCCAATTCTTCCATAGTTTGGCACTGTGACATATGAATCTAATTTATCAGCCATTTTTAACAATTTTTTACATCATTTTACCATATTGTTACATTACACCATGGCCCCCTTTCTGTTGACCAGGATAGCTAAAGCCTATATAGTTCTGATGTTTCGGGGTTTTTAGTAAATAAAATAATTTCTTCATCTGCCTTATAAATTTCTTCTCTTCCTGTGTGTTCAAGAGTTAATTTCAAAAGCTTTTGCAGGTATTATGTCTAGTAGTCAGGGGTTTATGATTGTCATCAAACAATTTCATAACTAAGATGCACGGAAGACATGCCATGAATTTTCAATCAAATAACAGAGATGAATCAAGTGGTAAAAAACCTCAGCTGAAAATTTTTTAGCGTGGGAGTCTTGGTGGAGTTTGTATTAGAACTACGTATGCTTTTGTCACAGTATTAGAACTTTTTTTATTAACAAGGCAATACATATTTTATTTCAAAATTTGAGCTATGAGCTATATTTAACCACTGAATATTTTTTTTCATTACAAGCTAAAAGTTTGGACAAAGTTCATCAGAGAATATGTAATTTTCGAGGAGACTTGGTTTCTCCCTGAAATAAATTCATGTTCATTTACGGATTTGCTGCTTGTGTTATATACCGTGCTGCAGTTTTGACTGTTTCATTTTCCATGCTTCAATTGATTCAAAATGCAAATTAAAAGCAGCAAAAAGATTATATACTTCCAGAAACAATTTGATAAATTTTGGTTGAACTGAAACATTCTGGAGATCCTATTAATGGTAAAAATTTTGCCTTGGATTTGATTTTCATTGGCGTCTTTAGACAACAAATTTGCTTTTGACAAAGTTTTATCTAATCTTGTCAGTAGGATTCCTATTTATAGTGAACATGAATGCAATGTTATCTCTCGGAAATATGCTTTGACCAGGGACCCTCCGAGGTGACACAGCTGTTGATGCACCCTCATGAGCTTTCTTTGCCTGTGTGATCCTGCAACCCATGCCAGCCGGTGGCAGCTGATGAGGCAGGTACCCATTATAAGAGTCTTACAGTCAGTGCATGAGATTTAAGCAGCCTGCATCGGACTGAGTTAGATACCAAGGGATATTTTGAAATGCTTTTTATTGTTTTGACTTTGGAGACTGAAAAACAAGATCTTTTTTTTAAGATTCTGTTGTTTCCCTGCTCACAGAAATACTGCAAATTTTCTGCTACTGCTATAGTTTCAATGGCCTGCTACAATTTGCCATTTGTGACAAAGTTCAATAAATAGAAAGTATAAAGTGTATCAAAATTATATTTAAGGATTCATCTGCAGAAGACGTGTTTATTAGCTATATTACACATTTAGCTCCAACGGTTCTGATTATAATCAATAACTAATCAGAAAGCAACTTACACAAATGAAGTCCTGAATAACATACAACTGAGTCATAACTTCCCCGAGTACATAAATACTAACCCCTTTATTGAAAAAATATGCGGTTAGCGCTTTTTCTCTTTTTGTTGTGGCATCTGTTTCAGAAACAAATTTTAAAAGACAATTTACAGCAGCAGCCTCTGCTTTAAGGAGCTCTATATCTACAGTAGTGAATTCACTTTAATCAGAAAAGTTGGATAAGTGCCTTATCAAAGGCATGGTGCAGGGGAAAACATGCAGATGGAGCTGATTGGAATGGAGGGTCCAGGGGTAGAAAGCCCTTCTTAATAGGCAACCTCTCTAAAGTGGACAAAAATAAAGCAGAAATCTATCTGCAGAACATGCAAACTAACACTTGTCTCAGTTCTGAAACATAACTCAAATGCTGTGGGAGAAAGTGTGGTGAATAGAGTTATTTATGGATGTTCAGGGATGAAAGCTTTGCCTATAAAGAAAACCCACAGACACTCCAGTGAGGTAAGTACCAACAGTGTAATAAGATTTAATGTGACCATCAAAAAAGAAATAAAATGGAAAACTTTTTGATCACACTTTCTATAGCGAGGGCAAACTGCAGGAATGACCTTTACTGCTAATGCCAAAACATTGAGCCAAATTCACTCCTGGTGTGACAGTGCTGAATTCCAGTAAATTACACCAGGGACGACCTTGGTCCATTCTGTTTACATATTTTAGCTATAAGCACCCAACAGTAGCCAAGGCGTATTGTGTTTGAAGCAATAACATTTAACAGTCCAGAGGTGAATTAAAAAAACCCCAGCCAACTTTACTGACAACTCAATTCAACTTAGGTTTAATTGAAATGGCAACAATAAATTGGAAGTAATTCCTGCTTGGGAAATGGCTTCACTACCCACCCAAAACACAATAGCACGAATCAAACATTTCACTACCAAAAAACAAAGCGAAACAGAACCTTTCTCATTTCTTACGAATATCCTGAAGTTAAAACTCTAGTACCTAACAGCTTCTGAAACCTGCCTGCTTTATGTTTTTAACTCTTCCATGGACAGCTTTTATGCCATCTGTTCAATGTGTGCTAGCATTAGGTAATACTATTTATAAAAAGATACATGGGTAGTATTAGGATCATTTTAACAGTCCTGGGTTATTCTGGACTTCCCATCTAGCTTTAGGAAGTGAACAACATAGAAGTCTACTTTATATGAGCAGAGGCTTAAAGTTACATGCATGGTATGTCACCCTGCACAGTCAGAAGTGTCTGCATCATATGTGCAATGAAAACCTTTGAGTCTGGACGGCAAAGGTTCTGTTAATCCACTATGTCAGAGCTGCCAAACTCATTCAGCTTACTCTGTTCTAGGTCTGAGACATTGAGACCTAGCTTACAGTCAAGTTCAGGTCTCCTTTTCAATCTGGAGTCATGTGAATCAAGGTCTAATAAATGCCCAGAAAAAGCAATTAATCATCAGCCATTAAAAAAAAAAAAAAAAAAAAAAAAAAAAAAACCCACAAAAAAAAAAAAAAAAACACACCACAACCCACCACAAACACACCCACCC
>VZTQ01008952.1:52512-100682 GCA_013400755.1 Pelecanoides urinatrix | reverse complement strand
ACCCCCCCCCCCCACACACACACCCCTCCCCCCAGACAACAAATTCTTCAAAGTGCCTTTTTTTTCCTCTTACAATAGGAAAAACATTAATCCTAAAGTCATGGAAAAATCCTCCTTTAAATTGCTACTTCTTGTCTTTTTTTCATTGCACTTTTAGTTGGATACATCTTTTTGCTTTCAGTTCTGATCTTACAGAGCTTCTGTAAGACTTTGTGTGGTTATGTTTCACCTACATACAGAGCAGGAACCACTCCTTGTATGAGGTTGAGGAGCCATCAGGAAAGGAAGTACTGTCAGTCCCTTGAGATATTATAAAATCTTTGTTGTCATCAGTATGTGCCGCCTACATGGCACAGAACTGTTTTTTGGCTTTTATCAATGGCTCTCATAGTAGGAGAGATGAAAAGCTGCATTAATTCAACAAAATACCAAGAAGGCATAGCAAGCTTAGCTCATGTGGTTCAAACTAACAGGAAAGTGCTGTAGCAGTGCATCTGTGGTAACTACTCAGCCATTCTTCCCCTACTTTGACCCAAGAAATCAAAGGACACCTGCAAGAGGAAGTAGGGAAACAGACTGTAGTTCACATAAGTATACCATAGTGCCCTACAGGGTTATTCCCAGGCTGAATTGTTTCACCAAAGACAGATAATTGCTTCAGTAATAGCAGTGTATGACTTGGGGCAGTGCCAAATTAAAAACAAAATAGCTACAGTAGTGGACAGAGTTGATCAGAATATTACATTTTGATTTTAGAAAAGGTTCCAACTTTTCAAACAAATCTTTCACTTCAACTGAGAATGAAAACTTAGTTTGATGGTTTTCTCTTCAAAGTGAACAGATCGTTATTTTTTTTAATTCAGAGAAATTGATTCTGCTTCATTTTTTCCTCAAAATTTCTTCATTTTTTCCACCCCTGCCTCAAACCGGCCAAACTTCCCAATCCTTCCTTCAGCAGGTCTCAAGTTCTTGTCCTTTAGGCACTCAGACACCAAAGGCAGTCCACAGAGTAAGGTCACTCCAGCCCTGCGTGCTGGATACCATAGGGACCAGGAAAATCATGGAAAAAAACATTCAGGATACTGCAAAGAATGGCCTGTGACTCACTGAGAGTTCACCGAAAGGTTTCCATAAGGTACTTTGGCTTCATCAAACATATACCTTCTTACTCCACAATAGACCTCTTTTTTATTTTTTTTATTTTTATTTTAGAAATAATTCCAGTAAGCATGACATATCACTAATGGCAAAGGAATGCATTCAGCAGAAATCTATCTTGATCCAATCTGTTTACAGCAAACCCCAAATAGGACCATTTTTTAGCAAAGTTCAAGTCTAGTAGTGTTCATGACTCTCACAGTACTGGATCCTTAGGTGTCAATATCTTATGCGGGCAGCCTCCTCCTCATCTAAGAAACACTTCAGAGTAAAATATGAACTCTGTATTTATCCTGCCCTTGTTACACTATTATATTATCATTCTTAAAGGTTTAATAAGGAAATAGTATTTCTAGAATTTCTACAGTCAGAAGAGAGGGACTCTGAGCTCCTAAACATCTTTGTTTTATATTTTTTACTTAAGAGTTTACTTTTTAGCTGACTATCTCCAGTGCTCTGTTTTTGATCCACCGCCTACCAGTCTCAGCCTGTGATCCTACTTCTCCTTGCATATTATGAGGTGAAGTCTTGTCACCTACTGAAGAGCATACACCTCAAAAGAATCCTTAACACAGGACATGTGAGTAATTGTGTCAGGCAGATGTAAGTAATAGGACAGATTGGAAAACTGATATTTCTGAAAGTGGCTTTCTGGATACTGAGTTTACTGAGATGTAAAACACAGAGGCCTGCCAAAGGACAACACAAACTCTGCTCCCTACTGTTTTATCTCATTTCACAAAGACATGTCTATGAAAAACCTCAGTAGTTTATTAGACTTTCTAGTGAGAATGTAACAAAGATGCATTAGAGTTCATTACAATAGTATTTTCTGTGACAAAAGCAAACATCCACCAATAAAACAGGTTAAAACTACTTATAAAGGAAAAATTCAAATCACTTCTTTTAGATGAATGCTAAAAAAGTAAAAATAAAAGGTAAAGGAAAAACAGACTTCATCTTGTGACCACCATAAGGTTCATAATAAAGCTAATCTAGAATTATGACATCATAAACCAAAACTCATTTTGGGGCATTTTCCTTGGTTTTATTTCTGTTTAATAATATTAAAATCCTTTCGGACTGGAAAGGTATCTTTTCAAATAAGAACAGAGTGTAAAAAGTTACCAAGTAGAACAACAAAACAAGGTCAAGTAATATGAAACGTCCCATTCACTTCAGGAAGGAGTTAACACTGAAACCTGGAGGTGACGATATAAATACCAGTGGTGTTAATAACTCCATTGTTAACTGTTTCACACTAATCTCACTAGTAATGTTATTATTTCATAAATATATATTCTCTGCCACTTCCCCCCAGTTGTTGCCCCACAATAAGAGATGTCTACCGGAGCCTGGCGTCAGCTCTGGTCTTCAGTTTCTAGGCTAAGCTTATCTAGCACTGGTACAAAAATATCTGAAAAGTGGAAAACTGGAAATGTAGTCACAGAGCCAAGTTAACTGAATGCTATAAAATAAATAGAAGAGGGCTACTCTATTATGTATTTTAATATTTAATTCTGCAGAGCCATCCAATGTGAAGCTAAAAGAATTTATCAACAAATGTTAAGGTGCTGGCAAAGATTAACACAGGATCCAGGAATCATGTAGGAGGCCATAAGGCTTTCTTCATACACTGTTCCCAGGATAGTTTCTGAAACATTTCTAACCATGGTTTGAATTAAAGCTTCTCTTGCCTTGAAAAACACATGATTAATATTTATATCTGAAATTTCAGTGGGGCAATTTCAGGCAATTGGATGGGAACAGAAAGTTACACATAAAAATAAAGAGATCTCCCATAAAAGGAGGTATAATAAAGGATGGTTCTCTGAAGACTTTCTCACATAAAGGACTAAGAATATCCTGTCCACTTTGCGAATTGGTAAAGGAGGAAAAGTGACCTTCGGAAAAGTGATTAGCACAGAATTAGAGAGACACAGGATAAGAAAATAGAAAGGATGTTAAACAATTACTTAGCACAGCCTGTACAAATGAAATCAATGAACATTTACCTACATCAGAAATTAGATTTACCCGGGACAAAAGAGAAGAAATTAGAAAGTATCTTGATAACAGAGTTAATGATTATTAAAAGGTTTGAAACTTGCACAATGCTAACACTCTAAGATCAGAGTGTATGCATTCAAGTCCAAGATCACTAAAAGAGTTAGAAAACAAATTAGAGTAATTTAGTGAATATTTTTATGAGTTTATTAAGCCCAAGTGAAAACATTAAAGGCTGGAATGGAACATGCCCAACATCATTACTTACAAAAGAGCAGCAATACACTAGGAATTTTCACATGCCTTAGCCCTAGCCAAATTTGTTGTTACAGCTTGCATAAAATAACTTAAGTTTATGTAATTTCTTTTCATATGAAAATCTAAGTATTCAGTAGGGCTAGAAACAGGAGAATGTGCCTTCCTCAGGGAGGCACTCCTTGCTGATATGCATCAAATCATTCTTACTACTAGCAAGTCAGGCTCAGTTTTCACTCTCTTCCATGCTTTCTTCAAGGAAGCACTTGGGAAGAACTGTTAGGGAGCAAATGGCAGCTGCTGACTCCTGTTGTACTACAACTGGTTCTGGTGTTGATGTAAATTAGCTAATTGAGCTAACATTACTTATATTACTACATCAGTAATAATCAAGCAACCAAAGAGTTAGATTCTACTGTGTTAGCAGTATAAGAAACACAGAACTGCACAAATTCATGGGCTTATGTATGCTTTCCCACACTCCTTCCATCTGTGGCATGCTGAAGACAGAGAAAGTAGAGCAGGACCCTGTCTTGTGGGAGCTTTACATGGAAAGGCAATGTACTTATACAGGAGCAATTCTTAACTTATTTACTAGTAGAATCTGTTCCTTTCAAACTACCTGATATCACCTGGTCCACAGATATTTGAAGTTAATCAACATGAGAGTTTTCACAAGGGCAAATGCAAATTATAAGATATTTAACACTAACTCAGTGGTGTTATTTGCTTTTGTTCATTTCTTTATCCAAATTTTCAGAATAAAACTTGCATGGGACTACAGACAACTTGTCCTATCAATGACCAAGACCAAGGCATTTTCAGCATCTCTACATTGCAAACTACAGAAATCTGAACTGGATTTTCACAGGCTTACTCAGACATGCAGGAACAGTGTAGCTGCAACAGCACAGAGTTCAGCTGAAGTGAAGCCTAATCTACTGAAAAACTGCCTGAGAAGAAGGGTAATTTAGCCTATGTGTTGTTCCCTGATACCATGCCTAGACAGCTCCCAGTGCCATGCTAATTAACTTAAAAATGGCTCACTAGAGGTATCGCTGTACTGTATTCTTCAGGAGCAGCATACCAGTAGCAATATGCAAAAACACTTTGCTGAATAAAAATGGAACATACACGGTCATTTGAGATAGTCTTGTACTTATGCTAAATGAGCATCCTAAAAAAGGACAAATCATACATCTTTCCTGATGTGAATTCTAATTAGACATTAAAGCAAGTTGAAGAAAAGACTGTACGTAAAACCTTGCCATATTTAAAATTCATGTGTATACCAAAAAATTAATTTGATATGAGCTATGCAACTATACATAGAAAGAAACATACCATTTTTCCTGTACATTCTGCTTACTTCACTAAAAGCCTGGATTGTGAGAGTGAAGAGAAATCTGCAGACAATTTTTCTATAGCAATGTTTATTATATATGTAGATGTTTTGCCCTAACAAAATACAGAGTCTGTTACCACAGATTAGAAATAGAAACCGGGAGTGATACAAAAGGCACTAGAAACCTATGGAAGACTGACTCTATAATTGATGCGACAAAGTAGAGATCAAAACTGAAAGCCATTTTCTACTCCAGTGCCCAAAATACAAAAAGCAGAAGAAACATACTTCCTCAAAATATCAGAAGTAATAAGAGCTCTCATACAAAGAAAACAGGTGTAGGAGAATTAAGTTTAGCTTTAGGAAAATTACAGATGGCAGAAAAAGAATTGAAATGCATTGCAAGCAGCTTTGGGTGTGGAAATAAATAGTAATTCCATTTATATGTGCCAAAGAGTAGTACACTTTTTCTTGAAATTCCTCTTATTCAGATGTTGATTTGTTTGCTTGTTTGCTGATTGTTGTGTTTAGCCACGTCAAGTATCCAGGCATGGAAGTATAACGAATTATAATAATGGTGATGAGATTGCAAATAATTACCTTAAATACATCAAAAATGAATCTTTAATTAAAGCAAAATACCTGAACATGTGTAATGCTAATGGTTTCTATATCTACACTTGTACTTGAGTGATTTCCAGAGAACTGCTTTTCTTCAGTAGACTTAGGTACTATAATTCAGTTTTGCCTTTGTCATTCATCAGAAGTGATTATCAACCGTTCACTGAAGTTTGCAGCTTCTTAATCTTTGTTCCTGAATTTTGCTGCTAAATTTCACATGTATATATATATGGTGCTACAGACAACAATTTTAGAAACATTTTTATTTACAAATAATTGATATCCACCATAGAAAGATGTCTACTCTGTCAAGGTGAGATTATAATATTAATATTATAATTAGTTTTTGATTATAGAATGCTTACATTTTATGGAAGTCTGTGTAAAAAAAAATATGGTTGGGCAGCTAGATTAAGTAGACAAGAACATATCTTACTCTCTGTACATGTATTGTAACTGAACTCTTTTATGCAAACAAAATGTAATTTAACATATTCTGGCATATATGAACACACAGGAAATTAAATATGAAGTCTCTAATGAATTGAAAAAGATTATATTAATTGGAAGAAGGGACAAGAAACCATGCAGAAGGGTCTACAGGAACAAAGCTAGGTTATTTTTTATCCCGTGTAAGGTCTAGGATAGTTGATTGTTCAAGATAGTCTGCCCATAAAGAAGAACAATAGCTAATGAGGATGGATGTATCACCTAAGCGTATCAGAAATGGCTGCAGCAAGAAAAGAATTGTGATGCATGTGGAGGGCTCTTTTTTGTTCAGCTCTCTCTTATATGACTGGCTTTGAAAATGGAGGAAAGTGCTGTGTGTCTACATTCTACATTTGCTAAAATGACATTACAGAAACAAATGTTCACCAGATTTAAATACGTAGATTTTATAGCTTCTTTGTTTTCCAAATGAAATATTTCAAATGACATTCCCCTAATACTGGCAAAAAATAAATCCTTTAGAAGAGAGTGAATTAGGTTTAGCTATAATGAACATGAGCTAACAAAGACAAAAAAGCTATTTTATAAAGGGATAGAGATTTACTTACAAAGAGATTTAGGCAGTGGTATTAATGATATTGATGGTCAAAGGGTATGTGTTGTTATGAGTAAGAGATGGGAAAAAGTAATGCATATGAGAAAATCATGTCTTTTTGTCCTTTGGAGAAAGCAAAATATACAGTTTTAATATTGAAAGAGTTTTCTCAGTGTTGTTTCTATGCACTCAACAACATAAAAGAATAGGCAATTTGGCACTCGTTACAGGTGTTTAGTTGATATTCACTGAAAATAAACATCCTGAACAGGCTTGCATTTTTATGTGGGAATAGCAAATTTGAAAAGACATGGGAGGCCGACCATTTCAAAGTGTTTCAGGACAGTAGAAGGAGGCTTATCAGTTAGAGGATTTGTTTATTTGCTTTAATCATGTAAATAAACCTTCCTGTCAGAAAGAATACAAGAAAAGAGTAAATATAGGAAATGAGTTATGTAGATTGCTATACAGGAAATAAGAGCTATATAGATTGTTATATCAAATACTAGAAGAATAGGATTTTTTTAATGAAGCTTAGAATCTGAAAAATATTTCTCTCCTGGAAATATGCTGTCAAACTGCTAGTCTGCCATTCACTTCTGGAGAGAATAAGATGGCATCCTTCCTTGGGTAAAGGTACCTGCTGCAGCTGAGCCCTGCACGTGAGAAACAAATGAACAGGGGTTGGTCCGTACCTCCAGGAACAGCCTTGAGCTGATGACAATGCATAGAGCTAAGAAAATTACAATAAAGGCATCACCTCAGGAGAAACACTGGGCATCATTGTGGCACAAACACATCTCTGTGCCTTAAGTCATTCCCTGTCAATCCCTTTCCTCCAGGGAATCAGTTGTACTTTGCTGGTGGCCAGCGTTAGCAGTAAGTGGGCTACAGCAGACATGCCAGCTCAGCTGTTCATACTGTCATGTGCAGAGGGTGAAGGAAAGCTTTTTTTATATATTCTCAGTCTTTCATCACCCACTCAGTGATGAGGTTGTGCATCATCACTGCTGAACCTAGGCCAAAGGTTCAGATAGTCTGTACAAAGACCAAAGGCACAGGACAGAAGCATGAAATTTAGTTTCATAAGAATGTCACTCAAAAAATAGTGTGGCACTCAGGGTAACTTTCTGTCGTGGTTTAACCCCAGCCAGCAACTAAGCACCACACAGCCGCTCGCTCACTACCCGTCCCCCCCGAGTAGAATGGGGGAGCACAAGTAGGAAAACTCGCGGGTTGAGATAAAAACAGTTTAATAATGGAAATAAAACAAAGCAGTAATAATAACAACGATAACAACAATAACAGAATATACAAAGCAGGCGATGCACAATGCAACTGCTCACCAACCCCCGACCACATGTCATGAACGGGGAGCACCCCTCACCGCCCTTAGTTTTTATACTGAGAATGATGTCACATGGTATAGAATACCCCATTGGTCAGCTGGGTCAACCTCCCCGGCTATGCTCCCCCGAACAGCTGCCCCTGTACTTGGCAGAGAATGGGAGGCCAAAAAGTCCCTGGTACAAGCACCACCCAGTAACAACCAAAGCGTCAATGGGTCATCAACGCTCTCATTCCAAACCAAAACACAGCACCCCACACCAGCTACTGGGAAGAAAGTTAACTCAATCCCAGCCAGAACCAGGACACTTTCAAAGGATTCAGAGGAGCAATCCAGTTCACAGGTAACTGATAATTCTGTTTTTCACCTAAGTGGTTCTTTTTTGTCAGTGACCTTCAAACCTGAGGAAGAAAATATCTTAATAAATATGGTTTTAATATAGGCTATGTTAGGTGAACAGGTAACTTTTCAGATCGAAGTGTGACAAGGATTTTTTGTCACAAGGCTTCCCTCACATTGCTGTCTGTTTGCAGATAAAAATTTTTAAAGTTTGCAAATAATTTAAAGTTTTAGGATGTCCTTGATAGACTATCATACACAATCAGCTCTTTCTACATCCTGGTTTAGCATATAGCTTGAACACTTAAGCACTGTCCATTTGAGCCATGTGTCCCAACCTCTGCATTGCTAGATGAACAACATACTCAATGGATTTTGTCATTGCTAGTTAGTTAATTCAAAAGCAGGGATAGTTGTGATCCGTTCTCCCTCTGTAACCATCAAACCTCACATCTATAGGTGACATCAAAACTGGGTCAAACCACATTGAAAGTATAAAAGCAAATCATGCTTGCTGTTATCAGACTGTAAGGCCACCATCTAGCCTTTGTCTATGTGCTTCTCAGTATAAAAAGGTTAAACAACTCTCCTACAGTCCAAAATTAAGTTCAGTTACAGATTGCCTTGTGTAATTATAAATACAACACATTCTAGACAATTATAATAATGGTTTCTAGGGCACAGCCCCAAATATTTCTTTCCTTTACCGTTTAAATCTGGTGCTTTTCTAAAATAAAATAAGCACCTTAATTAGATTGGAAGTCCATAACTATCAGCAGAATGCCTCAAACACCTTAGAATGGCAGACGTGGCTGATCCATGCGATCACTTAATAGCTTATAAAGCTGCACTTACCCGTGGGTCAACACTTACCTGCGTCCTCAGTTACTGTTTGTAGTTTCTGCAGTATTTTCACTGCTAAAGGCTTCAATAACAAAGTTAGCTTTATATAAAAATATCATCTGCAGCAAATTCTGTTTAGCCACAGGCAGTGTTTAAGTAGAGCCTGACATAACCAACACTGTCAAAACCAGTGTTAAGAACCACATAAATGAATTGGGTGTAAACTTTCAACTAGAAATATCCTCTTAGGCTAAAGCTTTAAAGTTCAGCTATTCTAAGGGCTGGTATTCTCTACCCCTTCTACTCTTGTATCTAAACATTATTATTAATATTAAAATTGTTTTTGATATAGTGATAATCAAAATGACCAATAGGTTTAATACTGTTGATTAAAACAGAGTAACAAAACTAATGTGAGAGTGAAGGGAGTAATACAACTTTATAAACTTCAGAGGTCATCAGGATGGAAATGATTAAAAAAATGCAAACTTTCAGCTCCTGGATTTTGTCATTCAACACTGTCAAAGAAGCTAAGAGAAGTTACACCAGTTCAGTCTATGACCCACAGCAATCTTTTTTGCTTTCAGAATACTATTAGCGCGAAGTCAATGTATTTTCTATAAAGAACTCTGCTTGTTCATTTTGAAGTGCTGTAGAAAAAGAAAATATGTTACTATATTTAGAAAGGAAACTTTTTTTAGCGCATAACAAAAATAGAAGGGAAGGCTCAAATGCACAACTACTGATGTTCTGGAGATTTAAATCTGGAGTTTCACGACAAAGCTATTCCAGTAACCTTATCTACTGCTTTCATGTGCCTATCCTAAATACATCAATGTATTTTTATTCCAAAGAATTTTCAAGAAACAGGCACAGATCAGCATCTTTACTAAAGGCCAAAGTATACATAATCTCTGTGGGAAAATCAGAGGTACAAGAAAAGCGCCAATTTCCACCCATGCTTTATAACAGATTACTGTTTTCATCATCTGTTATGTGTTGGCTTTACATTGTTTATCAGTGATAGAGAGGACTAAGAACACAGTTTTTATATGTCATTAGCAAAATAAGGCACTGTCCTTAGACTGCATGTATCCAAATGGAATGATCACTAATCTTGTACTGTTCAGAGAGGCCATATCTTTTGTACTTTTAAATTTTTTGCCGTGCTTAGGCATCAGAGCGATAGTTGATTTGTAACAGATAAAGTTAATAGTTAATCTTAATCATTTTCATTTTTGTTACCATTACTTTTAGTGTAAGAGCTCCCTTCGAAGCCCCCTATGTTTGCAATTAATTCCTGATACCATCATATATTCAAGATTACTTTACTATATGTATATTTAATACTTTAAAATAACATGTACCATAAGCTGTTGGCATTTTGAGAGATGCCTTCATAAAAACATCTGCATAAAAATTAAAACGTCAAAAGTTTTAGTCTGTTTAAACTCAACATTTTTTAGTTCTCTGCCCCTTTTCTCAATTCCTTTATCCTTGTCCAACTTCTCTTCCTTTGAACTTGATCAATGCTTTTCTCAACAACTGTTTCCCCTCGTACATCACCCTCCTTTACAACATGTACTTGAGCTTTAAAGGAGGACAAAAGGATGAGAAACTGAAGTCTGCCCAGGATTAAAGCCTGGGACACTGGGAATCATAGGAGTTTTCCATACATAATTGTCTCTGCTGCTTTCACCATTGAATTAAATTCCTTCTTTCCTTTCTGACTCAACACCTGTCTGGATCTGGTTGGAAACAACTCTGAAACAACTTTTCTTGTTGTATCTTTGTCAAAACTCTATCACACCCGCCCAACAGCATGGGCCTGGAGAACAAAATACCTATTCTCAAATCCCAAGGTACCTGATAAAAAGAGATGGCCCAGAACACATCACCTTTGGCTCGAAGGAACAACAGGAATCATGATCTTAAAAATGAGTCTGGACTACAGAATATTTTGAGTCCACTTCTTCAATTAATCGTAATGAAAGAAAGGAAGAAAGGAAGGAAGAAAAAAACTGGAGACATCAGTTTCCATAAATTACAATACATAAGGGATATATACTTCTTTCTCTATTTTCTGTTAAGATCCTGTTACTAGTGTGTCTTGGACAGAGACCATTCATTCTAGGTATTCTTTAACGTGCTTAGCACAATGAAGCTTCATCCATTTTTGGTCCAGGCCATCACTGTTGTAAACAGAATTAATGAAAATAATAAGTGAATATTGCTCAAGAACTTCAAATATGTTTTTTTGTTTGGGTTTATTCTCATGAGTCCATTCTTCATGGCCATTATCTGCAAGAAATTCTTCTCATAAAGGAAAGGCCTACAGTTGAAAATGATTCAGATGCCGGTTGTGAAAAATTAATTCATAGACTATAATTATGATGATAATGACACCATCAGTAATCATACATCATCATTATGAATACATGATCACTGATTATTGTAGCACTGGATTTTTGCATAGTACCTAGTAATATTTTAGGAGCTACATGGCAAACTGAAAGCATTGGCAAAGTAAACTTTACTGTAATGAGGCTGCTAATTCACAATGTAAAGTTTCTTAAAATATTATGGTTTCTTGTTTATTTGTTTTCCTATTAAAGTATAGTCAAACAGGCTGCTTGCGAATAATTCACTCTAAATTATTCAAACGTGATAGCATCCTACATTCGAAGGTGGAACTAATTACAAGAATGGACTGGAGTATTCTATAATCTGGAATATTGTTTTTTAATCTAATTCTGCTTCTGAGATAATTACTCAGAATCAATCACTGTCAGGATTATAGCAATAATCAGATTTGAGTTAGAAGATGTTGATAATATCTCAGACTCCAATTACTCGCCAAGATAAGGAGATCAAATCAATTCAGCAACTGAGAATTACATTAGGATTATTCTAAATATAGTTGTATGCGTCATTTTATATTTTTTGATCTTGGGTTTATGTTCATTTTATTTGGAATAAACATGTCCACACCAAACTTTAGACAGTATGTTAAAAATAAAACCAATGACTCTCAATTTATCTGAACAGTGGCTTTCATTGCAAGAACTACAGCTTTCTTTCCGTTTCCAGTGCTGATTTATGATTCAACAGGAAGACAACCAAATGGGTCCTGAATGTTTATATTTGAGTCCTGAAAGAAGAACACTAAGAAAGACATTTTTCTGTTAAACCAACGATTTGCTAAGTATGTCCACTGTTACTAAAGCTATAACACATATGTATTTAGTTATTTTCATTAAAAAATTGCAGTGACTATTCTGTCTTAAAATGATATAAAAAACAATATATTTGGCTTTGAATCTACACAAAAGGGAAGATTTGGACTGTATTTTCCAATAAGAATATCAGTTTAAGTATATATTTGGAAGTAGTCCAAGCTTTTCAGGAGAAAAATAATTAAACTTAGCAAATAGAATTCTGTTAATGACATCATCTTACTGAAATCAGGCTACAAAATCAGTTTCACATTTTTTCTCTACTTTGTTGGTAATTATTTGCATTCGTTTACCAGATTCAGAAGTTATTTCTCTTTATGTATTCTTTCCATGATTTTTTTTCTTCCATTGTCCTATTCTTATACAAGAAATGAGTTAGCAGTTCACTGCTGCATTATATATGGTCTTGAAAAGTCAAAGATACATGGCCAATTGCAAATCTGCCTGAATATTGCTAGTTTATTTTTTTGACCGGGGACATTATTACTAGCAATTTTGACAACCTTTACCTAAGTGAATCATTTTACTATATGTTGTGTCCTCAACAGATATTAGCATGACGTTTTCTTTCCATATAGGAAAGAGGAGATAAAAAGGAAGGAAAAGGGAAAACAAACAAAATACATAGATGTTCCAAGAAAGAGAACAGAGGTAAAATATGTAGTAAAAGAGAAGAAGCTGATACATGTGAGACAGAAAGATTAATTCTAGTAAATAGCAAAAAGATATCTATCTGTCAAGTATACAAGCACAAAAGATACCCCGTGTTGTGCCAATATTCACAGCCCTCTGTGCAGTTGCTAGTAGGTGTGGTAGCCCGATTATGCACTTTAAAATCTTGTCAGGCATCTATCTCCCTTTTATGAATTTAAACGCTTTGAAAATCCTGTCTAATATCTTAATATACTGCTAAAAATTTTATCTTCAGGAAGTCATGGAAAATTGAAAAATTATTTGGACCATATGCCAGCCCTATGTTCTATAAAATTCTGCTGTCTGATTTCCATCTTCTCAGTATATTTTAAATTGGAATTTTAACATTTTTACATAAATCATTTTTATCAACCTAATTAAAAATGCAAATTAAAATCACTTATTAAAAGAAAGCATCCTATTTCTGTCAAACAAAATATTTGAGTCAACCTAAAATGACCCTTTCTGGGTTTGCTGTCCAGAAAAAATGTTGCACACTTGATAGTACCTACAATTCACTTCCCCCAGATATGCCAGCAAAAAATATATATAAAGGCATATATAAATGAATATATAAATATTTCTATTACTATTATTATTAGCCTAACTTTAATTTATATATAGTAAGATTTTGGAGTAATACCCATACCACTGTATGCCATTCTTAAACTGTTAAGGAACATTAAAGTGGAAATAAATTACATTACATTCACCTCATTTTGATGTTATGTTATATGAGCAGAGACACGTAAAGGGAGAAATAGGACTTCAATATAAAGAGATTTGGACTTTTAATATCTACCTAGTTATAAACCCTAGAACTATTTGAAAGTCTGAGAAGATGGAAAGTGAGAAGATAGAATAACTTAGCCAAAAGTTGTTAGACTTCAAGCTTTCTAGCTTGTCTTCTGGCATACAGTAATTATTAGATCATATCACATTTATGAGAGAAATTTCATATCCCATATAAAAACATTACACATCTTTTCTCAAGGCAAGTAGACTTTCACAGACAGAAGGCTGAAGGAATACACAAATGGCTGATGAATTCTTAGGGTTCTTTTAAAAAGTATGTTTCTAAAAATGGCAAATGTAAAACCTCCAGAATTAAGTGGGAAAATATTTTGAGGCTGAAGGCCGGTATTTACATTATGGACAATACTCAAACTGCCTGAGAGGAAGTGGTTTTGACTTCATAATTTCTTTGATATCTAGCACAACCCACAGGCAAACAAAATTCCCAGCTGAAATCAATGAGAGTTCTGTTGTAGACCTCATGAGAGCAACAAGAAGCTGCAATGTTTCTCTCGTCTTTTTTTCAAAATTGGAAGTACGCATTTTTGTCCTCCTCTTTGTACGTAAACAAGGATTACTGGTAAAAGTCCTCTAATGCATACAATTTACTTCTCAGGCAGGCTATAACCAGGACTTTTCCTCTGGGCCCCCATGTCAGATCATTCAGGCTGCCATGAGCCACACTCAGCAAGGACACGAGCAGAATCACGGGACCAAGGTACTTGTCTTGCTGCATCACGGCAGCAGTGATTCTGAGTGCCACAGCTCTGGCAGCTATTCAAACAATTATTTCAAAAAGACTTGTGGTTTTTTTTTTCAATAAAAGATCATGTTGTGATCTTCCGGACCCAGAAATCAGACTTCAGGAATATTACTTGTATTTGGACAGGAGTTTAAACTCTACAAATTTGAGCAGATTGAACAAAAATCAACAACAGACAATGCGCATGAGTGGTTAGTAATACTGAGGTACCATGTGAAAGAGAAATATATTCCTTTCACCCTGTAGTTCTAACACCCTGTTACGCCACGTACCCATTCAAGGTGTAAGCCATCTGAAGTCACTGGAACATAGAAGATTTTGATGACACCGTAACAATGAATTGTGATACCTAGTTTCACATGCTTTTTGCAAGTGTAAACTGATGCCTTAACTCATCATCATGTCATCTTGATCTGCCTACCTTCCCCCATTAAGAGCACCAGGGAGTCTTCAGCAGGACATATGCAGTCTGGTTGCGTGTCTGCATCTGTCATGGCTGTATACCAGCGACTGAGCCCTGACCCAGCCAGCATTTTTCACCAGGAGTGGAACCACATTCCCTGAAAGCACAACTCCCTAGGTAGCTGGGAATCACCTCCAGATGACTGCAGTCTCCCTGAGTCTGCTTTAAAGCAGCACACTACCACAAGGGTCTGTGTGCCTTCTTATACGGCCTCCTCACTGGCCTTTTACAAACCAGAAAGTTGAAGGAGGGCAAAGAACACTCAGAGTCTGGTTTAACCCCGTTTCCTGTCCCGGGAGGTTCACTGAAGCACACCTGGGGAGGCAGAGAGGCAACAGTACTGCTTGGCTCAGTGGGTCTAATTGCCTGCTCCAGGGAGTAAGGTTGAAACAGTAAGACAAAAGTTATTCAATTCCCACATGCAAACATTAAGTGTCATCATCTTGTGCCTTAATTCTCAGAAAATCACCATTGCTACTGAGCAAAACCAGAAATTCATCACATATTTAAAGCAACAGCATCCAAAATGCAAGTTTCCAGGTTAAAAAATGTTTCTGTGTTCTTTTATTTAAATGTGGCACTCCAGCCATTTTTTATATCTCAGATGACACTGGAGAGGTTTTATATCTGTTCAAGTGAAATAAACAACTCTCTAATGACACTACAGGTTTGAAATATAGCTTTACCCTATTAAGCCAGAATGAAGTTGGAGCTGTATCCAAACTATGAGCATTTTGAAGATAACAGGATGAGATATATCAAATATGTATATGGATATATATTCTGAGAATTTACCAAGTAGATATTAATGAGGCATATATTCCTCCTCTCCTTGCCCGCCAAGTTACAGTAAACACTGTAGTTGTCTAACTATGATGACTATTGCCCCACAAATCATAGCCCAGGGCCCTCTTTCTGCAGTGGGTAGCACTTAATCAGGCAGCTGCTTTTGCTGACATCACATGTTGCCCATAATGTGCAGGGTTACACATGGCTAAGCACAAATTACAAAGACAGGAGGGAAAGAACTGACTCCTCAGTTGCTGTTCCCTTAGAGCATTCATTTACTCCTTGAGTAGCAGAGCAGGTCAAACAGAATTTCTCATAAACAATTTGGTCTAGTTGTCTCCCCAAATTGGGATAAAATAAATAAAATGTCAAATTCCTTCCCCTATAAATACTCAATACGTTCACTTCAAACAAATGCTACGTCAGTAAGGCTCCAACATTCTCTTCGAGTTCATGTTTTCATTTTCTGTTGTACCGTAGCTGACATTAGAAAAGAATTCACAGTAGAAGTGTCATGTAATAAACTAATATATTTGCTCTGGCCACATCAAAACAAAACATTTTAATTATTTTCTGGAAAAGGGGCAATGAAATTGATGCAGAGGTCTTGATTTCATTGAATGCATGAACCTTTTCCCAATGTAAAATTGTTCCAGTAGAGAACTTTCTACAAGTTGTCAAAAAACAATTCCCTGGAAACAAAAGTACTGCTAGCTGTGTAGCTTCTCCTAATCCAGGCTTAGAGTTGTATTTCAAATCCTGGTGATATGTTCTTAACTTATTGCAGGTTAAAATGGGAATATTTCCTTAGAACTGACAATTTTAAAATGTGTAACCCAGCAGCTCTGCCATTTATATATATTTGCATTTGCTTTTCTGTATTGATAAAAATAAACACAGACAACTCTCTGAACACTGGGAGCACTGGGTGGCTGGAGTGCATAAAATAACTTGTTGCAATAGGTCAACACTGCACATGCAGCACAGTGCACAAGGTGCTGCACCCCTAAGGCAGTTTTCAGAAGCACCAATAAGTTTACAAAGCCAAGATGTGTTTTCACATTGTCACACCTCAGTGAAAAAAACCCTCTGAGATGATTATTAACTTGAGTACAGGATCACTGCTTGTGGGTCCAGGCTGGCTGGCATGTCATTTCCAAAGCAAGGGTGTCTCTGCTCTTCACTCATCAGAATTCTTTTTCTGGGGTCTGCATGGTCATGGTGTAGATACATCCTCTGCCAATTAGTTTTGCTTTGATTTTGGATACCTGAGTGGTTGCTACCCAGGAACTCAAAAGCCAGTCAGACTTGGCAATCTGCACATCTGTGATTGACACTTTCTTACTTTAATCTTCTGCATGTAGGAATGAAACCAACTTTTAAAAGACACAGTAGGCAGTAGACCATCTGTGTAAGCCATGAGAGCTGCCAACAACAGAGTACCCCTCCTGTGCTCTGCTTTTTAAATAGGCTCCTTGGGGAATAGCTGCTGAGATTCACAGCTCTCAAAGCAATCTAAGAATCAAGGAAATGTGATGCCCAATGGTGTGATGACTAATCCCTCAGGCTTTGGTGTTAGGTAGGATGGAGATGATGATGATGGTGACAGTACACTAATGAGAATGATGATGCTGTAGGCTGGGTAACTTACCTAGAATTCCTTAATTAGAGATGTCCAAAGCATGTAACCAGCTTGTCTTGTCTAATTTACTTTCTGGTAGTTCATATGTGGGTATTTACCTTATCCTTCTATGACTTTTTGTCCTTAACCTTACCTAAGCTCTTGAAAATCCATGTTAACTCTAATCTTAGCTTGAAATAATTTCATGTCCATGTTTTCTACCAGCTTGGCCTTTCCTTCTCACAACAAAAATCTACATAACATTTGCAAGTTAAACTAAAATGTCTTTCAACTTTTAGTCAATTTGTGAAGTGTAAAACTCCTCTTTTTAAACAAAACATTCTTTGGAGCTCAGGAATCTCTGAGCCTGAGAAAACGTGATGCATTTGTAACATGCTTAATTTGTAGTTTTTCATGGGTGCATGTAAAACTGAGAGAAATCCAGGAGTTTTGACAGCATTTTACTGAGACAACAAAAAACTCAAATATAAATTAGCAGATGTTATTCTAAGTGTATCAAAGCCAAATAAAATGTTTATGTGGACCCCTGCAAAGAAAAACTGCCAAGCTTCACATTATTTCAAGGCAATACAGTTTGCTGTAAAGACAACCACAGTTAATACTTTCAGATTTCCAAACCCATATTACCATGTGTTGAAAGATACATTCACTGTCTCCAAATAGCTTTACACTTTCAAAGGACATGGAAGCATATTTTCTGGTAAGTAATGTCAAAATTATACTGTTTCCACCAGAGAAGAGAAAACATTGTATTCTGAGGGGCAGAAGAAGAAAACACAAAGGCCCAACAAAGAAGCCTGTATGAACCTGTTTGTGTTTCCATACATTTTTTGTCAATGATACTCCAGATCTCAGTGTCACTGTGGTACTATTAGCAAAACTCCCATTTGCATCAGTAAAAATAAGACAAGGCTCCTTCTGTTAGCAATCACTGTACTGATTCTCAGTGCAAGTATGATAGGCAATATTGTGGACATCTACTTTACCACTTTCCACTCAGAGGTTGTTTTCTTTATTGACAGGATATAGCCTTGCGTATTATTGCAAGGGTTTTTGTCATGATTGAGATTTGTGTAAAAGCCTTTTATTTAGCACTGCCAGCTCTAATAGGGGAAATGACTGATCAGCACGTCTGACAGAAGTCTGTTTTTCGAAATTGCATTGTACCAAAGTGTCAGGTTCAAACACTGTGACAACCCTTTCCCTTATGCACTGAATTGCAAATAAGGACTCACCATGATTATGCAAGTGTAGTTGAACTTTTATGTTTAAACAGAAACATTAAGCTTATATTGTTTTCACATTCCAAGTACATGCACAGCAAGACACCGTGATACAAATTAAGGTCCCAGACCTGGAATAAGTTCAGAAAAGGTGAACCTTTCCGATTTCAATTATGTCCTGAATCCCCTGATCAGAATTCATTGCTTGATCAGTAATTTAACAGACCACTATTGTTTCTTCCTCTTTGTTGTTGTGGACAATTTTATTCTTAGGTAAAGTACTATGTCTGCTCCCTTCCCTCTTTGTTTTTCTCCCAGAAAATGTTAATCATAGCTGAATATCTAAAGATATTGACTTTGTATATATGCATTTTATTTGTATATTGTCAAAGTATATCTATCATGTTAAAAAATGCAAACATTACAAAACAATCAAGATACAAATCATCTAATGTTTGATTTTCAGCAGCGGGACTTAGATGACCTTAGATGTTAATATTCAAAATTTAGAAACACAAAATGTCCAGTTACCTCTGAATGTTAATCCCATGTTACTTACGTTTCTCCTGATGGTTATATGTCAAAATGCTTTGGAACTGCCAAGGTGCAGGACTCAAAATGATTCCTCAATGGTACCCACAACCTAAGCATTCCTAACCTATCTATCTCCTCTAATGTATCTGTATACCTAAGTATCTTGTTCATTGCATGATCATCTCAACTTTGTCCTATATAGCTTACTTACCATGCCACCTTTTTAATCTCTTTTCAGTTTGTGAATCTAAAAATACTCCTTTCGATCTCTGGCTTTTATAAATTGCCAGTACTATGGCAATTACAAATGCAATTCGGGACTGGAATGGATACGGGTACATAGTTGCTTCTCATGGTGTTCATTTGGGTTGTCTGACTTCTCTGTCTTCCCCTATCAAAAGCAGTCATGGAAAAGGATGATCTGGCATCACTGAAACAGTTCCCCAAATCCTTCAATTTCCCCTCCCAAGGAAGTACTAGACCATGCTACGCAATTGGTTGGTTGTTGTTTTGTTTGTTTGTTTTTTTTATCACTATAGACAATACTCTCAATTTTGAAGCTTTATTAACCTGTGTATGTGATTCCCACTGAAGAATATTATGCCTGTAATAGATGAGGACTGAGGGCTGGCAGTAACAGAGAAGAGTAAATAAGGAATAAAGGCATTAAAAAAAAAAAAGACAACACATGCAGATATTCAGACACATCCATATATTAATGGAATTGTTAAGTTGTTAATTAGAATTGTAATTTTTTCTTATATCTACTATTCAGAGATGACATGATGGAATGACTTTTTAGGATGGCTTTGAAAGAGGAACAAGAAATGGCTTCACATGATTTTATATGGGTTTTGCTAGGGTCTTTTTTTGTTAAAACAACTAGTAGATTGGGCGGAATAAAATCATTTTCAGTGGAGCAAGACTCATGAAAAAAAGCCACGTGAAAAAATCTTTGCTTTTTACATCAAAATCATTCCTGTCATATTACAAATACCTTCCATGAACTCACCCCAGATTCAGAAGTTATTTGCAGGTTGTTGTCCTTCATTGCAATGTAAGCCTTTCCAAATCTTCCTTTGTTGATTTGAAAACTATTTCTAATTTCTAGTTTAAATTTATACATTTGTATTCATTTAATTTTCTGTAAGTACTATCCATCAGTATTTATACCTTTGCATTTATTTCCTGAATGTATTTATGAAAAATAATCATACCCTTCTCAACTTTTATTTTGCTAGGCTGAACAAATGAATTCCTTTTAATCTCTTTATATACGATAAGTCCTCCATTCCCTCTAGTTATACAAGTAGTCCTCCTTTGCTCCTGTTCCAGTCTCAGTGGATTTTGTTAGTTTGTTTTAAACACAGATTGCTTAACACAGTATTACTGTATTCTAACTGTGCTCCTACTAATAGCCTTGTAAAGCAGCTATACACTGCCTGGAATAATGTTTCTCCTGAAAGTATCTCCCATTATATACTGCAAACCTGCCACCTTTTTTCCATGGCTGATGTTTAACCATCATCTTGCTCATTTAGATTTGTTCTACTTCTATCACATTAAATTGATGAACCACTTTTGCTTAAAACAAATGTTATGCTATCCATTCCAACATACATGATCTTGTACTTGATCTGATCTATCTCATTGCTATCACTCCATCCCTTGAACATATACCATATGATAATCTCGTCTTTCCCCAAACTGGTAGTAAGGCTTGGGTTGGTAGGTTGGTATCACCTCTACTTTTCTACATCACCAAGCTCATTAATGAAAACACTAAACAAAGGTTTTAAAAAAAAAAAGCAGCACCCAAAGAAAATAACAAGTGAACGAACCCCTTTCTTTCTGGTAGCAATGAATTATCATCTCTCTCTTAGCCAGCTTTTTATTCACCATACAATAAATTCCATGCATCCCATCTCCACTTCAGTGATTACTTGTGGGCATTAAATCTAATGCTTTTTCTTAAACATAGCTATACAAAGTTCATGAATTTACAATTTAAAAAAAAAAAAAAAACAGTTATCTTAACAGGCATTAAGTTGATTTGATAGAAATTACCTGTGACAAAACCATTGTAAATTTTAGTTTACTTTCCATTTGCACCTGCATCCTTTACATAATATTCTCAGACTGCAATGAACAGGTATTTCCTGGACTACCTTCCCACCACACTCTCTTTTTCAAAAGTAGATACTGTGGTTAGTATTTTATTTGTAGCTTTCAATGTCCTAAATCCAATTCCCTACTAACAAATTAACTGAAATCATTACTACTGGATTTGCAAATTCATTTTCCAATTCTTTTAGTATTTTCAAAAGGTGGTTAAATTTTAACCAATTAGTAGTCCAAATACTGTTTTCATCACAGATTTGGCAGCTTTCATTACATAGCGTGCAGTTTCATGAGTACCTACAACTATCCTTATATACATTACTGTCCAGATCAAAACTGTAAATAAACTATTCATTTAGTCTCTGGTTCATAAAGACTTGCTTTAGCCTTATATGCATCCTTGATATTTGGAATGTGTTGAATAGGCCTCCCCTTTTACCTTTTTATTATGTGGCTGAAAGCATTATGATTTATTATGATTTTTATTTTCCTTTACAAGGTGAAGAGCTCCTCAGCTTTCAGCTATTTCCACTCTATTCCTTAATTCCCTTAATTTCAAGAATGAGCTCTTTTGTCCATCATCCTTTTTCCCATTACTTGGCTGTACCTTTCTTCTGAATACCTGTGTGAGTTGCTTATTCTTTACTCATTACTTATCTTTTGTCAGTTTATTGACTTCTCTCTGAGATACAAACTCTCGAAAATATTTACATTTACTTAAAGTAAAGTAAAGTAATGTAAATTCTGGGCATCTTCCATGTTCAAAATCTTTGGGTCTTCTCCTCAGTAAATCACATTAACAACTTTCTTCCATTTCTAAGGCTTTGCTCTTATCCACAGAGCTACTTTTCTATAATTTACATTTTAATAAGTACTGAAGCAGGTCAGGATTGTTCACTCCCAGCCTTTTTTCCATGATCTGTTCTCAGTAAGCTACACATCCCCATTAATTCTAAAAATCTAATTTGTTAGTTAATTATTTACTTAAAATTTTGATCCTCGGTAAAGATTTTGTAGAAGAATTTGCTGCCTGTCTCCACCAAAGATATAAACCTATGACAGGAAGAAAGAACTGGAAAGGACAAGACAGTAGGGGAAAAAAAGTGTAAAAGATTTAGAAATGTGGACAGGACACAATGAAAAAAAAAAAAAAAGAAGAAAAAAAAATGGAAGAATTCAGGTTAATACAATTAGATGGGGACAAAATAACAAAAACCATAAATTTTCAAGGCAGAAAGAAACCTACACAGTCAAGACAGGAGTGATAGTGGAAAGCAATTTAGACAGCAGTATGAAATACGGCAGTAAAAGCAAGCCAATGTAATTTCAGTCTGTCTATGCATTGGTATCATGACATAGTGCAGCACTCTATCATCTGGAAAAAGGAAAAGTAACTCAAGAATTTAAGGATGTTTCTATTGTGCACCTTATATGAGGAAAAGTGATTCTATATTGTACTACAACCACCATAGCATCTCCTTCCTAACTATACCTGGGAAATGGCTGGCTCAGACTACACACAGTTGCCTAAATGCTGACTTTGTCAAAATATTCTTTTTAGATGCACAATGTGGATTCCATGCTGGCTGCAATATTGCTGGCTGCAATATTCACAACTGGGGAAACTGAAGAAAAGTGTAATGCCTAGGTTCAGTCCTTACTAAACTTTCTGTTTGCATTGTTAAAACACTAAAACAAGTCATGAGCACTTGGGCCTCAGTCATGAGTCCCCTTGGGCCTCTGAATTCAGCCCAGGAAGGCAGCAACTACCTCAGACCTACAGACAGTGTAAATACTTCAGCACTAGGTCAATCTATTCCAGCCCTGCCATAAAAAAGGCAGCCTAATTTCAGTATATGCAGATTAGTCTTCCTATTTGCTTGGATTCCACAGTGTTACCACCTATACTGACCTTTGAAAAACAGGATTTCTCCAGTACCTCACCACTACTCAGCCCTCCTCATCACAAGCTGTCACCTTGACTGATCAGTAAAAAGTAAGCACAGTTTCTGTAGAGTTTTAAAGTATTTATTGTTATCATGTAGCAGAAATCTAGTCTTTCTGGTATGCACAAGGCAATGAGGTTTAACACTTTACTGATTACTAAAAAGAGCTGACAGCGCTGAGCACAGAATCATTAGTATTCCCTAAGACAGCAACGTAATGTTGTGTAGCCCCAAAATCCTCCTCTCAGCCCCTCATCTCTTTTCCATCTTCCTCTGAATTACCATCCCTCCTTTGCTGACTGCAGAACCTCTGAGCAGTTTGTTAGCTGAACCACATTAAGACAGCAAATATGGCAAACACAGAGTGACTTCTTAGCAGAGCACTAATACCGTTTATCAGGTATTTGTAAATCATTCTGTAAATACCTGCCACTGGTTTCCTCTGTGTGTTCTTTGTTTTAGGGAGACCTGTGCTTGCAAGGCCATTTCAGTAGGGAAACACCTAAAGCTGTGATCCAAGTTACATATGCAATGTAAACATATCCCAGAGTAGCAAACAGTGAGATACTGTGCTGCCCCAGCCACCGCAGTGTTGAGCTCTTCTCAGTTCAGATTTCACTGTGTACTGTGCTAGACATGAAATCTTCTATGAAATAGACATGAAAATCGCAATTTGGCTGGCAAACTTTTGTGATATAGTATATGCAGAATCCAGGAAAAAATATATCTACCTTCAACATACAGTTAGGAGAAATGCTTTGGGTTTCATCATTTAATGGATTCAACTGGCCTTTCCTGAGATCTGAAGAAAATATTTTGAGTTTGGTTTGAATCTTGGGTGAGAATGTGAATGGAGCTTTTATTTTAGGTAATAGGGATCATAGGACATATCTATTTGTTGGTCCTTATTTGCATATCCTAAAATAATTCCTGGGCCCATATATTTTTACTTTTGCAATGAGAGTCTTTTGTATCACTCATCTGCATATAAATTTAGTGCAGCTAAGGCACCATATTTCTCTGTTCTATATCTCCCTCCCCTAAGATTTGTGTCATCAGCAAATTTTAGTCATTTTGTAAAATGTATTTTATTTTAATAACTATCTTCCTCCAGCTATGCCCTATATGCTCGGTTTCCAGATCAGTCTTGAGTGGGATGTCCTGTGAATTCTAATCACTGAAATCATATTCATATCTACGCACAAACTCTGCCTCTAAACTTATATCGAAGTCAGTCTTAGGCCCACCTGTTTTAAGGATTAATTTTCAACTGCTGTACTAGAATCTATAGATGTTTGAGTTCACATATTACTGAAGGATTTGATAGACAGAGAGATACAAAGGTTTAGTAACTTAAATCATCATCTGACCTATACTTGGGTTTTAATTCCCACATCAACTATGCCTATAATCTTTAAAGCAAACATGGATTACAGTAAGCTCAAATGAAAGTTGATATTATAGTGTATATTGTCAGTGGAACTATTTCACCAGCTCATTGGATTTTCAAGAAGTCTGACAGCATTAAAGACATCCCTTGTTTGTCTTGATCTAAAGTCAACAGAATTTTACCTTAGAAATTAATATTTATAGCCATTTGTCTCAGTGAAATCATAAGCTGACTAAGATATTTTTATTTTTCTGTGCTTTGAATCACCTCCATATATTATACAAGTAGTTTTCATGAAGGTGGTTGCTTTACATTAATCTCTAAAAAATGTAGTGTTTATCCTGCTAGGAAAATGAAGTATTACAGGACAACATATTCCTTATATTCCTTATATTCCTGCACACTGTCATGTGAATTTGGGTAGAGATAGGATTTTACCTTCTGTACCTATAAGATAGAAACAACAAACTTTTTCCTGCCTGATCATGAGGTCTGCAAAACTGAATCAATTAAGGCTTCAGCAGATCTGAGATCTTAATATAAAGCATAGCTTTGATGGGCAAATGAAAGTGTAAGTATTTTAAGGTACCTTTCCTATAGTGAGTGTGATGAAAGAGTGGTTATACTCTCCTAATGACACAGAGGCAGGAGTCAGAGCCTTGTTCTGTTTTCACTGCCAAATCTGAATGCTAAATAAATGCCTAATCATTTAGAGTGGCCTGCAAGTATTAGGCTTGTCCCTCTCCTTCCCTCTGCTGAGGAACTTGGTGTGTCTTAACACAACCTCACTGAAGTTCTGCAGGTTAAAATGTATTGGCCTGGGTGTTTCCTTATGTACAAAGAATATTTCAAGCCAACCCAAAGAAGCTTAGTGAGACAAAAACTGTACTACTGTTTTTAAGATAGATTCTGCTACCAAAGAGGTGATGTTATTGATTCTGGTTAGCGGAAATGCCAGAAGCAATGTGTACAGTAGAGGTTCTGAATCTTATTCTTTGGTTCCTAAACTGTTCAGCACCAAAAGAAATAATTCTGGAGAGAGCATAGCTATTAACATAAGCTACATTCCACTGTTAGCAATGTAATAATATGAGTAAAAAGAACAGAAGTCATTGCTTTTAAAATATATTTTATAGTAAAGTCATTAAATTCTCTGTGATTTTTTTCATTTTATTTCCAAGGGCTTAAAAGTATTTGGAGATTAAAAAAAAAAAAAACAAACATTAATTTCAAATCTACTTTCCCTCTCCTATAACTACTAGGTGATGATTTGTACCCACGCTTAAATCAGAGATTATATCTGTAGAAGTCACCCATGATTAAAGCTCTGTCATTTTACCATCCTTTTAAGAAATATTTACTGTTTTCAGGATCTGTGTATTTTTAATATTCCTGTAGCGAAGCAACATATTGCCTTAATTAAAATAAGTGACATTAATTCATGAATCTCTGATTGGAATTTGTCAAATAGTGATTAAGGTGTAATAGAAAGATGCAATCATAGCTACCAGGAATTCAGCAGTTGTCTCACAGTGAGAATCTCTTGACCTTACAACTCATTTACTCTTCAGCTTGGCCTGGTAATCTCCGGAAGGAAATGATGTGGAACACATGAGGATTCAGGTCAGAAACTTGTTAGAATCAGTGTGAAAGAGCAAAAGATTATTTGGACTCTCAATAAATTATGACTGAAAATTATTTCAAGGGAAAATTATGCTAGGATGCAAAAGCAGCAAGCATAAAAATCATTAAATAATATACCCTTATTCCACTGAAACCATACCAAGCCTGATATATATTGACACTATACAAAATGCCTACTCAGGAAAAGACTGATTTTCTATGTTATATCATAAATACTTCTGTTTTCAAAAGCTTCTTGCTATTTGTGATAACGGATGTCAAGAAACACATACACAGTTCTACTATGTGCATGTAGTTTTTTTCCTATTTGCTCCACTTCTTACACTGATAAAGCCTTGTAGTAATGATATGCAAAAATATTTGGACAATAAACAGAGTCAGGGTTGCTTATTTACAAACAACAAAACACCATAAAACTCCTGTCATTCTCACAGTCTGATACTGTGCTCATTCACAGTCCTCTTTACTGCATAAGAGTACCTATACCTGGAATTTTGTACACAAATTGGAGGCAGAACAACATGTCCAAAAAGCTTTTTTCAGTCTCAAATCATAACTGGTAATATCTGAGGAAAGTACACTCTTTGGCAGGTTGCAGTGGGGTATTATTGCTTTCTCTATGTTTGCTATTACTTCCTACCTGGGAGTGGTTAAATGTTGTTTAACATTATCTTATTACTTTCCCACTGCTTAGCTTTTGCCTTGAATCCAGATCTTATCTAAACTCTACCAGTTTGGGGAGTGATATCCCACACAGACCTATCACATCTGTCTTACTGCTATTCCAAATCTCTAATCTTGATGGGTAGGTCCTTGCTCCCCCTCCAGGTTTCCCACAACCTCTCTACTAGATGAAGAATGCTTATTCTACTTATATTGACCATAAATCAATCATCTAGCTATGGCTCACATGTCGCTTCCTCTAGTTGCTGTCTAGTGACAGCACACTCTCTTCAATACCAAGATCTCAATCTTTCTTGAGGGACTGAAAGTCCAGTAGAAATTTCACTCGGTGATTATGCTTTGGTTTGTTAATTGCATATCTCAGTCTGACAACCTACCTATATGTAAAGAGGATTTTCAGTGGCCCTTTGGCTTCATCATGTTCTTAAAGACCAGAAGTGTGGCTGTCCTATTCAACACCAACAGAAAAGGTAATCTTCAATGGAAAGTGCCCTTTCTGCTTCCAAGACACTTTCTGACAAAAGATGAAGGCCTGTAAAACACCGTGCACACTTATTCACACAAGTAAATGCAAATATAAGGGAAGTGATCTTAAGCAATCATGTTAACATCTGGAAAAATCAATCACTTAAGAGACAAGATCTCCATAAAATGAAGCAAAAAAATAGTATGCAATATATGGAAAAATACTTCAGGATGATCACAAATTAGGGCTTGTCAGAAAAGTGTGTTCTCTCAGACAGTAGTAAATATGTTGTGATTTCACTATTGCTACCAAGTACTTAACAGAGTGAGCAAGAAGAGAAATTCTCAACTCGTGAGAGCTAGATTTTGTGATACCTACTTTCAAAAATGCATTTTAGGATCAGTTAGTAGATGCTATCCTTAAAATGTCTAGTGACACACACACCACCTTGGGAAGTCAGTAAAATGTTTGCATCGATATTTATTGCACTTGGTGCAATCCTTAAAAATAATCTCATGACATTACAACTGCCATTAAGAGACTCTTTCCCAAATTACTTGCCGTTGTACAGGAAACCACCAGATGGCGACTAAAAATGCAGCTCTTCATCATTTCCTGAGATTGTATACTGTTCTGTTCATCTGTCTTCAGACCTAGCTTTCTGGTGGCCTTAAAGGGCAGACAACTTAGAGTCGATGAAAAGAAAGCATTTATCACCTTCTGCAGTTTACACCTCCTTGCTAGCCAAAATTATAAAACAGCTGCAAGCAACTTAAACGTGCATAGATCTCCTCATAATGACATACTCCACTAAACTTTATTCTACAGGTTCTCCTTTGCTCCCAGACTAGCACAGTCTCTGAATGTTGCAAAAAGATAAATTTACTATTTTATTCTTGAAATTCTAGGGCACCTATCAGTACAGTGTCTGGGAGCAAGTCATATTATAACAGGGAACTGGAGCCCAACTGATGTAAGAGATAAAGTACATTAGCAACAGAAGAAAATCATAGTAATAAAAGGAAAAAGGCTGGTGACAGAAGTGAGAAAGTTTTTCTACTATTATAATAATGTACATATTTATTACTCTGTCTCAGTCTTGCTTTAGTCACAAAACAATATGAAATGTGTATCAAATAAATGAGAGTCTTCTTGTAGCCGGTGTGTCAGCTTAACTGGGTTTATGGTTTTCTTTGTTACATCTGCTTCATTAATTTGTTTTATATGACCTGTGAAACTACTGGGAACATATTTTGCTGCTAAATAAGTTATGCGGACAGTAATTATAAATGGATATTCAGTCTGCAGTTGCCTTCCTGTGTACATGTTATAATCTACCCCTTCAGATACCAAAGCTAATTACAAAATGTCCACAGTTCTTGAATCCTCTAGTTTGACTAGTTTTGCAGCTTCCACAGCTAGTGGCACTTGCATTTGTTTATGTTGCAGTGAGTTCCCTGGGCCTTGCTCAAAAGAACATGCTTGCCATACTTGCATTGCGTACATTGAGTATTTGGACATGCAAACTACTGGTTAGAAGACTAAATGAACCTTTATGCCCAACCTCTTCAGTTTATATGAGGAAAAGTAAAGCAGATGTATGGACCAGAGTCTTCTGATGTATTCAGGAGCTAATCTTTCTTCTTTTACCCTGTGACGTTTAGCTCCTTAGAGTGCTCTCTGCTTGGAGAAAGACATTTTGTAGCAACTCAAATGGGAAGCTAAGTTATGTGAAGAAAAACTGAATTTTGTTTGTCAAAATACATCCCATATATATGAATTTCAAGAAGGACTTCGTGTTCGTGTTGGTGCATAACCAGGATGAACTATTCTTGGAGGACAGAGTAGTTAAATGATTAGGCCATTCAGAGAGATTTGGAAAAACACTTCAGCTCTATCACCCACACATGCCCAAGCAGACTGCCAAATTTCATTGTCAGTTCCATGTGGACAATTGTATATATACCATTTGTTTAAACAAGCTATGTGTAATTAGCACATCAAGGTACCTGTAGATATGCTTGCAAATTCTGCAATCATAAGTTAATTCTTTCATCAATGTATTCCGTAAATAGAGAGAAGCAGGGGATTTTAAGCTATCAAAGCTCCTAGGCTTCTCCATGCTATCAACCACTTGCAAGTATTGGAGGAATAATAAGTGTGGTTATAAAAAACTTTACTCACAGTAATTGGACATGTTTAGAATTGAGTACTTACTCTCCTCATATTTAGTAGCAGTAGGATCCATACTGCTATAAATATTGTGTAGAACAAAACTGATAGTGTAGAAGTATAGAAAGGTATATTCAATGGAAATTAATGTTTTCTTCTGTGTAATTCCTGAAAGGCAAATGATCTACTTCTGACTGAACGCTCAGAATTGGTATGACTCCCCAAGTTTAAGAAGCTTGCAGTAAAACCATTTCAGACATTATTTTGTATAGAATGGTATTGTCTATATCTACTATGGATTTAACTCTTCTTTCATCTGATTGTTGGATGAACACGAGTTCTTTTCATTCATAAGAATATTTTTCTTTTTTTCGTAAAGTAATGGAACTACTATAGTGATTTACATGAAGGCTGGGATTCAACTATCCTGATTTCAGTTATCTTGATACCTTTTAAACTGTGTAGTCACTGAAGAAGCAAGTACCTCCAAAAAACAATTCATTCAGTTCTTGGATAGAGGAATTGTTCTCTGGAGATGTGTGTTCCTTGCCACTGACTAGAGAAGACGCCAAGATTACATAGATCCTTAACTTTTAGACAGCTGAATTTCAGTGGGATAAACCCCATTCAAGGGGCGTGACACTGGCACACAGGTTTCCTAATGTGCTGTACAGTGCATGGTCAGCTTTCCTTTATCCTGCTCTACAATTTCCCTCTCTTGGCTTGGCTCGATGTGGACTATCTCCCCTGCACTACCAGCCTGGATGAATCTTCCATTGATACTTTCCCCTTGACGAAGAACTACCATGCATTTTAAAATACAGTGGGTTTGGGGGTTTGTGTTTGTTGGGTTGTGTTTTTTTGGAGGGGGGGGATGCTGGGGGTTGTTTTTTGGTTTGTTTGTTTTTTTTTTTCAATCAGATATTTCCCCATATTCTGAACTTATTTATCAAGGAACAAAGTAGGAATTGTCCCCAACTACCTCTTGATCAAAATGACAATGACTACTTAAAGCTCAGTGAAAGAAACGAATTTTCTTTCCTTAATGTATTTTTTCAGTTCCAATCTGATTAATTGGATATTACCAAGAATATGCCTTATTTATCAACTTAATAATTTTGCTGTAAAAATAAAGGCATCAAAAATGTAAATCTAACGTGTTCAAAGAGCTTGGAAATGTTGAAGCTTCACCACAAGTTGAACTGAACTTGTCATCAAGGATAGTTTAGTTTTGCAAAGTTGGCTTGTAATGAATAGGAAGGAGACTATTACTTTACCAAAGAACTAGAGTCAGTACAGTTATTATATCAAACAACAAATATTTAATATTAGAGGAATTAAACATGGAAATAACTGCAGGTGTAGCTTGACAAAGGATACAGTGTACTCCTCATAATTTTAAGTCTTGACATCTGTTTTATAATTTCAGTTATGACATACCTTACATAGCTGATGTAGCTGTAAATTGCCACTTACATTTAACCATATTGGTTCAATTTCCTCACCCCTTATAGGCAGAAATCAGATTTTTAAAAAGTAAAAACAATCTTCTGACCTCACATCCAATTAATCATGCAAGCATATATCCTTTACGAGTTGGATGTGATGATAGTTTTCAAAAAGAGTTCATATACAGTATATTAAGTATTTACTTGATAGTCACATCCAATTAGAGTGCATTTTGTTGTTGTTGCTTTTTTTCCTTAACCTAATAGATGTACTGAGATGTGTCCAAAAATAATTAAAAACTTAAATGAAAGAAAGAAAACATCAATATTTTATCCAAAGTGTTGGAAACAACCTACCAGTGTATTACGATACATTCCAGAGCAATTTGCTTCATTTACAGACTAGCTCTCTGACAAATTTTCCTTTCAAAATAAAATGTAAAACCCAAACATACAGTATTCTGAAATATAGCTGCAATGTGTTCCTGTCTTCCAGCCAACTCTATTTACCATAATAGAGAAGATTGCATAAATTGGTTTAAATTTGAGGGTTTTTTGGTAAACCTATACCGTGAAGATGTGCTTCTTGATGGTGAGTGCAATTTGAGTTCTTTGTTTGTTTGTTTTTCAGTCACTTTTCCAAAAAATGTTTGGAGATGGGGCTGGCCCTAAAACTTAAGGTACAGAAAATGTTGTCCCACACTATAAGGTGTGCTAAACAGGTATACCATCTCAGGGACAGCACTGGAATTAAAGTGCTTCCAGGAAATATCATGTTATTGCTATTAGTTCTCAGTACTCCTCTAGGTACTCCAGCATACGTTCCCCCCTCTTCTAGCCAGCTCCACCTGAGGTGTGATTGAGGTGCATCTTCAAGCACCCTTGAACAGCAGCACCATGGTTCTCCTCAGATCCTCACAGTGAGAGGTTGGGTGCCTTATAACTACCATAGGAAGAGGGGAAATGATAGATAAAAATGTAATGCTTCTTACTCTTAAGACCAGTCTAGCACTCAGTGTTCTGCAGGTGTTTACTACTATGTATCTGAGTATATTCAGTTGTCTGGATTTCATGCTGAACATTCTGTATTCCATAATATATGAAAAATATATTATATTATATTACATATGAGTATGTAGTATATGTGTACATGATATATTATATATAATGTCTAATATATATTCTATAATACATGAACATTCTGAGCGTTGTCTTATCCCAAAATGTTCATTTATTTGGACCTGATGACAAAAATGTTTCTCAAGTGCAAATTTTTATTTCTAGTTTTTATAGGTTACATGCAATGAACATGCCCATTAGAGTTTAATTGGATTGTACTAATTTTAAGCACTGGTACAAGACTTCATGTACCACAGCCTGTGATATAAGCTATTGCTTCATAAATGCACTAGAAATATACTAAGAAATATAAAAGAAAGAAAGAAATATGAATATCTGTATTCTTTAGGGCTCTTGTTGAAAAGGCTATTATGTGTGAATGTTCTGTCAATTAGATTTCACTTACTATAGGTTTCATTTCATAAATAAAGTAGAAAGAATGAGTGAAAATAATTTTTCTACATCACCTATTTCCTTCAAAACCAGAGCATATTCCAATTTAAATGCCTTTAATAAATGTGAATTGTGAGTAAAAAGTAAAATAAGAAGCATTAGAAATGAAGTTTGTGCGTGTTTTTCTCAGATTGTTCACCAATAAAACCAAAGACCTACCAAAAATTCCATTTGAGCCCGGCCTTCTACAGGTCTATTAGCTAGTCACCCAGCTTTCAGCTGAACTACTAACTTTGAAAAACTGCTTTCTTGTTAATGTATGGGACATAAAAACAGCAGTGAGAACAAACATAAACTTCTGACAGCAGCCCTCTTCTCCTAACCCATTATTCTGGGGAAAAAGCCATCATCTTCTCCAATATACAATGCTGTATAGACCAGGCAATCCGCCAAGACCTCCATTCTTTGTAACATTAGAGCAGATCAAAAACAATCAATTTAAAAGACACCACCTCCATTAATGATGGAATCCAGCTACTTAACCAAAATACCAACTATTTTTAAATTAGGAACATACCCTGAAGCTGATTTTAGAGACCGGAAAAACAAAAGGAGGAGGTGGTAAGGAGGGAATGTATCATTTCAGTGCTGTTTCTGCTAGTCTGACTTTCCTCTGAGCAAGGCAACTGGAAAGATGGTAATTTTCAATTACCACACTCTCCCACTTAAATTCTTGTCCTTCAAAAGAAGCAAAGTGACATCAGTCACCATATGTCATAAATTCCAGGAGCTAATAATAATTAAGAAACATCAGTGCTTGGTGTGACGTAAGCAAAATATTTTAATAAGTATCTCACATATGCTCACCCCAAAAAGCAGACAAATTATTAAATTAGTGTAACTAAACCAAAAGTTCATTTAAACATATTTATGGGAAAAGAGGATTTTTCTGATCAGGCCTATTTGTTCATACAGATCTTAACCATAAGGACAACTGTGAGCACAGTTTTGCATCTCCAATTGTTTGAGATTTTTTATTGTTAATTTCTGTGTTTACTTACACAATTTATAGGAACTGCTTTTGTGTGAGAGAAGCTGCAGCCTCATATTACAATAAGGCAAAGAAACAGTTTCTCTCCATAAACTGACATGTTTNATCCTTTCATTCCCCAGTCTGTATTGCCCCGACCCACATGCAGGACCTTGCACTTGGCCTTGTTGAACCTCATGAGGTTCCCATGGTCCCAATACAGACCCCTGAGGGACACCACTCGTCACCGATCTCCATCTGGACATTGAGGCATTAACCACTACCCTCTGGATGCATCTATCCAACCAATTGCTCACCCACTGGAGCACCCATCAAATCCATACCTTTCCAGTTTAGAGAGAAGGATGTTGTGGGGGACCTTGTCAAAGGCCTTACAGAGATCCAGATAGATGACATCTGTAGCTCTTCCCATGTCCACTGATGTGGTCGCTCCACCATAGAAGACCACTGGGATAGTCAGGCAAGACTTGCCCTTGTTGAAGCCATGCTGACTTGTCTCAAATCACCTCCCTGTCCTTCGTGTGCCTTAGCATACCTTCCAGGAGGATCTGTTCCATGATCTTCCCAGGCACAGAGGTGAGACTGACTGGACTGTAGTTCCCCAGGTCTTCCTTTTTTCCCTTTTTAAAAACGGGGCTTATGTTTCCTCTTTTCCAGTCAGCAGGAATTGCACCGGACTGCCATGACTTGTCAAATACAATGGATAGTGGCTTAGCAACTTCATCTGCCAGTTCCCTCAGGACCTGTGGGTGGATCTCATCAGATCCCATGGACATGTGCATCTTCAGGTTCCTTAGATGGTCTCGAACCTTCTTCTGCAGCTTGGGCTTTGGGGCTTGGACACTTGCTGGTGAAAACCGAGGCAAAAAAGTCATTGAGCACCTCGGCCTTCTCTGTATCCCAACTAGCCAGGCCTCACATTTTGTTCCAGGGAGGGCCCACATTTTCCCTAGTCTTCCTTTTCTCCCCAATGTATCTATAGAAGCTTTTCATGTTGCCCTTGACGTCCCTGGCCAGATTTAATTCTATCAGGGCTTTAGCTTTCCTAACCTGATCCCTGGCCACTTGGACAATTTCTCTGTATTCCTCCCAGGCTATCTGTCCTCACTTCCACCCTCATTAGGCTTCCTTTTTGTGTTTGAGTGTGTCCAGGAGCTCCTTGTTCGTCCACCCAGGCCTCCTGGCATTTTTGCCCCATTTCCTCTTTGTTGGGATACATCTCTCCTGAGCTTGGAGGGGGTGATCCTTGACTATTAACCAGCTTTCTTGGGCCCCTCTTCCCTCCAGGGCTTTGTCCCATGGTACTCTACCAAGCAGATCCCTGAAGAGGCCAAAGTCTGCTCTCCTGAAGTCCAGGGTAGAAAGCGTGTTGTGTGCCCTCCTTGGTGCCCTAAGGATCTTGAACTCCACCATTTCATGGTCACTGCAGCCAAGGCTGCCTTTGAGCTTCACATTCTCCACCAGCCCCTCCTTGTTGGTGAGAACAAGGTCCAGCATAGCACCTCTCCTCATTGGCTCTTTTACCACTTGGAGAAGGAAGTTATCATAGATGCATTCCAGGAATCTCCCAGATTGCTTACATCCTGCCGTGTTGTTCCTCCAAGAGATATCGGGGTGGTTGAAGTCCCCCATGAGGACCAGGGCTTGTGAACGTGAGGCTGCTCCTCTCTGTCTATAGAGGGCTTCATCCACTTGGTCTTCCTGGTCAGGTGGCCTGTAGCAGACCCCCACTGTAATGTCACTTGTCCCTGCCCTCCCTTTAATCCTGACCCATAAGCTCTCAGTCAGCTCCTCATCCATCCCCAGGCGGAGCTCCATGCACTCCAGCTGGTCATTGACATAGAGGGCGACATCCCCTCCTAGTCTCCCCTGTCTGTCCTTCCTAAGGAGTCTGTACCCCTCCATCCCAACACTCCAATCATAGGAGCCATCCCATCACTTATCCATGATGTCAATGAGGTCATAGCCCTGCAGGCGTGCACATGTCTCTAACTCCTCTTGTTTATTTCCCATGCTACATGTATTTGCATATAGACATTTAAGTTGGGCCCCTGATGAAGCTGTCTTACTGTCTGGGGTTCCTTTGTGCCGCGCTTCAGGCACTCTCCTGCTGACCTGTGATCTTTCTCCAGGCTCTAGGCATCTATTGCTGGCCCTGGCATCAAACTGGTAGGAGTGAGATGGATTGAGTTTCCCCTCCCTCAGCAACTTTCCGTCAGAAAGTCTTGTGTCTACATTTTCTCTGTAGTGTGGCAGGCAGTTCCTCATAAAACATGTTTGTATCATCAAAGGCAAGAGGATTTCACACAATTTTCATTGAAGCAGGTTTTGGTTTATGCTCTATTTAAGAGCTTCATTGTACTTCAACACCAAGAATAGTTAGTCAAGATGTCCACTTGGTAAATCTGAAATCTCTGGACATGCCAGTGAACAGTCCAAAATCCAGACTATACATGCCAAGTCTACTAATGCCCACTGCTGTGGCTTCCAAAGTATTTTGAGATAAGGACTTTTTCTTTTTTTTTAATAATGGCAATAGTAAAGCAGTAGATCGGATGCCCGAGAGAGGTTGTGAAATCTCTATCTTTGGAGATTCTGAAAACTTGGCAGTACAAGTTATCCCTGCTTTGTGCAGGGTTCACTAAGTCACAGTGCTCTGCAGGTCACTAAGTTGATTGTCTAACCTAGATCTCTCTATGATTCAACAGAAAGCACAGGAGATTGAGTAGTATCTCTTACTTCTCCCATTGTTAAAAAGGCAGCTGAGGGTCACTCTGGACATTCAGCTCCAGAGGGACTGTGGAAGGCTATGGTGTCTTGTCTTTCCATCAGACAACACCACAGACCTGTCAGACCTTCATTTCCTGGTTCATTCACTCTCAGAACTTCTGATTTCTCAGATCTTAGAGCATGATCCTTTCTTACCTGATCTCACCTTCTGTCCTCCTCTCTTGCCCCTGACTCTCTTCTCTGTTGGCCTATGGATTCACCAAGAAAGTGAGGCATAGTAACCTGATATGGTCTTCTATCTTGACATCACATTAAAGGAAACAACAAAAAAGTACGTTGCCAGGGCAATAACAACCTTCCGTTCTGTTATTAGACTTCCCTGCTCAACAGGCTGCCCGAAGTATGGCATCTCACCTTTCAACTCAAAGGTAAGTTGAGAGATCTAGAGGAGACATGTTTGCAACTATCCATTGTCTGTGAACATCCAAGTGGGAAGAATATACCCACTGCTGTGCCTCGCAGTATGGGGACACTCCAGAACAACTTGCTAAAGCGAGGCAACATTTTGACCTCCTTGGTGTGTAGCATACTGAGGTTGCAGATTTCTTCCATAGCATTGTTGCCCCCCTAAAACAGTCCTAAGTCAGAATACACTTAAATCTTTATATATTTGTTACTATTCCTATCCCTCTATATGATCATTAATTTTGAGACAAAAATGAACAAGACAATGCAATGTGAGAATTTATGAAAGAAACATATTCTAAATAACACAAGCTCCAATTACAACTCCCACTCACTATAAGCTTAAGTAAAACTCCCACTGACTTCAGTAGGAGTTTTGATTGAGTAAGTACTTAATTGGCCCAGTGTCAGTAAACTCACAAATGCAGTAAGATTAAAAAGAAATAGCAAACTGCCAAAGAAATGACTGTTAGGATGCTCAGTTCCAAAATGTCAGTCCTGAAATATCTGTGCTTCCCAGCCCTAAAAAATATTGATGCAGGCCTGACTTCTGGGTTAACTCCTAGTTCAAGATGAAACAAAGTCAGTACTGAGGTGTATATGTAAACAAATACTTGAAACAGAAGAAATGAAAATAATGATAACAAATAAGAACAATAACAAAAAAGGTTCTTTCAACGCAGTAATTTGAGGACCTTTCCCTAACAAGACTTTATTACGCCAATTGCATTATGAAAAGACAAACCCATGAGGCACGTGAAGAAAGGAGGAGAGAAATTTATTAGGCTTTAGATACAAAAGATAATGCCAATCCATTCAAAAGACACCACTGGAAAAAAAAAATCTCTGAGATAAAGGTAAAAGTCTTTCCTACTGTTAATTGGGCTGTGTAAACTTTAAGAGATTTTTAACTCTTCTGTCTAATGACAGATGAATCAAAAATAATGGTTTGGTTTTGGCAACAATGTGCTATTTGATACTAATTTGTCTAAAGAACCCCTTTCCAGGACATTTTAGCTGTAGTCTTGAGAGAAACCTGATTGTGCATTTCCTCTTTCAGAAATCAAGAAGGTGAAAATGTCACTAATGTAGGGTGATAATGTGTTCCTAAGAGTCTGACTTCAAATAAGACTGTGAGGTTCCTGAAGGCTGAAGGGATTATGGGAATGTCTTTGTGATAACAGATGGTGTTCAGGAGATGGGTGTAACACTGTACACCTAATGCAGGAGTCACACCAGGTGACCTGAGTCAGCGCTCTGTCCTGTACCCAATGTTGTTCTGCAGTGCAACATGGAGCTGTGATGTGTGAGTGCATGTGTATGCAAAAAGAAAGACTGGAAATTAGCTACATAGATCTTTTAAGAGAAACTTAGAAAATGTTACATGAAGAAGCTAAGAGCTGGAAGGAGGTGAATGCTTAGACATAGGTGAGCTCTTTATTGTATGCATTTCTTGTGTCTGGGGGACTGGAGCCCAACTGATGTATCCTCCTGAAATACTTGTAAAGAAACATTATTGTTCTCATTTCTGAGCCGGGAATTGAAGAACTGGAGATTAAGTGAATTGCCCAAAGTGATATAGGTAGTAAGGAATAAATCCTAGTCTTCTGACAGCAACTCAGTGCTTTAGTAATCCTCTCAGTTACAGTTGCTATAAGAAAACAAGTCTGATCCCTTGTAAATATTACCTAGACCTTCAGATGTGTAATCCTGCTTGAATGCGTAATGTCTGCTTCATTGGCTGGAGAACTGAAAGCCAGCTAACCATATGTAGGCATCATTATAACGCTTCAACACTGTCCATGACCATACTGGATAGTACTGACATTCTGCTATTGCTGCTGTGTATGGCCACAGTCATGTCATGTCAGAATCTGCAGACATGTAAAGTTATAGATTCTTCTTCTATCAAAATGTTAAATGCTGGGTTTGAAATTTCATGCATGCACAAAAGATTATATTTGTACATATACCAAACCTAGTACTTATTTTTTTAAAATGTTGTGAAATAACTACTTACTGCATCTTAAAATATTGTCTTCATGAGCCAATGGTGAAGGCCTGCACACTGGTCTGAAGTTCTAGCAGGTTGTAGATAAGACAATGAAAAGCAAAACATATTCAATTTTACACAACTAAAATGTGCCTATTAGCATTACCAGCTTCAGGGGACTGGTTAGTTATTGTTAAAATATGTTAATGTGAAACTCTGGTATTTGTTTGAGGTATATAAATGACTAAGCAGAGAATGCCCGAAATTCACGACAACAGAGACCACAAAAATACTAATGAAGGTAAAATCAACAGAAGTAGAATTTGTAAGGCATACCCAGAAAAGAAATACCAGCTAGGTAAGATTCAGCTAATAAAAATGGGTATATTCATACATTTTGAAAGTAGTGGCAAAAGGGAAAATGTCACAAATATGAAAAGTCTTTAAAGTCTTCTTGAGTTTGATGTTTATAAATGGTATTCAATGGTAATGTTAGTTATTTGAGATCTATGTTTTGCTAAATGGTTCATATTTAACCAACTAGAATAGATCTCCAGTGTTTCAGAAAGGTTAACTGTTCAGTATACTGTAACAGGATATTTCACCACATATTAATGATCTCTCATTGTTTACCTTCTCTTTTACCAAGTATTTTCATTTTAATTCCCAAAAGCTTCTGCTGTTTCTTTGTTGTTCCTTTATCCTCTCTCTAATTTACTCTGGAACTCTTCCACAGTCTTAGGCAGGGTTATACAGCTCCTGTTTTGTCTCCTAGCACAGGAATGGGGAACATCATGTTGAAGCACCATTTCACGTCCTTCCTCCACAATTTATTAATTCAGATAAAATATCAGAAAGTCACGCAGCACAAAAGCTGTTCTCATGATCAATATGGGTTGAAAGGGTCTAGATGTTTTTCATTCTGTACTGTTTTTTCTGCTGTTAGACTCAGTCTCAACACCCATTTTGTCCCAGAGCTCACCACCACCACCCTTTGTGTGTCCTTCTTCCCAATGTTCCATCCTCACACCTTGTCACAAAAGTCAGAAAACTGAACAAAGATGCCTGGCCACAGCTTCTCCAGGCTGGCCTTCCCCCCTCACCCCCCCACCCCCACCCCATTACAAGCAGAAACCAATAAACCTTAAAGGTTCAGCTGTGGTTTTATCTGCTCCAGAGGGGTCTGTCACCTTACCCAGAACTGCTCATATAGAATGAAAACAGATCAGACCTATGAAAAGGGGAAACTGGAAATAAAGAGAAGGTAAACCAAGGCTAAATTAAGGCTAAAATAAACTGTAAAAATGGTGCTTTTTAAATGCCATGAACCAACAAAGACTAACTTGAAAACCACAAAAGTTATCTTTAACTATAAATGTTAAAAGATTGAAACTCAATAGCAATTGAAATTTACCTGACGTCTGTCTGGAAACTTTTCTTTGTGGTTCATGTTTTCCAGCACTGATACTGAGGAGTGTCATGTCTACCCTCCTTTACACACAGCTTAAGAACCCCCTTCAAGTTTTTCTTGTGAAACCAAACCTTTGGAATAATAGAAATCTCTACCCAGAACCATGCTACAGCAGAAAACCTAAGTGCTAGAAATATCTTGAAGGGAGGAAAAGCAGGAATGACAGCATACAAGGATGCAGTGATGTAACACGCAGATCATCAGCATTAGCAGCAACAGCATATTAGCCATCCTTATTGACAGCTTTACTGAAAGTACCCCCAGTCTGAAATTAAGATGTTAAATGCTGTTCTTTCCAGATCAATATAATCTGCAAAGTAAGGAAGGGTTCATTTCTGTGGAACAGAAAATTCCAAAGAATCACAGTACTTCATGTAATAAGGTATTTTAATGGTCAAATAAGTTTTTATCTGGTCCCGCTGACCTGATACAAGCAAATACCTGATACAGATACGGGCAAAGCAAGCATGTGCTGAGGGCAAGCATATGTCCAAGGGTTGATAAAACTGAGAGAGAATAACAGAAAGACAAACTTTCCAGGTTTCAGTGCAGCACCCACAGCTCTGTGTTTGGCCAAAACTGCTCAGCAGCATTTCCATGAGCGTGATGACCATGAAAGGTCCAAGGCCTGTTCACAGGAGGCCAATGCTGACCTGCTGGCACTGCACCTCCCTTTGCCCCACCTCCCCGCAGCCAGCAGTGTGGCCACAAAGGCAGGCCGGTGCTTGACACTGTGTGGAAGACTGCAGTGTCCCTTCTCTCCCAGGTACCCCACTGGAAGGCAAGCTTTAGCTAGGCAGCATGGGGCAAAAGCTGGTAGGGGGATTAACTGTAGCAACCCTCTTCCAAGGTGTTCCCCATAAAACGGCTCTGAAAAGCTACTACCGTTTATTCCCTTAAATCCCAACCTGATACTTAATTCTGTGGCACTGGGAGTATTACATTTGTTTTAAAGGCAATGTAAAGTGATGCCTGGACATTGACGCAGTTATGTGTATTTATACAAAGTAAAATATTACATAGTAATATGACATATATTTGCACATAATTACACATGCTTTAGCATACTGCTGTCCCTGTAGGTTTGTGTTTCTTTTGTCTGCCCAAATTTAAGTGCTTTGAGGCAAAGGGTGGCTCCATATCTTTATACTGTGCCTGTACCAGTGTCAGCATTTAACTGTACAAATATTTCCAAGGGAAAATAACGGACTTTTGAATATTAAGCTTTTTCCCAAAAGGGAAAATATCAATCTGCATTGAACAACTTGGGACAGGAAATCATTATCTGAAAATCATGTAAGCTGGCATTGTGCTTTTATTCACAAACTTCTCATCTTATTTTCTACCAAGAAGTTATTCTCTTGAAATCAGTTTAAAGGAAGAGTAGAATTGCTTTGCCATTGGAAATAGAAAATTTGCAGAGACAAGGAATAATGAATTTAGAGGGACGGAATTACATTCCTGTGAGAAGTGACTGGAAAATAATAAAGAAAGTACTCTGCTCTGATCTACCTTCTTGCACCCCATCTGAGGAGAAACAAGACCAAGAAGATAGCAGAGGAACTGAAGATTTTCCTATGTAAAGAGGGGATTGTTATCAACAGCAATAGCTTGAAAGCAAGAGGTTGCAAATTTTTCAACAGCCTTTCTTTTGGGAGAAAATGTTATTTCTCCTGTGTCAGAACCTTTTTGCATTGGAAAGAGTCTTTAGGTATACGCTGGACTTTTTATCACAACAGAAGAAAAGAGACCTCACCCAGAGTAGTCATAGCTCAGTAGTTGTGCAGTTACATGCATACAAGGGTCCTTAGTTTAAGATCCTCCTTTGCCCAACTCAGACAAGGACATTTTTTACATCCCAACTGAGTATTCTGGCTATGGAAGGAGGAACTATCATACCCTTTCTTTAGCATTGTGACATTCTGTATAAATAATCCATTGGGCCAGCTACTTAAAGGCTGACCCAGTGTTCACTGTATTCCCTTGAGAAGCAAGAAACAGAAATCCAGGCCCCCACTGTGATAACCGTTTAATCAGTTATCTGATGTGAAACAGCTTGAATAAGACAGCTTGAAAAAACACACTACATTCTGGCAGCTACTGCACATATCTAGTCGGCAGGAAAGCCCTTGCTTATCTTGCTCCATCTCTAACTATATGCCAAAGAAAGAAAAACATGATAATAGAGAGCTTTCCATTCTAGCACACTGCTTCGATCACTGTAAAGGCTAGAAAAGTTCATATGGGAAATAAGGGGGGAAGTTTTAGCTAGAACTATTTATTGATGACAGTGATGGATTTTTCACCAATGGTTGTTTTTTAAATCAAGATGTGGTCCAGGTTCAAGCAGTTATTGTTCAGGGAAATCTCATGGCAAAGCCTGTCAGGAGGGCTGATAAGGTGATTACAGTAATTTCTTTGGGCTCTGTAAGCTCAGAATTTATGAAAACAACGCAATATGAAAAGGCAAGTCAGCAGAGAAGGACAATGAAGTATTTGTTTTTAGCTTTGTGTGAGTGACCTACTGAGCTCTTTGCAGTGTTATACTGTTTAGTCTGAACAAGACACAGAGAAAACATTCAGACAGTGGAAAAAGTTCCTTCAAATTTGAGGATGAATATGCTAACCTCAACAACCATATGAGATTATGGATGGAAAAAGATCTTGTGGGCCTCTCCACGAATCCAAAAGGGCAAGCGGAAATCAGTTCTTTTCTTCCGTGCTGTTTGCTATTTAGGCAGCCAGAGCTGTGATGATAAAGTATTACTCCTCTATGAAGTTCTTTTGTAACCTGAGTATTCTTCTTGTATTGACTTGCCTTTGAGACACCAGAGTCACTAGTATTTCAACCAGATTTCGTAGTACTGAAGAACAGCAGAGGGCATGAAATTCTTACTCTAGATATTTACCATCTAGCCTGTCTACAACAGACTTACTGTCTGGACTCCATTATAGTCCTGGAGAGCTAATCAATACAGTTAATGGAGTTTAAACAACATTTCATCTGACCAAATTTAGGACAAGATGAACTGCTCTCTAGATGGCATTGACTGTATTGGCTATATCTCCATTGACTATAATGGGACTTAAACAATTAATTCAAACATGGACAGATGCATTACATATAACCAAGGCAACATGAATCTTAACCACAGCCTTTCCATTATGTAGATAATGAGAATGCTCACAGCTACATTAGACAGTGCACATGATATGACTGCACAAGATCCTTTTGTTTAAATCTCTTTGTTTCACCTCAGATTGAACTGCCCTCTTAGTCTTCATCATGGCTAAGAAGTTGAGAGCAATCAGACATGTTGCTAATACTACTGTTCTTTGTGTGACATGGCATAAAAGAACTGCTGTATCTTAGTAATGCTATACTGGCAGGTCATCTAAGTTTGAGCAGATTACTGACTTTGATATGTGTGTGAATATGCATCTATATGCATCCCTGGAAATCAAACTGTGCCCTTGTCTGCTTATAATACTTTACCCAATTCAGTAATAAAAGGGATAGCTGGACTTCGGAGTTCAAATTTTCAAATGTTTGACTGTCCTACCTTAAATTGATTGGAAAGGATCTTCAGTACTCCACTATTAGTTGCCTTAGATCTCAAAATGTGTTTAGTTATGTGTGACATAATGTAATCATTTTAATATAAATTTGAATCCCCATAGATGAATACAAAAATCTGAATATAGAAAAAAACATAAATAAAAATACTATAGATGTTTCAGAAAGACCTATATGCCACAATATTTTAAAGAAAGCTAGAAGGTGAAAAGTTTTTTATAAGAACTGTTCTCATAAAGTATATGAAAATGTTCACTATGAAAGATTATTAAACTGTTTTGTACCCTGAATCCATGTTTGGCTCAACCTTATCTCATTAAAAGGTTGGTGTTGAAATCATTATCTGCCAGATGGCATTATAATTGTGGGTCCAAGGAGCATGGACTAATTCCTTCAGGTGAAATGTTTTCAGCCAGGACATATCAGTAGTGGTCTCCTGTTACCTTTAGAGTTTGTTTAACAGAGACCAATAGTTTGTCTAAAAATACAGTTATACGGTTCAGTCTAATTCCAATACTTCAACTGATAGGAATACAATTTCTAATGACCAGCTGGGACGTTCTATTTTATGCTTCCCATCAAAATCAATAACAAGGAATAACCAGTGAGTTTTTTCAAAAGTTCAGTAATACAGAATAATTGTTTTCTAGAGAACTATAGGTTTCATGGATGTTTTAGATTGAGTATTGCAAATAAATTATTTTAGTTTCATTACTAGCAATATTTCTCTAAGTTCTTGATTTTAAAAAATTCTATTCCTCTCTGGGCATACATTATTTACTGGTAAAAGTAAGCAGCAGGACATTGTTTCTCCAAATCCATAGGACAACCTTCAGTTCATGTGTGAGATGGCAGCAAGGGGACTCTGTAGTTTTACAGCTGTGTATATGAAACTTGCACATGCAGACCATTAGCTATATTATTTTGAAAAGGGATTCATGTCATTCTGAGCATGCAGTTATCAACAAGCACATTGCCGTTAGTCAGTATGCAAACAAGAAGCAAAAGGATAGAGAAACTCCATCTGAGCTTTCAAAATCATAAGGAGGTAAAAAAGGCATATCTAGCTATTAAATATAAGCATGATACCTAAATACAGACCTCATCAATTTCTTCTCTTTTGAGGCATGATACAGAACCACAGTGGGGCAAGTGGTTTACATAGACTGTCCTAAGCAGTGAAATTATGGGAAGAAGTAAACAAAAAAAATAAAAAGAAAGGCAGAAATGGGAGTTTGATAGTCAGGGAGGAAAGAAAAGCTGTCAAAAAGCCCCATATGATCCACAACTACAGTCCTGTTATCCCAGACAATACTCTCTTCCATCTAGGAGTCTGCCCAAGGACATGAACACTGAAAACAGCTCCACGCAAATGTAAGGAAAGAATGAACACCTTTTTCTGGATGTTGTCTGGAAGCCAGGCCAATGGGCCACGTATGCTATGCTGTAACCTTGAAGTTACCAAACGCTTGTTTCTAGAAAGTATCCATTTCAGTATAACAATAGGGCAGTAGAATATTTATTGAAAGTATGGCCACCCTGAGTGTCTCACTAAAGATTTGGGCTTTTAAACAGTATTTTGAAAGAGCTGTTTACCAGTCAACATCCATTTTGACGCAGCAAAATTACGTATTTTTTGTCAATTGGCAGGTTCTCAGACAGAATGATAACGCTTAGAGAGGAGCTTCACAGATTCCCTCCCTTTAATCTCAAACTGAGAGACCATGTAACTTGACCTGGACTGAAAACCCCACAAATGAAATTTATCTCCTAAGACAGTATACAAACACTGCCACGCAAATGATCCTGAATATCAGTGGAATTCCACAGGATGAAAAACTAACCAAAATAACTCCAAAAACTAACCAAAAGAATTATAGCCTACATTACTATGTTCAGGAATTTTGACCTACCTGACAGTAACCATTTACTTATAAAGTCTGTGATGGGTTGATCTTGGCTAGATGCCAGGTGCCCACTAAAGCCACTTTATCACTCCCCCTCCTCAGCTGGAAGGGGTAGAGAAAGTATAACGAAAGGCTCGAGGGTCGAGGTATAAGGACAGGGAGATCACTCAGCGATTACCATCACGGGCAAAACAGACTCAACTTGAGGAAAAATTAATTTAATTTATTACCAATCAAATCAGAGTAAGATAATGAGAAATAAAACCAAATCTTAAAAACACCTTCCCCCCACCCCTCCCTTCTTCCTGGGCTCAACTTTACTCCCGAATTCTCTACCTCCTCCCTGCTCCAAGTGGCGCAGGGGAAAGGGAAATGGGGGTTGCGGTCAGTTCATCACTCGTCTCTGCCGCTCCTTCCTCCTCGGGGGGAGGACTTCCACACTCTTCCCCTGCTCTAGCGTGGGGTTCTTCCCACAGGAGACAGTTCTCCACAAACTTCTCGATTGTGAGTCCTTCCCACAGGCTACAGTTCTTCACAAACTGCTCTAGCATGGGTCCCTTCCATGGGGTGCATTCCTTCAGGAACAGACTGCTCCAGCGTGGGTTCCACATGGGGACACAAGTCCGGCCAGAAAACCTGCTCCAGCATGGGCTCCTCTCTCCCCACAGGTCCACAGGTCCTGCCAGGAGCCTGCTCCAGTGTGGGCTTTCCACGGGGTCACAGCCTCCTTCGGGTGCATCCTCCTGCTCTGGCATGAGGTCCTCCCCGGGCTGCCGGTGGATATCTGCTCCACCATTAATCTCCATGGGGTGCAGGGGCACAGCCTGCCTCACCATAGTCTTCACCACGGGCTGCAGGGGAATCTCTGCTCCAGTGCCTGGAGCACCTCCTCCCCTCCTTCACTGACCTTGGTGTCTGCAGAGTTGTTTCTCTCACATATTCTCACTCCACTGTCCTGCTGCAGTTGCTGTTGCACAGGGGCTTTTTTCCCCCTTCTTAAATACGTTCTTCCAGAGGTCCTACCACCATCGCTGATGGGCTCAGCCTTGGCCAGTGGCAGGTCAGTCTTGGAGCTGGCTGACATTGGCTCTGTCGGACAGAGGGGAAGCTTCTAGCAGCTTCTCACAGAAGCCACCCCTGTAGCCCCCCCAATACCAAAACCTTGCCATGCAAACCCAATACAAAGGCACATCAGTGTCTTTAAGTATTGCGGCCCCACTAGATAATACTGTGCTACTACCCACATACATATTCATGTAATACACATATAACCTCAACATCTCAGTAGTAGTAAAAGAGACTTGCAGAAATGCTTCATTTTCTTCTTTTTTTTTCAGTTATCTGTCTTTGTGTGTTTAACAGCACTGTGCTGATCTTGAGTTTATTCCTCAGTCTTTAGAAGCAACACAAAGTAACCAGAACTGAAAGTTGGCAAACAACAGTGAGATGTTTTCAAAGCAGGAGGAACAGAGAAGATATTTGTGATCATGTTTTTGACCTGTTCCAGTGACCCTGTGGAACAGAGCACAAAACTTCATGAAAGGAAATATTTGTTTTAAAATGTCTCTGATTCCCAGGATGCTGTAGCAGAAATTGTAGGCTGGTGTTTTTACAGCAAGCCTCTTTATGGTGTTAACCGTATTCAGGGTGTAGAGTCTATTCTTGGTCTGCACCAGTGCTTTGTACTGATCTTAGCAGTATACTCATTTTAGTGCCTCACAGATCCTACCTAGCAAAATTTACTTTTCAGCATGGTCACACAGCTTTGGGTCAGCTAGCGTGTGGGCAACACTTAGTTTGATGATGTTTCTTTAACACTAACTACCTTAGCAAGAAGTGTTGTGCATTTCTAAATGTTAACTTTCTGTAGTTGCAGACACTAAAATAATCAATTCCATTTGCAGAATTGCAAATTAGAATAGTGGTATTAAATCACAGTAATCCTTCTGCTTTGATGTACACCTTCATTATCCAGCAATAACAATCACCCTAGTAGGGAAGACAGTAACAGTAGATCTTCTGATGCTCACAGAGTTCAGCTACAATCTCTGAGTTTTAGCAAAGAGATCAACCCTTAATTCTCTGAAGCTGAATTAGAACATAAGACAAACTAGTTTTGTTTCAATACCCAGATTCCTGAGATTTTTCTCAGTTTCCTTTACAGCACTTATAAACCCAGCCTGCCTGTGCCTAAGACCTTTCAATTCCATAATCCTCCCTCTTGCTGTGTGCTCTGTAACCTCTGAATGCAAATCAAGGGACCTCAGCTGGTGATTCTGGCTGGCTGCTAAACAGTCTTCCTACGCTCCTGTTAAAGTCCCCTTGTGTTACACAGAAAATGCTCCCTAATTTGCTCATAGCTACCTTAAATTTTAGAAAAGAGCATGATGCAAAGAATTTGAACCAAACCCCTTCAGACTTAGAATCATAGAATCATAGAATCATTAAGGTTGGAAAAGACCTCTAAGGTCATCGAGTCCAACCGTCAACCCAA
>VZTQ01008952.1:0-52120 GCA_013400755.1 Pelecanoides urinatrix | reverse complement strand
AGGAGAATGCCGTGGGAGACAGTGTCAAAGGCTTTACTGAAGTCCAGGTACACCACGTCCACAGCCTTTCCCTCATCAACTAGGCGGGTCACCTGATCATAGAAGGAGATCAGGTTGGTCAAGCAGGACCTGCCTTCCATGAACCCGTGCTGGCTGGGCCTGATCCCCTGGTTGTCCCGGACGTGGCTTGTGAGCGCCCTCAAGATGAACCTTTCCATAATCTTCCCCGGCACCGAGGTCAGGCTGACCGGCCTGTAGTTGTATATTCCTGCAAAGATGTTTATGTTTGAATACCTCCATAACAATTTTATACTTGGAGAAGAGTGTGGCTCCAAGCCAAGAGGAATTCCACAGGACTTTGGATCTGATTCATACCAGTTCATCTAATGGGCCAGAGAACACCTTCATGTCTGTCCCTCACTCCTGACCTTGAATATGAACACAGTCTAGATGTGCTAGGCTATTTCTTTGTTTTACCTGAAAAACATTAGATTTGTTTCATTTTCACCAAACAAGCATAAATACTCAGCAGTATCAACTGATAATGAGAGAGACCCAAGCAGAAACAACATCCAACAACTCAGAAAACAGTTAATGGACTTTGTATACACTGTAGGCCAAACTTTCTGTAAGAAAATTCTGCCTTCAACTAACCCTGTTTCCCATGTTTTCTCTCCCCTTTGCTGCATTTACTCATGAGTGCCATCCCAAGGGCAATAAAAAAGGCTGATTAACATCAGCAACCTGAGGACCCATGGGCCACTTGGGAATAACTCTCAAAAGACTAGGAACAAGCAACATCTACATCACATCATAAGATTGGTCATGGTCAGGGGAGTTGACATAGAGCCCTGCTTGCCAGAGGTAATCTGTTCCAGTCTGAGTTTCCTGCTGCAAACAGTGAATGCTTTGCTTAGCTCTTTATTGGAGTCAGTACATAGCAAATTCTTTGCAGACCCCACAATATGTTTTGAGCTTATCCTGATGGTGCTCTAAGATCTCTGCAGAATGGATCTCCAGAAATCACTGATGACTGGTCACTGTTAGAATATGAGTGAAAAAATTACAGCTGAATACAAATATCATGGTTTTTATTTCCAGCTTCTATAAGAGCTGAGAATTTGTATTTCTGGTTGAGGAAGGGGATGGTTGAGTTCTTTTCACTCCCAGTGCGAACACTGAGGCAGACAGAGGTTCCTCTCCGGAAAGAGGAAAAACGCCATTTCCTTGAAAGTTAGAGGAGGTCAAAATTATACCTTTGCCATGTAAAATGCAACTTTTTTGATGGATATTTGACTACCAAATAATTTTTTACCAAAAAATGCATATTCCTTAGAAAGAATTTGACTTCGGACATGATGACACGCTGTCTGGTGGGAGGCGTAGTTTGAAGGCTTCTGGCTTCCCATTTTGGGGAAAGGAGATGATGCTACACAGGGTTTGTTTGGTCTGTTGTCCCTGAATAATGGTGTTCAGATGAAGCCCCAACATGTTGTACAGGAACATAAATCAGCAGAATTCTTATAAAACATCAGAATTTCAAGTTTGGGAGTGATTTTCTGAACTATTCCTGTGGGGGAAAGAAAAAAGGTCCCTGCTTGTTGATCTTTATCAAAACAACTTCACTAAGTTTCTTATTCTCAACCTGTTCTGCAGTGATTGATTGCCTCTATAGCTCTCTTGGGGGGCAGAGTAGTTAGTTCCCATGAACCTAAATGTCTTCAGAACTATCCCAAACTGTCTGAGAGTGGCCAAAGTACTCAGAAGTTACATACAAGAACCAATAGGCAAAGGTATCACAGGCACACATTTAGACACTTCACATACAGATGTAGAGTATGGCCACCTGGATCTCATTCTCTCACAAGACCAGACTGAAATACATTCATAGAAAATGCATGGAGACATTTATTTAGTGACTGGTGAGCAGAGTATTTTGATCTGTCTCATGCAGTCACTAGGGCACACTAATTATATAGGCTGACATTCCCCACAGGCAATGAGAAAAGAGCTGCCATCAACAGTTTACATACATATAAGATGTCTTTTTGCATAGAAGTATTACTTTGTTTGTGGTGGGACTAAAAGGATGTGGAAGTAAAAGGATGGATATATTTTGCAAGATTAAAGCAAGGTATCTAGATTCAAGCACTATCTGTTCATGATTTTAAAAATACCAAAAAATACTATCTTGATGCTTTCCTATGTCAGCAAACAGCTCTTTATCCTTGCTTTTCTTCCACTACTTACAAGGCAAAAAAACCTCCTTTCTTACAGAGTAAAAGAAACAAGAATTGCACTGGTTTTAAATGTGGGAGAAAATGGAGAAGTTATGGTACATTAAAAATTTCCTGTGTAAAGGTGGCAGCAGTAGAAACAAGGAGAGGGTTAACTTCTCTGTGCTGTCAGCAGGCTTCCTTCACCCCACAGCGAAAATTCCAGAAGAGAACAGTAAGACCCAAATAACAAGGCAAATCATAATAATGATAACAAATAAATAACAATATTGAGGCATATTCTAGTCATCTTTTTTGCCTTTTATTTTGCCAGAGGCATTCTACTTTTTCCTATTAAAATAAAACAAATAAAAAGCAACAACATTCTTTATCTGCTTTGAAATTATTATTTAAAAAAATGGATCCCTCTCAGCAATTTTATTAAAATAAAGTTGAATATATTCTGCTTTTAAAAGTGGAAATTATTCTGTGCTTTTAATTTCTTTCTGAAATAACAAATTGCACAGCACCAGAATGCTGCTTACCATTACTGGTCCTGGCCTTAGGGAATGTTACTTTATTACCTTTCCAAACCATACTTCAGAGGAATTAATTAATTGATGCTCTTAGCAGCCTCATCCTGACAAAAACATATGATACTCAAATGTTAAACATGGAAGCTAAGATGAAACTGTCAGGAGAAGGCTGAAAGTGGTTATTAATATGGGTTTTGATAAATATCTTCTCAGGCTCACACTGTGCCTCGTCTACTTTCATCTTGGAAAGTAGTTAATCTGATTGATGAAGATCCTGTTTCAGATTGTCTCCATGCTGAGTTTAATAACTGCACTTTTTTTTTTTCCCCTCAAAAATAAAAAGTCCCTTATTGCAAGGCAAAAAAGCTTTGCACTGGCATGTTTTGTGATCATGTGAAAAAACTAAAAGTGAAACCCTTGGGTTTTGCTCTCTCCATGCTTGAACAGTGTTGCTTAATTACCACACCATCCCATACATGACAGCATCCAGTCCACTTTCTCCTCCCTGTGTGCTTTGCAAAGCAGACTCTGATAAGAAAATTGTCATATGCTGCTATTGTTAAGCCCTTAGGCTTAAAAGAGCAAGCTCATCAGGGCATCCTATCAGGCCTACAGCACAAAGGGGCAACACAGCAAGACAGTTTTGTGTCATTACTAACATTCCAGTGTGAAAAATGAACAAGTTGATTTTTTGTTATTACTTAAATTCTTCTATTATTGTTTTAAACATACAGTCACAGTTATGGTTGCTGAGTTGAATAAAAAGGTGTATCTCTGTCACAGAGTAACTTCTGTAGATATATTACCATGCAGTATGCAATTATTCATGTTAGAAAGAGCAAAACTTCAAAATACAGTATATATAAATTAGATACATGAGAACTTCAAATATACAATGCTACTGTACAGACTTATTAAAAACAGGCAAGGGGGTTGTTACTAATTAGTAAATCAGCTTTGGTTATAAAAGTCATTGTAATGCATCTACTGCAGAAAATTCTTCTGTTAATTTGAACCTTAAATATTTTCTCCGTGAATGTCCTGAAGTACAGTGAAAGTGTATACCCCCATAGATGTTTCTGTAATCATGGCAACGCAGTTCCCCATGCAATCTGTTCCCTATCCACTCTGCTACATTAAGATGACTTCCTCAGGCCATTGCTTTATCTATATCACCTCTCTCTTTTAATCCCACCACTGACTACCCCTTCTCCATAATATTTAGAGTAAATTATTTCCTTTATGTCCACCCCTTACAAAACAGACTGCAAATTCAGCCCCAGCCTCCCCATTTGCCCATCCTTCACTACCTTCCTAGTATCACAGAATCACAGAATGGCTGAGGTTAGAAGGGGCCCCTGGAGGTCATCTTGTCCAACACACCCCTGCTCAAGCAGGGCCACCTAGAGTCAAGCTTTTGAATTTCTCCAAGGATGGAGACTCCACAGCCTCTCTGGGCAACATGTGCCTGATGCTTAGGGCACTGGCCCCTCTCAAACATCTCCTTTACTGAAATGACTGGAAAAGTTTGACAACCATTAAGTTGATGCAGTATGGAGACCACTATCTGCCACACCAAGCTGTATCATCCCACTGTCACTCCGAACTCTCCTGACTGACTCGCATCTATATAGACCTGGGCAGTGACAGTTCTATTTTTAGGGAAACAAGGTCCCACAGTCAGCATGCTGAAAATAGGATGTATTCAAAACCTGCAAGGAAACGCCCATTAAAATATCTTCTAAGTCACTAATTCTACAGCTAAACCTGGATAACACTGAGGGCTAATGTGTGGGTTGAAACCAAAAGGCAGTGCAATACTGAGGAACAGGTATTTCATTGCATCCATAGCCTAGCCAAGATTACAGCCCTTTAGAAAATTGTCTGCAAAATATTATTTTGTGTGAAAATACTGACTCATCAGAAAATAAATTTAGAAAATTCGGTTTCTACTGCCTTTCTGTTCCAAAAGCTATGTAATAAAAAGGGTGTGTTTGTGTGTTTTTATCTGAAAGAACCCTTTACTTCAGGTTTTAGTTGCTTTTTCTAATTAAAAAACAAAGTGAAAATATTTCTAAGTAATTGTAAAAAGTTGTTCCAATTCACTGAAACTTTATTTATATACTGGTACTATGTAAATATTTTTGAGAGGGCAGTAAAAATGTTTTCAATCTGTAAAGAATTACAGTACATTAAGGCAGAACCCCCTGAAGTCTTCTCTCAGCAGTGTAGACAAACTCAGTTTTGTTCCTGCAAGACCAAGGGGTCTACTGGGGCCAGACTGCTCCTTGTTCTAGCAGCTGGGGCCTTAGCTGATATCTGAGGGCATAGAGAAGATGTGAATCTGTGTACACTGGAGGGAAAGCACCTGAAGAGCCAGGTTTGGCATTCCTGGTAATGGTATGGAATAGGCAAGGTGAGAATTGAAACTCGAAATCTATAAGAGGCAGGTGCTACCTTTCCCTGCGTACCCAAACCCCTTACTGGTGGTACTGCAGACACTGATATGGCTTTCTAGGGCTGAAACACTAATAAAGAAGATAATAAAGGCACACAGCATTTTGTTGTTCTCAGTTCTCAGTTGATAGGCAAAAGTATCACAGGTGCACATTTACATGCTTCACAAACAAATGTAGAGTATGGCTGAGAACTCTTTCCTGAAAGTTAATTTCTTGATAAACCCATCATAATACAACATGGTTAAATGGTACTATCAGATTATGCTGCTCATAGCAATTCTAAATGTCACACAAGTGCCTTGGGTGCTGCACCATTTTAGGTGTACTTTCATGGAGGAACAGCACACTGAACCAACTGCCAGCAAATCTAGAACACAAAATTTGCAGGGAAGGGCTGGAAATACTCAGGCTGCCTGTCTACGTAGGAGCAGTTGGTGGATTTTAACCCCACATTGGCATTGTTTGTTTTGGTTTGTTTTGGTTTGTTTGAGATAAGTTACAGAGACTGTAAGAAGGAGAAATGAGCTGATCCCAGGGGGGGAAACAGAGACTATTTCATACTAAAATGGAAATAAAAGCACATTCTTCTTGCTTTAAAAAAAAAAAAAAAAAGGAAAAAATAAAGGCTATTTTTACTGCTGTCTAGTCAGATTTTTCTCTTGTGCTCTGACTTTTTATGGTTTCACAGTGGAAGGGAGGACAATAAGGACCTCTGTATCTGCCATTGGGAATTATCTTTGCATGAATGTCCCAGTAGGAGCAAAAGAGATGTGGATTTTGACATAATGGGCAATGTCACTCATTCCCATAGCAGGAGCAATAGATCATGTATCAAGAAAGCAGCATTAGGACTGGAATGAGATGGACTTATTCATTCTTGACTGTAAAGATGACTTGCTGAATAGCAACCTTTCACCCCCAAAAGGACACCCTCAAGAAACCACCACTGACTACATCATTAGAACTTTGGTCCCCAAATTCTTCATGGTCAGCACATTTTTGTCAACTACTAAAACCAAACTCATTTTTCTGAAGGGTATTTAAAATGTGCACATAGTAAAGAAGATGTCCTGCTTTTCTGAGCAGGGGGTGCTGGTTGACATCTGGCTGAACATGAGCCGGCAGTGTGCCCAGGTGGCCAAGAAGGCCAACGGCATCCTGGCCTGTATCCGAAATAGTGTGGCCAGCAGGACTAGGGAGGTGATCGTGCCCCTGTACTCAGCACTGGTGAAGCTGCACCTCGAATCCTGTGTTCAGTTTTGGGGCCCTTCACTACAAGAAGGACATTGAGGTGCTGGAGCGTGTCCAGAGAAGGGCAACAAAGCTGGTGAAGGGCCTGGAGCACAACTCTTATAAGGAGCAGCTGAGGGAACTGGGGTTGTTTAGCCTGGAGAAGAGGAGGATGAGGGGAGACCTCATCGCGCTCTACAACTACCTGAAGGGAGGTTGTAGCGAGGTGGAGGTTGGTCTCTTCTCCCAAGTAACTAGCAATAGGACAAGAGGAAATGGCCTCAAGTTGCACCAGGGAGGTTTAGATTGGACATTAGGAAAAAATTCTTTACTGAAAGAGTGGTCAGGCCTTGGAACAGGCTGCCCAGGGAAGTGGTGGAGTCACCATCCCTGGAAGTATTTAAAAGACGTGTAGATGAGGTGCTTAGGGACATGGTTTAGTGGGCATGATGGTGTTGAGTTGATGGTTGGACTCAATGATCTTAGAGGTCTTTTCCAACCTTAATGATTCTATGATTCTATGACATGCTGGAGTTGATTCTCTTCTTACTCCCTCTTGAAAAAAAGGACCAACTTCAACTGTCTTCTGGTGGGAGTTTGATATAACCCAAAAGAGAGATGTGGTTTCCTCCACTGAAAACAGAAGTATGAGTGCTGTGGTACTCTGGGGAATGAAAGTAAGCAAGGTTTCTCAGTAGGAGAGAGGCAGAAATGAGTAAAACAAACAATAACAACAACAACAACAACACAAAAGGAGGAATTTCCTTTAGGTGAGAAAGGAATTCTTGGTGGATGGAGAAAATAGATTCTTTGGCAGTGAAAAAATGGAAAAGTTAGTAAAATTAGATATTTTGCATGCAAAATTTAATATTGTTGTCCTCGGTATATAGACAGAAGCATTTTGCGCTTTTCTTGGAATTTTTCTTCTAGCTGTGACTATCATCTTTCATGTGTGGAGAAGAGAGGATGAGGAGGAGGTGGAAGAGGAGTGCTGATTCTATCCATGATGATTCCTAGTGGAGAAATTATTATAAACCCTCCTCTTTCTCTCCATTAGCTACTGGCCGCCTTCTGTCTCTTTCCTATAGCACTGAATAGTATGTAGCAGAAGAAAGCTTAGTGAGGGATCTTCTCTTAAAATTTCTTAACCATCCATATCAATAGTGACTATCACCAGGCAACTAGTTCTNGGGGAGTGAGCGAGCGGCTGCATGGTGCTCAGTGGCTGGCTGGGGTTAAACCACAACAACAGTATCCTTACTTGCTCATTTTCCTCCCATACCAAGGCTGGTGGGTCTTATTGAACCTGCAAAAATCATACAATGTAACTCAACTCCTCATCTTGGGATATAATCTTATAATCTGTCAGGCCAGTACTGAAGGGGCAAATTTCTTTTGTAAATGAGCACATTCCATTAATATGGTTAAACTCTGTCTGCTCACAGGAAAATTCAACTGGCTCATCACTTTGAGTACTTGGGAGTACTGAACCCCGCTATTTTGTTTCTTTGCTATTCCTTTGCTATTTAATACATAGAAAACAATCAGTCTTCAGGAAGAATGAGAGCTGTGGTTTTTCTTGGGGAGGAAAGAGATGAAAGGTCCACACCACCAAACTGTAGCTTTACAAAAAAATACAGTATACTGTTGGCAAATGACTATTAAGAAAAGCAATTTTAAGAATACAAATAGGTATCCAAATTAGCAGCAGCTCTGAGAAGCTGTAAGGATACACATTAGTTGCTTTAACAGCTATGGAAGAAAATGTAGGCCTATGTGTCTTGCTTTTGTTTGTATCAATCTCTGTGACTGTTAAAGGGATAAGTATGTCTGACAAGTTTCATTTCAAAGAAACCTCTTTGTGACTAACAATGAGTTGATCTCATTACCTGCTTCTTGTATCAGTCTGGTGAAAGAGTAAATCTGAAGTTCAATTTGCCAGTCTTTCTTCTTAATCAGTCTAGAAAAAATGTCTTTAAACTAAAGTAACTTATTCAGAAAAAAAAAAAAAAGGAAAACTAGATGTTCTTATCTTTTGAAATCTGGGCTTTAGCTGGAAGCTACATTTTTTTATTAAAATAGCTTTTATCAGCCTAAGAAATTAACTAGTCTAGAAAGAACATTTATCAAAACTGCAGTTAGTCTTTGAAAAGCAGTTAGGTCTGAGCAAAATGAAATTAAATAAGAAAACTCAGTGCCACTGTGGAACATTCCCAAAAGCAGTTCATGGGAAAGAGAATATAAAAGTGCCAGTGTACATTAAGTAGTTTAGTGCATACCACACAGAACAACTCATTACATAATTGTAATTAAAGTTGCATAAGTGTATTGCTACAGCATTATTGCCAAAGGCCAAGAACCAAGAAACTTTCACTCATATATGTGAGTCTCATTCACTGAGACTCATCACCTTCGGGTTTAGAGACATCCACGATAGAGTGAATCAAAACACCAGATACTCTCTTGGTTTGCCACTATGTCTGCTATATCATCCCACTTTGTATGGTATGACAATTTAAAGAATGTATTGGTTGGCATTACGTCTTCTTGCATGAGCCTAATTCTGAGGCAACAGAAATTCATTGTAAAGAATTTCAGTTGCCTCAAAGTTTGAGAGCAAATGAGAGGGTAAGACTCTCAAGAGTAGGATACTATTCTCAAGTAGTAGAAAACACAGTGTGATCAGCAAAATAATAAAATCCCAAAGGAGTCAGAAAATGAGGAACAGGGCAAGATGGAATGACAATAGAGAATGTAACAGCAAAGGATAGCGGACAAATCAGAAAGAAAAGGGTAATTTATAACATCAGCTGAAAGAACAGTGAAGTCCAAGAATCAGCAAGGTGAGCTCAAAGACATTCAGTCAAGAAAGCACCTGAAATGGGAAGAGACTTAAAGTGTCTAAGTGCACGAAGTCTCTCAAGAAGTATCATCAAAGAGTTCAAGGTGAGATTAAGCAAACAACCTGAGCTAGAAGTAGAAAATGCAACATTTTATATTAAAGTGTTGTTTGTAGTGTTCAAAAATGATTATTCAGGGTTTCAAAGTTCATGCTATTGGTTAAAATAAACAAATACATATTTTCCCTACTTACTTTGTTGGATACAGGATATGCTTCAGTCAGATATTTCAGCTTTATTTCACAACCTTGAGGCACGGGAGAGGCTTTTCAGAAATGAAAGCTGAAATGTTCATGTTTTTACAGGAATTCAAAAGAATATGCCAGCTTCTTCAATTTTAACAAAAAGTGTTAAAAAAAAATTGGCTATGTGTTCTGTAATGACCTAAAAAAGTGTGGGGAAGAAATACACATGGAAATGAGTTATGAGTAAGAATTCCATACAACAAAAAGAAAGATTGTTTTGGGTGTGGGGGATCTTCTAAATATGGCACTGAGCAGTATCCGTCTGCCCCTAAGCATTGTCGTTGTCCTAGGTGGGACTGTGTAGCACAGGGTTTAATTTGGTACGTTTGTCCAGTACAGCTGGCTCTATCTCACTTGCCTTCAGCAAACCCTGCTTTCAGTTCCTGCTGCCCCATCACTTCACTGCCTGTGCTTGACTTAGCAAGCAAATTTGTCCCCTGGCCCTGGCATATATGAGTGCGAAACTCCTGCTGGATATCTTCTTTCCTGCCTGATCTTTAGCACTTCCCCCACCTTTTTTATGTTACATCCCAAGACCTGCTGGGCAAAACATAAGTAGGCATTTTCATTTGGATGTCCAATCATATTTTCTTCTATGAGCTTGGCTTTTTTTGCTGAACTACATCTCTCATAATAGACCCAAGTTTATAGGGTTTCCAGTACCTTCCTGGAAATGAGGCAAAGATGAGGCTGGGATACATTAAGAGAAATATGGCCCATACAAAGAATTTGAGCCACTAGGGAGACTAGAAACAGGAAGCTTCAAGACTCTAATTGCAATCATGTAGTGATTGTTGTCCCAAAATAAAATTTCTTCACTGCATTTAAAAACGAAGATATTTCAATTAAGGACAATTTTTCTTCTGATGTTCCTAGACTGGAAAAAATGCTCAACCAGTCACTTGTCTTCACACTGACAATATCTTTCCTTGTAGCAACTATATGCCATAAAGTATTTTGACAGAAAACTGCTAAGAAGTCCTTCCTATGAGGATAGGAATTAAAAAGTCTGTGAAAAAAACAGAATAATATAGATGGAAAGCAGGTTTAAATGTCTATTCCCACAATTTTACTAAAAATTTGTTTGAATCAAATACATGTTGGTTGAGAGAGATCCGTGGAGGTCATTTAGTCCAGCCTCTCACTCAAAGCAAAGCAAGTGATGTTGGTGATAGAGTTTCTTCTTTGCCACGAGGAGCATGATGTTGATGCTTTCTTCCTCCTCCACTTGGGACTGTGTCTCCACATTTTCCAACATGCTTTCTTATTGTGCTTTTTCTCCATTGATTTTCAACTCCATGTTACATGCAAACTTATGATAACCAGAGTGCCAGAGGTATGCTGGATGTTTGTTCTTTGTTCTCTTTTTATCCCTAAAACTGTTTTTTCCCTGCTCCCAAAGTTACATTCTATTAAATGACCATTAGTTTATAGAGCTGGGATCTTCAGTGTCATCTCCTGCCACATCAGTGAGTGTCTGTATTCCTCTCTTCTGCATCCTGTGTTTAGCTGATGTTTATCTTCAGATCCCAGGCTCTTGCTATTTAGTGATAACTGCTGCTTTTATTTTTATTATTATTAAGACAAAATTATTTTCCTGAGAGTTGTAAAGAATACTTTCATGTTACTACCTAGGTTTCCTCCACAACTTAAAAGGCTAGATGCCTGTACTTATTCTCCTAGGAAACAAATGAAAAATAAAAAAGCTTTTTTCAGTATTAGATCAGGATCCTGATCTGAGGGAAAAGGGAGGCTGACTCGTGATTTCTGAATGCTCAACTCCTGAGATTGGCCATACTGATGGTTAGGAGAAATGTTCCTCAGAGGCAATAGCAAAAAAAGAAAATAAATTATTGTATGTGGTTAATTTATAAGTATGAGAATGAAACAAAGATGCAGATGGTGAAGAAATATAAGGGCAGGAGAAACTGGATGAACATCAATGTTTACAGGAATGGTGATGAGGGAGAAAGAAACAAGGGTGATAATGGTAAGTGAGGAACATTGTCTGTGGCAGTCAATACTCAATGCGAGCAGTGTTCAATCAATATGCAAAGAAGCAGCTAAAGTGGCTACAGCACAACACTCAGTGAAGAAGTGAAAATGGCTGCAGCACATACAGTGTGCATTTGTTAACAAACAGTTGAAGTTGTGCCATCTACTGTGACAAGAAGAAGCAAGAGGCAGGGGGCAGGCAAACAAAGGTTAAGTGAATAAAATGTGATTGATTATTAACAAGGCCAGCAAGCAGGTCAGAAGCAAAGGCGGTTAAGACAGAAGGATGAAAAGCACTGTTCTTTGTAATGACAACAGAGAATGCTGAACACACACACACACACCTGCAGCCCTGCTTTGCTCAGGGCACTTCCAGCCTTGCATGTACCAGAGGAGCTGCGGAGCTGCTCAGGCAGGCTGTAAATCTCCCACAGCAATACTCCATCCTTCTGTCCGTGTCTCTCTAGCCACTAAGGAGATTTCCCTCATGCAACTTCTGTCTTCTTCCAGGCATATCCTCCACACTCATACAATCCCCACCTTTTTAATCGTATATTAGAGTAGTAAGTAGGAACTATGATTACCTGCCACCACCATATACATTCGGTACTGCTAGCAGTAATGTCCACTCTGCTTTTTCAGATCCTTTCACTATACGGTACTTTGCTATTTCTTTGGCCTGTTCTCTGCCCAGACCTTTACTTTCCTTTGTTACTTCCACTCATGGAGCTTATTTTTGTTGTAACATGAGCAAATAAATGCAACTTGCCAATGAAACTGAGAAGGTCACCATACTGACAGCACATTGCAGTCAGCCTAGAAATGCAGAGAAGAGTGGAAACATTTAGTCAGAGTCTTTAGAGAAAAGGACAGCCACTACTAGACTTCCTCCAGCGATACCCTGACAGTTTTCTCTTCTGGTTTGTATTTGTTTGTTTGGGGTTTTTTTGAAGAGGGGGTAGGGGTTTTTTTCAGGTTATGAGTAAATTGAGATGATTCCCAAAGGAGATATATTATGAAAGGAAGGTGAACAGGTACAACCAATTATATTAGTATTCTACAACAGGATCTATCAAGGGGTTTGTGACCCGTAAGTCGTATACCTTGTTTGTTTAACAAGATTGGCCAGGATGGCTGATCAGTGATGGTTTCTCAGCATCATCAGGAATCTGAATATTACCCTTCGAGTAGCTGAACAGGCCATGAAATGATCCATTCTGAGAAAAGGGGTAGTTATGTTTAGTCTGTGATGGACATAGCACTTATGAAATTACAGTACCATTTTCTGCCTGGATGCTGAAATTCTACAACACATTACACATAAGTACAATATATTCAAAACCAAAAGAAGGCCCTGAGCTTCTCAGCAAACCTGACTTAGTTTGTCCATAGTAATTTGAAGTGGAAGACATTAAGCATAGGAAAAATACTGTACATATGGCTAAGAAGGAATCATGCAAAACTTGCTGTCTCTGGCTTGAGATATTTTTACACTATGATATTGTAGAGTTACATATTATAGATTGTGTATCACTCCTATTACACTCCTGCAATAGTCAAACAGTACATATTGCACAACACAGAAACACATATTTTTCATAGGTATGCTATCCTTGCAAACATGTTTTAGGTAGAAATAATATTGGAAAATTACTTCCGATGTTTCTTTTTTGATTATAAAACAACTTAATTTTTTTTGTCAAAAAAAGAAAAAGGAGACAACATTTGTACAGTCCCTCAAAATTCATTGTTTTCTTAAAATCCTATAGCTTGAAAAAGTCTTTTTGTTAAATCTACATGCAATCATGTTCTCTAGCAACTTTTATGAAATTGGCATTTTCCTAGGGAAATCTCTATGAAAGTGTATAAACTACGTATTACTTTCAAAAAATCTTTCTTGTAAAGAAAGGAAAAATGAGCTGTTTCTGTATGCTATTTTGGTACAGTTACTCTCAGATATTATTATCTACTAAAATGGCTATGCCACATGATAGGTAGATTTACCTATAGACATACAGAGTTCTGCATACAACTCCATAACTACAAAAAGATATAGGCATCTATATTCAGATAGATAGATACTACCCTGTCCCCTGTCACCTGTAAGTGAAGAAAAAAGAAACAGAGTGTATAATTTAGAAGAATAAATATTAATAGTTGTTTTCAGAATATCACAAGCTTACTATTGAATTTTATGTTTTCCATAACATAAACAGTAGGAGTAGAAACACGTAAATAAATGAAGGGCAAAACAGCACTTTATAATAATAAGTGCACATTATGTTATATTAAGGGGAAAAAAGCCTAAACGAATGAATTTAGAATAACTGATTTTGAAACAAAGGTGTTAACATTCATCTACATCCAAACGAGGAAATTCATACATCTTAAGGAGCTATTTAGCAGAGCTCCATACAGTTGTGTTTACATCTACAGATGTTTGAGAGCCCTCAGTAATGATTTTCAAATCCATTTGTTAATCTCACCTGCACATTGGACAGAAGGTAAGAGTCTCCAAGATAACTGACAGAAGAAAAAGACAGCATTGGTAAACACTGACAGAAGAATAAGGGCTGCTTTGGTGTTCTGATATTGCTGGTCACTGGAATTTTGTTCAGCTGAGAGCCGTTACAAGCTTCACAGCTGTAGGAAGCCTACAGTTGCCATTTTCACCTTATTAACCATCACAGAATCTAACTGCAAAACCCAAACTCAAAGGAAATCCAATTTGATTATTCCCTCTTACAGAGCAAGTTTTCAGAGGAGATCACTGCTCTTTATTTATTAACATGATTATGGATTTTTGCAACCTGAGCAAAAGTAACTTTTTTATTATTATGGTACTAGCAGTAATGACTTTATGATGCTGTGAGGGGGTGAAGAGTTCTACATAGAGGCCAGGGTTTTGCAGGACGCTGTGCTACAAAGGGGAGCCTTCCCTAAAGGAAATGCTGGTGGAAAAGTACTTGAAGAAGGACAGATTGGCTAGTCATTGAACTCCTATTAGGTAAAGTTCACAAATGAAGAAGGAATATAACATAGTCAGCCTCAGTGACAAACCTTTATCTACACAATCGAGTGTGCTGATTACTGGGGGAGCATTTACTTCTGCTTCTGCATGCCCACAAATTAATAATTGTAAACTTTAGCTTACAGTTCTATTACCCAGCTGCTGTGGCATGGATTAAGATGCTGGAGCATAAGGGTCTAGACTTTATTCAATTTTTGTCCCTTGTGTTTCAACAGGACAGAAGCTGTACTTTGAAAAGGGAGTGGGAAAAGGCAGTTTCATGTCAGCTGGTAAGATACAGAAGGGATGAGAGGGAGTTTCCCATGCTCATCTCTGTGGGTCTGAACTCTTTATACAACGTGAGAAGGTGAGATTAAAAAGACATTTGTGTGAGCAGGCAAGGAAGAAAATTATGAAACCAGACAGAGGTCTTGAGATATAATGCATTGATAGATAAGCAATAAGCAGCTATGGCAATCTCAGTTCATTACAGAAGACATAAATCAGAAAGACCTGATTCAGTCAGGACATATGGAGATGCCATGTAGCACAGGAAAAATGCTGTGACCTGTCATAATGTCAGAATTATTGTAAGGTAGACAACATGGGGCTGACCATGAAGAGTACTTGGATGCTATGGGACAAGCAGGCAGGTTTGGCAAATTCTCTCAAGTACTGGGGTGTACGGAAGGAAGTCCTGCCAAAGCACTCCTCAGGAGAATGCACTGATCATTAAGCCTAGGTGAAAGCTACCTCTGCATCTCTGTATCAGTTTCAGAAACTTAACCTTATCTCCCTTTCCCCACCTTCATCTTTCCCAAGATGAAAATGTTCTGTAAATTCAATTCCAATTCAAAACCAGTTTTTGAACAGCAAAAGTTCCAATTTTCTATTTCCTGAATGTTTTTTCCAACCTTGTTCTTTTGCAAGCATATAGTATATACATGTTGACAAATGCTTTGAAGATGGGATAATACAATTTCCTCAGTCTCTAAAGGGAATTATCAATTATCCCCGAAGCAGTAATATCAGGCTTGGGAAGGTATATTTCCTTGCCACTTTTAATTCCCTTGGGCAAGACCTCAGCATGTTCCAGGTAGGATTTTCTATGAGGGCCATATTTATATGGGGTATATAGGCACCTAAGGAAGAGTAAGATTCATAATGAGGTTTATGAAAACTTCCAATTTAATGGTGGATTAAAATAATAAAACCTAAGCTGAAAAGCATAAAATGTGAAAATGTAACTCTCAAGGTATTTAAATGCTCAAAAAAGTCTGAACTAAAGTGACTTTAGAAGCACACACCACATGCAAAAATCAGTGGGCCTTCTGTTCCTATATTATTTATGAGCTTAAGAAAATTCCACCTTTAGCAACTGTTACTTTTTTATTTTGACAAAAAATATAAATACCCCAGTTCTAGAAATAATTACAACCTCATCTCATGTTTTAAACAATTTTAAGAGGAAAAGATCACACAGATATTTTTGCTTGTTTCCACTAATTTTGCTGTATTAAAAAAGAAAATAATTAGACATGTAATAATTAGACACCATTCTTCTGGTCACCCAGGAGCAGTGGCTGCCAAACAGTGTTTGATAAAGTCAGTGAGTGGACTGGACTGTTTCAGTGTTCATTGATGGCTGCTACCCATATCAGTGTCTATAGTTACTGCAATGAATTATTACTCTAAGACAAAAATAATGCTAATGTCCCAGAGTTCTGTTGCAAAGTAAAATGAGTGAAGAGCCATCCTTACGTTTGAATCCTATTTGAAATGTAATTAATGACATTTTCCAACAAAAGTTGCAATTAATGTCATGGACGTTTCTGTCATTGCATCACAAACACTTCGTTTCTTGTCTGTCAAAATCAGAGCATTTGTCACAATTCAACTAAATTGAAAAGAATTGTAATTAGAAATCCCTACTTTATAAAATTTCCAGTATACTTTAGCTAAAGTGAAAGTAGTAATTATACAGATTTCAGTCAGAAATGCAGTCTTCAAACTTTTTAAACAGAAAATATTTGCCTTTTCTGAATACCGGGTGTGATTATGAAAAATGGAAGTTAGCTGAGATTAAAATATTACTGTATATCCCCAGTATTAGAAAGTAATACTGTGTATTTTTTTAAAAAATCATGTATTTATTACCTATAATCCTTTATCCCTTAAGTCTTTTCTACATATAAAGTTGAGGCATTTACTATAGAATCAATAAAATGTAGTGGGCGTGTTAAAGAGGTATTTGGAATCAGAGAATGAGTTTGCATCATAGTTTTGTAAGTCCTCAGAGAGACAGATTCCACTAGAAAGTTCTTGTTATCAAAAAACATTGAATGATCCAGAAAACTACCTGATGCAGCTACAACCCCCACAAAGCTACTGGGTTTGGGCAGAATAAGGAGGGAGAATTGGTTTTAAGCCTTTCTTCCAACCCACAGATCTCTACAGGAGCTGTTGTTATAGTGATATTACACAATATCTGAAAAGCTTTTCAGCTGCAACTGGCTTCATTCATTTATTAAGAGGGTTTTTTTAATTATTCTAAATGACATGTAATCTGGACAACCATGAGACTTAATTCTTCGAAAGAGTATATTTTTCAATAAATTCTAGACTTTTTTTTGCACAAACTTTGCCAATTTTTCTGCTTCTTAAAAAAATCTTCTTAAACTTTATTCCTTAGCAGAGACATTGTTCAGAAAATTACTTATTGCAATTTGCTTATCTCTACTCCCAAGAAACTCACCAACACATTTCTTACAGAATAACAAATAGATACATGAAAATACCAACAGTTGGGCCTCTGTCCCAAATTTCTGCAGAAAGATAACAAGGCAGTTGAATAACAAGGGAGTTAAACTTATTCATGAGCAGATATAAATAAGTGGACATAAATTAAGTTTTTTGAATAAATTATTCACTCTTAATCATTCTTTTATTTCCAGGTATGCTTGATTTGTTTCCCATTTGAATGTCCATTTCATCTTTTTTAACAAATTTACTGTCTCCTTTTATACAAAAGCCAGTATTTTCAGAGCTAGACATTTAAGTAAAAGCACACTGAGGCATCCAAACAAGTGACCTGATTTTTAGAAATGTTGAGACTCAGCTCCCAGTGTGATTAATATATATTGATTCGACACACTACATTCTCTTTGTGCAGCTGAAAACATACCAATATTGCCATTCAGTATTTCATCAGGAAGCTGTAAAAAAAATTCTTAGATATCTGTGTTATTGACAAACTAAAAGTAAGTGTCAAACTATAATTCCAGTGGTGTACAGTGTTAGTAATACTCAACATTGATTTGTAGAGTTTGAATTAGAGAATTTATTTATGTACTCTCTGACATGCAAAAAATATTTTCAAACTGAATGCTATAGATAAGGGCTTAACAACTGTCTCTGACCTCTCAGATAGTTAACTTGAAACCTTCTTTCTTAGACATGTAGTTATTAACAGTACATATTTATATCCTACATTTTGTGTAAGAACAATTTCCCTGTGAAGCCAAGCCACTGATCCTGAAAGGTTTGTTATGTTCTGTTCATATCATTCTTATCATCCTGAAAATGCCATAACTTCCCTCACCTTAAGGCTCTTACTGGATTATAAACTGGAAAAATCGACATCCCATCTCTGTTAACCTTTGGCAAAGCTTGAGGTACTATTCCTTGCTCGTGAAAAAGCCATCTAATTGCTAATCTATAAGCCTTTTAATATGCTTTACATTTTGGATTGATCTATTGCCAGCTGACCCAGCAGTGCCCATGGCTATATTAATCCTATTATTCACATGTTCCAATGGAACTCTTTAATGAAGTCTGAAAGGCTTGCATACTATTGATATTAAGAATGGTTACACTTGTATTGCACCTAATTATGGACTGTTCTATTGTATCACCTAATTGTGCAAATTATGCTTTTTCCCAAGGCATAATTTATTTTGATTACAAGCTTTATCATATTGTTTTCATCTGTGTTCTTTTTTTCTGGGGAGGGATGACTTATTTACAGCTTCAATGCTATGGTTTTAATATACTAATAAGCATTACATTGCTTGACCAGACTGAAAATAAAATTAGCAAGATAAAAAATGATGTTTTGAAAAATAGGAGTAATAACTAATAATAGTATCTTGCATATTTAGAATTTAACCTGAGGATTTAAAAACACTCTAAAAACAATGACAAATTGCTAGGCCTTAAAATACTTTTAGGAAAGTATATTTAACAGTATTATAATTTTGTAGAGAAAGAAGTTAATGAAGCATGTTAATAGTAAAGACACTTTACTATGACCTGCCACAGTTCTTTAATCTTGACTTTTTGTCATTCTTTCATGCAGAAAATACAGGAACGGTAAGCTTTGCTTTGACTTCTCCTTTAGGAGTTTGAAGCAATTCACAACTGTTGAGACTGATGTAATCACTTTTAGTGTCCCACACTAAAAAACAAATCTATCTTTTCACTCCATGCATTGCACAGCAAGTAAAACACATCATCTGTAAGTACTGCATCAGAAAAAAGTTTCTAATCCAACCATCTGCAATCCAGTGCAACGTGGAAAATAAAGGCCCCTATTCCCTACACTGATGCCCTTCACTGAGTCTTATTACGGTTTGGGTCATGTATCTCCACAAAACCTGCCCTGCAGTTACAAGAGAAATCACTTACCCTTCATGATGCCATAAGAAAAATAATAGCCTGCCCTCTCAGAAAATCACTCAAACCGATTGTCACATGTGTTATTCTGTCAACCGTCCCAAGAAATATGAGCATCAGGAATAGAATCTGTGTTTCCTAAACTGTATATCTCTGCTATGTTAACATCTTAACCCAACTTGGCAGTAGGCTCCATTTGCTTTGTATTGGGAATTAACATTTTATTATTAACCCTTAAATATTAAAGAAGATTAAGGATGTTGTAATATCTCAGCTGCTGAGTGATCAGCAGAATACATATGCTCCTCATTGGCAGAAAAATAAATATCAAAGCCTCAGCTGCATAGTAACCTTCAGCTACCTGAGCTTTCTCTCTTAGATCTGTTTCAAAATACTAAATCTATCCCATAAAGCATAACTTTAGACAAGTAATGTGACAGTGGAGTATTGATTACTTTCTTAGCCTTACTAAGTCTTACGTATTGATATAGAAATACAGATTCGCAACAGCATACACTTACTATAGCCAGCTTATATTACACAATATTATGTAACTGGGTATTTGCTTTTGCTTCCTAAACACCAGAGAAAATGAGGACATGTCCATGTTGTCTCTGAAATACGTCATTAAGGTTGTCTAATTAGAATGCCACTTAATTATCCAATATAATGCCTACAGGTACTCTACTCAAGAGTCACATGTCTAATTCAGGACAATATTTTAAAATCTACTACATTGTTGGTTTTGGGGGTCATAATTGTAGATAAACCAATGCAGCAGCAGTTGTACATTACTCAGCATGTATGTGCTTTCTTGAAAAAATACTGGTCTCACAAAAAACTCTAGGAAGAATAATCCCCTCTGGCAAGCTCACTTTGATTTTGGCTTTTTTACAAGGCAATTGCTTTCCCTGGGCACTCTGCTCAATCTCTCCATGGGCCTTTCCATAGATCATCCTTCTTTCCTCTCTGCACATGGATCTGACTTTCCTTGCAAAGCAAATCAGAGAGACTGAGGAATTCAGTCTGTCTCTTCATGGCATCAGGAATTCAGGACCTACCTCAGAGAACGTGTGTCCTGCAGCATAGACCCAGGTAGCATTTCCCACAACTAAGAGGCCAGGAGCAACTCTAAGGTAATTTCTCATGCTATTTTGCTTCCCTTTGCTATGTGGTAGGAGGTAACTATGCAACCCCTCTGAAACACTTCCCACATTACAGGAATCGCCTAGAAATGAGACATATGGTGCTTAAAGAGACTTGATAAGCCAGAATTGGAGACTGAAAATTTACCTGGGGTTGCACTGCAACCCAGCTACCCACTCTGAGTAATCCTTTGCCTTACCAGCAACCTCATTGTCATTCCAAGGAACAACTCTCTGAATTAGGTGTGATTCAGCATGGACAACAGCTTAACAAACTAGGTCACAGAGTTGGTAAGAGATATAAGTGGAAAAATAAGTAGTTCAACTAAGGAAAATCAATAGATTGTTCAACCCTTGGCAATACATGCTATAAGCATAAATATGCTCATTAGTCTGCTAATAGACTTATCAGCCAAAAGCATTTTTCCCTTTAGGAGCATGAACACCACAGAATGTAAGAGAGTCTCTGACTCATTGTGTCATCTTAAAAGAAGAGAACTGTGTCAATGTTGGATATATTTCCTTTGGCCAGTATTAGCAAACACTCACAAAATTGAAAAAAAAAAGAACCACAAAACCAAAAAAACAACTGGCTACGCAGGACATCAGCATTGCTCAGTTGATACTTCAGTTGAAATTTGCTTGACTAACTCCAAATAGGAAACCATTAAAGCAGCCATTAAGAGGATTGAGAACCGAGTTAGGACAATGTTATAAATCATGTAGGCTGAGGGGCAGGGTACGAAAGGCCCATAAGATTCATGGATTGAATGCAAAAATGAAAACCATCTGGGGAAATATATGTAGATGTTGGTTTATTTTTTACTATTTCAGATTCCTGAGATCCTGACAAAATCCTTTATATCTTCCATTATTAACATTTCAATTTCTTATCAGCTCATTTGGTTAATGTATTATCTTTGGGGGAAAAAAAAAGAAAAAAAAAACAAAACAAAACAAAACAAAACAAAAAAAAACAACCAAAAAAAAGGTGGCTAAGATTTTAGTTTTGGAGGGAAGAAGAAGAAGGAAGAAATGATTCATGTAATCTTTGATTTTCACTTAATGATACCGATTATCACTATCAGTCTATTTCCACATTATTTCTAAGATCTTTGCGATAGTTTATAGTTAGCAGCTGTATTTGTGTATAACTGATCTCCTATTTTCTCTGGGACTTGCTGAAGTAAATTGGCACAGATTTACTTGCATCTTAATGTCTTTTTTTTTTCTTGTCAAATACTTTTAAACCATTTTTAATTGCTTTCAAGAAATCATCATTTACTTCCATAAGGAATAGTAATAGTTCCCCCATTTTTTAAAGTTAAAAATGAGATTATCTTTTCTTTCTGGAAATTAATGAATTTTTAACTCTGCAGGTTGTCAATTTGTAGTTTGGATGCTGCTGAACTAGGCTCTGAACATCTCAGCAAGAAGGCTTTATAACATTTCTGTTGTTTATGATACAGTTAGAGACTCTGGAAACAGTGAAAATGATTCAGTTACTTCTGCTAATATATTGATGAGCTCTCTTAAAATTATCAGATTCACAAATATGTTAGACATGCTGTGTTATTAGGCTAACTTTACTCCGGGAGTTGGCTGGTAGAGCTCACTGCAGCCATTAGCTCCTGACGTCCTGCCTTGCAGTCATTTTGAAGTTTTGAACAAAGTTTCCATTATATGTAAGATTATTAAATCATTTTTCTATTGTCTGCTGGATTACATCTGTTATTTTCTTTCCCCAGAAATATGTATGTTNTTCACAAAGATTAATTATTAATTCATCATAATAATTTGCAAGTGTAATATGTTGTACTCCTCCATACAAAGTACAGCACAAACTTTAATTAAGTTTCCCCAAATTAAATTTACTGCCCATTGTATCATTCTCCTGACATTATACTATATTCCTAATTTTTACCAAAATAACATGAGCAAGTCAATATTTAGAAAATAAGTGACAGCAGATTCACAGATTAAGCACCCATTGTAAAGAGCACATCAACTATATTTAAAAGTCCAAAATAAAAGTTAATTTTAAATTGTCATAACTACCTGATTTGGGAGTTGATCTATCAAACAAACTTAAGCAGCAATATATTTCATAAAATAGTGAGAACCTTGTGGCAAAGCCATCAAACAGAAATAGTAACATTAATCAAAAATGGCTCACTGCAATAAGTGAAAGCTTAATAAGTATAAATGCACTGAAGCAAAACTTTTAGTTAACCCTACATGCTCTGCTGAATCAGCAGACTATACTGTGGGTTGTTCTAGTAAAGTATACCTGTATCATAAAGTAATTGAAGAAATCAGTTCCTGTTGTGCCAGCAAGTTATTTTTCCATTGTAAAAAAATTTTAGTACTGAAGAAGAGAGGGAAAGAGGGAGATTTACAGTTCATTTGCAGCAGATAAAATAAATATTTTGTTTATACTAAGTCCAATAGAAAATAATATTACCTGAGAGATAAATTCAGATTGTTTCAGGAAAATCTTATATTTTTTCTTAAAATCTGACTAAAAAGCAGGTTCTAGGTAAATGTTGCCAAAAAGCATGAAAAACATTTAACTAATTTTTTTTTGCCGTATTTTCATGTGTTTGTTTTATACTGATGCAGATTTATCATCACTTTTTTTCCCAGGAGAATTCTTGAGAATATTTCTAAACAGTCTAGTTATTTTGAAACACAGGTAATGCTCTCAGTGGACTGTGTCTGAATTCCACTGTGCAAAGTCTAATCAGGAGGACAAAAAGTTCACACAGGGAAGAAAAAAAATCAACCTCTATAAAATAAGTCAGTTTGTAATGTATTTTACTTCAAGACATTGAAGTGGGCTTTTTTCCCCCCTGCTTTTTGGTTACGTTTGAACTTAATTTCAATCTAAATCATCAAGAAAAAATACAGTATGATGGAAAAAAATGTTGATTTTTTCCCCCTTGTGATAGAATTATAAAAATTGAACCTTAAGAATAACTCCTTCAATACATTAAGATAAACTTGATAAAGTCTGTATGCATCCAGTCTCCAGTCCAGAGCTACTGCATACAGTAAATCCAGGCCCTGAAATCTGTGAAAGTTTTCTTAAAAAAACTACGATTGAATTAATACAAGGGTTAAGATTCTGAAAGTATCTGGAAGGACACAGAAATATGGATAATAAATAAAACAACCTACTGAGGCTGGACATCAGGTCTGGAGGGTTGCTATTCTGTCCAGGGAAAATTGAGGAACTAAGGAGCTGTGCAGGGTGTGTGTTGTGGAGGAAAGGGACATAGTTTCTCACCCTCTAGACTTCTCAACTAGCAACTAGAAGAATTTTTAAGCATGCACCATCCCAAAACAATGTATTGTGGTGAGGTGAGAATAGGTAATCCTCAGCTGAATCCTCGGTCACCTCCCACTTGCAACTATCCATCCATCCCACCAGTTGCAGGGTATCATTGTGGAGGCTGCTGCTGCTGCTGCAAGATGAAACTTCTGGCACAGGGAATATTCACATCTCATATCTACCCATGCACTTTGAACTGGTGGAAAACGGAATTTGCCTCTCCCAGTGGCAGCAACTGTGTGGGGAAAAAGATACATTGACTCAGGTAGTAATGGCACAAAGAAATAATTTGTTTTTCTTTTCTCTCTTCCTCTTCCACACTAGGCTTATATTAAAATATTCAATGCATTTCAAAGACAAATGATGTGAATAAAGTCAAAAGTTTACTTATTGGAACAAACATTTGAATGCTGGGAGACCTAACTTCAAGCCATTTCTGGATTCAGACCAGGAACCTAGATACCTTTCTTCATGTTGCAAAACAGTACTCTGACAAGTTGCCTACTGACTAGTCTCCAACAGATGTTTCTTGATATCTCTTTCTCAGTTTTGAATTGTTAGTGGTACAAAATAACTTCCAGTACTGTAAAAATTCTATCTAATAAGTACATGGCAGGTAAGATTTTTAGAAGAAAGTGATATCATATCATCTAGTGCTTCAGATGAAGTAGCTGGAAATAGCAGACAGACCTTATTGTTTCCCAATGTTTAACAAAATAGCAGCGAACTCAAAATAAATCACAGTTTGAAACAACAGTGTGCTGATTTTGGCTGGGATACAGTTAATTTTCTTCATAGTAGCTAATATGGGGCTATGTTTCAATTTGTGCTGAAAACAGTGTTGATAATTCAGGGATATTTTAGTTATTGCTGAGCAGGGCTCACACAGGGTCAAGGCCTTTTCTGCTCCTCACCCCACCCCACCAGCGAGCAGGCTGGGGGTGCACAAGAAGCTGGGAGGGGACACAGCTGGGACAGCTGACCCCAACTGACCAAAGGGATATCCGATACCATACGACATCATGCTCAGCACATAAAGCTGGGGGAAGAAGAAGGCAGGGGAGGACATTCAGAGTGATGGCGTTTGTCTTCCCAGGTAACTGTTACACGTGATGGAGCCCTGCTTTCCTGGAGATTGCTGAACACCTGCCTACCGATGGGAAGTAGTGAATGAATTCCTCATTTTGCTTTACTTCTATGCACGGCTTTTGCTTTCCCTATTAAACTGTCTTTATCTTAACCCACAAGTTTTCTCACTTTTAGTCTTCTGACTCTCTCCCCTATCCTGCCGTGGAGGAGTGAGTGAGCGGCTGGGTGGTGGGGTTAAACCACAACAAACAGATTTAAGTAAAATCATTATACTGAATGATCTGCAAGGACAAGCTAGTTAACCGGTAAAAAATAATGAAGTATGAACCAGAAAAGACAAGAGAAGAGACTGGAATATGTCTGAAAACCAGTATCACAATTAAGTCCATAAATTGTAGTATATTTGAGAGTTATAATTTTAATTTAAAGACTTTTTTTTGTGGTTTTTTTTAGTTCTCTATTGAGCATCAAAACTAATAGATCAGGAAACAGCTATTTTGTTAAAAATTTTTTCCCACTGAGTGTTAGTTAACCAAGCAAATCCATTTTGACACAAGGTGATTGCTTTACTTCACCCGCATAGTTTCAATGTGGCATTGGGCACAGAAGTACTACTGGAAGGAAGCATCTGTTGTATTCATGAATTTTGATGTTCCCTTTGGGATAGTGGCATAAGGGATTGACTGTGCTGGCTTCAATGGACAGGTTTGCCAGCTGTTGCTCTCATAAAGTCTGGTTCCATATGATATTAGCTTGGTGGATGTTTGGCTCTTGTGATTGAGTTTAGCAAGCTTAAGGTTGTGTGAAAATTAACATAATTTTCTTCTTGAGAGGGAGAAATGGAGGAAAGTATTTTAAGGTACTGTGTTCCATTATCATTCAATGATTTTCATATAGATTAGTTTATGTTATACCATGTGAAAATTAGAACTATACAGTTCATGGTATTTGGAACTTGTTTGGCTTCTATCTTCTGCTTTAAATTTGTACATGGTATTAAGGCATTGAGAAATTGGAAAATACATTACAGTTGCTAGCTAGTGTGGTGCTTTGTGTTTTATGAAGTCCTTAATTGCTTGATCTCATACTACTTTGAAAATATGTAGTAATTTGGGATCTTTCTTCACCACATGCACACAAACACATGTATTCACAGAAGTCTGTCTGGAGGGAGATTCTACACTGAAAACTTTTGGTTTGAATAATAGCTAGAATGAGAATTCATTGAAAGTTTTAGTTGGAGATGCCAGACTGGCCTATAAACAGTCACTGTCCCAATGCCAGAACAAGGGTTGTCCATATAGACATGAATTATAATATTCACTTAACTTATAGAAGACCTGGAATCAAGTTCCCAAGTCTTATTCTTCCTTTTTTTTCTATGCTATTTGTTTCTGTGGCTTGAATCTCTTTAATTTTGATTGAATATCGTATTTAGATCCAAAGAATCTTTCTGCACATTTCTGAAAATATCTCCCATACTGGTACAGTCCCACAAAGCAGTTCATTTCTAAGGGAAGTTTTTCATATAATCTCTGGGCAGGGATATAGTAAACAGTCGTCAAGGAGAAGAGTTGTCTCATCCGCTGAGGTTGGGTGGGTATCTTAAAATGGAGATTTTTGAAGATTCTAATGAAAAAAATGCATCTTCTAGTGATATTTGCCTTCTTCAGTAGACCCAGAGAGAGGAATATGAAAGTTCAGGTGTCATGGTTTAACCTGTCAGACAGCCAAATACCACACAGCCGCTCGCTCACTCCCCATCCCCCACCCCCAGCCCCCACCACCAGTGGGACGGGGAGAGAATCGGAAGGGTAAGAGTGAGAAAAACTTGTGGTTTGAGATAAAGACAGTTTAACAGAAAAGGGAAAATAATAATGATAATGATAGAATATACAAAATGAGTGATGCACAATGCAATTGCTCACCACCTGCACTGACCGATAACCAAGTAGCAATCGCTAATTCCTGGAACACGCCTACCATTCATATACTGAGCATGATGTCACATGGTATGGAATACCCCATTGGCAAGCTGGGCTGGCTGTCCTGGCTGTGCTCCTTCTCAACGCTTGTTTTGGTTTGGTTTGTTTTTCTTGAGCTGAATGTCCTTGACTAGCAGGGTACTTAGCAACAACTGAAAACATCAGTGTGTTATCAACATTCTTCTCATACTAAATCCAAAACACAGCACTAGGAAGAAATTTAACTCTATCCCAGCCAAAACCAGGACATCAGGGAACAGTCAATAACATTAACAGTTCTTATAAGAGCTGTTGCTTGATTTTTACTGAGTAAGGCTGTACTAATCAAGACAGAAAGTTGTGTGTGTTTCTAACTGCATATTTATTTATCATTGTTTGTAAACACTGCTTTATACTTTTAAGACAGTCACTTGATTCATCATAAGACTTACTCATGAATGGAAAATAAAGCCTTATGTTTCTGCCAGTTACTAGACTAACCCTTTGCAGACTACTCAAAAAAAAAAAAAAATCACAATTTGCATTTTCTTGTCATTAATTTGGTCTGTATTACAATAGGGTTTTTTTCCAAAGCTGGTACAATAAAAATAAACTTAAAAAACAAAACAAAACAAAACAAAACAAACCACACAAAACCTCAGACTACTTGGAACATGTAAACATTTCAAAATATCATAAATACTTTCTCTTCTGCATTTTCCTATCTCTAAAATGGTATCAAATTTTTGACAGCACTTGCTAAGCCTCAGTTATATGTGCAAACTTTGAGACAGAAAAATGCTTAATGGCAAGATACAAAATTTGGCTTGATGTGGAAAACAACATTAAATATAGACAAAATATTGATTCCTCATAATGTAACATATTTTGGCAACTGAAATCACTGTAAGACCTAGTCCACTGAAGTGAGCAACAAGATCATTGGTTTCCCTGTGCTTTTTATATTTTAAATAACTAAATAAACACATTCTTTTGTAATTGTACCACATGCTTTTAAAGAAAGCTTCTGGATTAAATTTGGAACCTCAGTTTAGAAAAAGCCAATTATTCACCCAGGTATTTTCCAGCATAAAAACTATTGAGAATAATGAAAACAAGGAGAAAATATCATTTGAGCATGAAAACAATCTTAAATAGAAAAAAAAAAACCTTTTCTATTTTGGAATATTTCTAATTTTCCTATTAAGCATTATCCACCTTCTCTAATGCAGGATTCAATTTCCAGCACAAAAGAGAAAAAACATTAATAATCATAATAGATATTAATCTGAAATGGAATGAAGAAAAAATAGAAGCATGCATTAAAATATATTAATGTTTGTGTTTGCATAATATCCATAGCATCATAATATCTTTTTAATGTATTTAGGCAAACTGGAAACAACTGACATTAACAGCAGATAATAAATCCCTTTATTTTGTACGTCCAGATATAATTTGCATGCTGAGATCACTGTGTTCCTTGTCACATATTTGCAATGAAAATAGCAATGAAATAAATTAATCTGGCACTACTGAAGTGGGCACTGTACAATCTCTCAGTGGTTTTGAGCCTAAAAAATACCCCAAACATCCAGACAACAACAAACAGGACACACACTATCATATATACTAGCTTACACCAGGGAGTTCTCTTAACACATGGAGAAACTGCCAATATGCCCTTGGAAAATGTATTGCATTAAACATGTCAATAACAAACGTTATCAGCTTAATGAAACAGATGTTCAGGATTCCAAGCGGATTGAATGACACTGATAACTTCATTCACAAGTAATAGTCAATATAAAATATAATTTTCTTGATGGAGTAGAGCACAATATTGATAATTAAATAAACTTTTAATAATGAATCTGTCACAGAGCAAGAAGTGCTATGAATCATTCATAGTTACATGCTTGAGGCAAAAAGTGAAAAATGGCTGATTTTTTTTCACTTTTTTCTGCCAGATTTGCTCTTCCAAATTAGCTAGTCAAACCAGCTGAATAATAAGGTCAAATTTTTGACAGGGTTAAAACATCATAGGTTAGGGGTAATAAAACATAAATTATTCAAATAAGGCAGCATGGCCTTAATGATCAGTAAATTATTCAAGATTTTTTAAAATAAGAAACTATGATGGAGTCTATAGAAGTTTTCCATTGCAAAGCTGGAGTAAATAACATCTGTTCTTAATATTTCATTGTATCTAGTTCCTCAGAATATACATTCTTTCCTCAGTCCAGTCTCACCGTGTCTAGTGTCACTGCTTGGGCTAAGAACTGAAACACACCACAACTCTCCCATAATCTGTCCACAGAGTTTTCAGTCAGGGATTTAAGCATATAAGTGCGTGATAGGTGCTCCAACAAGTACATTCATACCTGATATAACAGGAAAGCCCTGAGGTTTCTGAGAAGATGGCCCTCTAAGATCCCTTAGCCAGGCACCTCACGCAATGCCATGCAAGAGACAGCCCTGCTCTGAATGAATTTACTCAAAAGAAAGAAGAGTGAAGGAAGAGAAAAAATTATTCCAAGTTTGCCGATGACAACAAATTGGAGGAGACAGTCAACAGGCTTGAGAGCAGGACTGCCATCCAAAGGGACCTGTACAGGCTGGAGGAACAGGCCACAGGGGCCTGATGAAATTCAGCAAGGACAAATGCTGAGTCCCACACATGGGAAGGGAGACCACCTTGTAATGATACGGGCTGAGGAGCAGCTCTGCTGTAGGGCCTGGAGGGGTGGGCAGACAGTGAGCTGAGCATGAGCCCACAGGGAGCCCTTGCAGCAAAGCAGGCCAGCAGTGTCCTGCACTGTATGGACAGGAGTACTGCTGGTAGCTCAAGGGAAATGATTATTCCCCTCTACTCAGCATTCATTACACCACATCTGGATGCTGCATCCAGTTTTGTTCCCCCAGTACAAGACATTGATAAACTGGAGCAAGTTTACAGGACAACCACCGAGATGGTCAAGGGCTGGAGCACTTGCCCTGCAAGGAGAAACTGAGGAAGCTGCACATGTTCATCCTGGAGAAGAGACAGCTTTGGGGGACCTAACACCAGCCTGTCACGGCCTACAAAGCAATAACTAAGAAGGCAGAGACATGCTTTTCACAGCAGTGCATGGTGGCTGAAAGAAAAACAGGCATAACTTGAAACAGGTAAAGTTCAACCAGAATGCACAGATAAACTTTCTCACCATAAGGTTAGTCCCACAGTGGAGCAGGTTTTTCAGAGAGGCTGTGCAGTCACCACCCCTGGAGGTTTTCAAGATCTGACCTGACCCTGAGCAACCAGGTCTGACCTCATAGGTGACTCCACTTTGAGCTGGAGGTTGGACTAGAGATGTCCTGAGGTCCCTTCTTAACTGAATTTTCCTGTGAGAAATCTGTTAAAAAATTAAATTGAGATGTTAATCCACCTCTTGAGTCTACAACTAGATCTTCACTCCCTCTTGAGTCCTATTCACTGAATTCACTATCTCTATCCTGCCTGGACTGATTACCTCCATAGATCAGCAACAGATGAGAACTGTCTGTGCTATTGGTGAGAGCACAACAGTTACACTGGATGAATGAATAAACTACCAAACTTCTTGATGCTTTGAATAGCTGGGCTGTCATCCTTCACAACTACATTACACAGGCTAGTTTACATCTTAATTTGGAGAATTTTCACTCCATCAAAGGTCATGGTTATTATGTTAGTTATTTTTACTGCAAGGTTATAAACTGGCCCTAGTACTTCATTGTCCTATCTGACTCTGCTGAGTTTTGTGTAGATGAAAAAGACAGGGTAGGATAGAGACTACGGAGTCAAATAACCAATGAAGACTGGAAACAGTGCTAGAGACCTTCTTGGAGAAGGCACTACTCCAAAGGAACATGAGTGCTCCAGAGTCTTCTCTTCTATGTTATTCAGTTCCCACCTTCCTCCTCCTGAGGGTCAAGCAACAGCAGAAAACATTTTTATGTTGCACTCTGTGTAGTATCTTATGTATCTTATATTATTTTAAAACAAGTTAGCCTAAATTAGAAAACCACATAAATTATCTTGCATCATGCTCCATTCTGCTGTGACTAGTCTTCTTCCACTTAACTCACTGTCAGCTAACGTTACCATAGCAACAAAATACTGCAAACTGCAGGAGAGAAACAACTAGGTAGATAAATGGTGACCACTAGTATTGGTTCATCAGTGATGTGTCAAGCATCACTGCTGTGCAGCACAACTTTCTACATGTTCCTAGAGCTTGTACGCTTTGTTTTCCCCAGGACTGCAAGGTAGGGTTAACAGTTTGGCACAGACATATTCTAGTCTGTCTCATACTCTTTCGCTGCTGTGCCATATTTCTTCAGTTTCTTTATTCAACAGGATTTACATTCTTACAATCAGTTACATATGGTGAGTAATGCAAGTAGCTCTGTATTATATTCACGTTCTCAATTAGTTCCTCCCTATTGAAGAAGTAGATCCAGGACAGCTTCTCCTCTGGATTGATTTTCTACTTTCTGGATCATAAAGCTGTCTTCTCTGTATTCTAGGAACTACTTTCATGTTTTACTGTCTTCATTACCTAATGGGTTTCAAAACGGTTATTATTAAGTCCCTCATGAATATAGTAGCTTCTGGTTTTTAACACTTCAAGAGTTGATGTAGGAATTTTCCATTCCAAGTCAGATGACCTATAACAAATATACACAATAATTTCTTCATCGTACGTGTTTATTTTTCCAAGGCATACAGTACCACTAGCTGGTACAGCTTTGTTTTCTTATTTTTCTATATAATGATTCAAATAGTTTATTTCAGACTTTATTATCACTTTTTTCATTCCATTTTTTTGTATTTTAATTCTCACCTAGTAATATGTTGGTTTATGTTTTCTCCTCTATTGCTGTTTTAGCACTTTTCTTGTCTTTTCCTTCCTTTTTTTGAAATGTTACATCTTATTTTTCCACTGTTTCATCCAAATAGTTTAGAGCAACTAAAAGATTTATTTTTTCTTTCAACTGATGATTAACCATTTTACCTTGTTGACTTTGCTAGAAGAGTTAAAGATCTTTCTCATCCATTTCTATACATTCTTTTAAGAAAGCATATTCTGTATATTAACTAACAGATACAGTAAGGCACGAAAGTTGTTAGGAGAATTTTTCACTACAATAACAGAACAAATAGTGATTTGTCTGAATATAATTTATAGCTACCCTGTGGCTGCAGTAAATTATGCATCTTCTTTTATTAACAGAATGTTTTACAAATGTCTGCTGAAGATACCTCATCTTCCACCAGTGTTTTCTTTCTTGCAATACTTCATATATTTAATATAGAGTAGTAATGTGTTCATAGGAAAAAATAACATACTTTACTTTTTTTTCTATAAGTTAACATCCATAATATGTATGATTTCCTTATATGCACACTCTGTAAAGTAGCCAGCTTCTAATCACATATAACAATTGCTTATGTCTAATCATTGCTTATGGACACGGTAGAAGTGGTAGAATGTCCATTTCTTCTTTCTTCTCACCAAGGACATTAAGGACATTTTGTAAGCAACTGAAGTATTTAGGAGAATGAGTGCTAAGTTTTCAGAATCTGTACTTCTAACTTCCTTGGGTATTTTTAAAATCTGCACTGTGAGATATTGAAAATCAAACTGGAGTAAATATTCATTTTTTGAATTGGATTCCTTTCACAGAGAATAATTCTAGTAAACTCCCTGGAAAGGGAACTCTAATTAATTTTATGCTGTTCATCTTGGTCAGAGTAACAGCCTCAGCATCAGAGACTGTCACTTGCTCAATGACTCTCGCTTGTGGTTTTCAGAACTGACTTACTGGTATCATAGACCTCTACTAAAATTGCTGGGAAACTACACATCCTTCAGTTTACAGACTACAAAATTATTTACAGAATAGTGTTATGTACACAAGGAATCAATTTAAGCAGGTTACAAAGGAACTGTAAATTATCAGAATTTATAATAAAAGTCTTGCATGAATCACAGAGTCTTACTTCTGGTAAGTCTGGTATTCTCAAACTAAGAAAGCATTGGAAAAACAAACTCACAAATAAAGAAATGAAAGTTTGACATAGGAGTTAAGAATAGTCAAGTTCTTTAGCAGGATTAATTTCAATATTTGTAATTATAGTTTACTTTCATGGTATTAAATGTAGAGATTCAGGTATTTGCATCCAACGAACATGTAACTGCATTTTATACACTGAAATGAGGACGAGACTGAAGACAGTGGTATTTTTGGTGGATGTAGGCTGTGATGTCTAAGATGATGCATGTCCAGACTGACACTCTAAAAACTGTGATAAAAACTCATAGTAAGAAAATGCCTTACTTACTTAAATGGTCAAAGAATTTATCATTTATGGAAAAATGCACTTTTGACATCATACTCACAAGCCTATATTGCCCTCAAACTCATGGCAAGGCAAAAATGTTTGGACAAATCCAAAAGCTTATCTGAACCAAATGATTCATTTCAGCCATAGACCAAGTCCAGTACATTATACTAAATACAGAACAAACAAGACAGCACAAGACAAAGCAGATAACTTGGGAAACTGACTCCTCTTTTAGAAGGCATAATGGTCTTAAACTTTTTCAGCAAACCTTGGAGAAAATCCATAACCATACTGTGTATGTTGGCTAGATGATTCCAGTGTAGAATTGTGATGGGTTGACCCTGGCTGGATGCCAGGTGCCCGCTAAAGCCACTTTATCACTCCCCCTCCTCAGCTGGACAGGGGAGAGAAAATATAACGAAAGTCTCGAAGGTCGAGGTATAAGGACAGGGAGATCACTCAGCGATTACCATCACGGGCAAAACAGACTCAACTTGAGGAAAAATTAATTTAATTTATTACCGATCAAATCAGAGTAAGATAATGAGAAATAAAACCAAATCTTAAAAACACCTTCCCCCCACCCTTCCCTTCTTCCCGGGCTCAACTTTACTCCCGAATTCTCTACCTCCTCCCTGCTCCACGTGGCACAGGGGAAAGGGAAATGGGGGTTGCGGTCAGTTCATCACTCGTTGTCTCTGCCGCTCCTTCCTCCTCGGGGGGAGGACTTCCACACTCTTCCCCTGCTCTAGCGTGGGGTTCTTCCCACAGGAGACAGTTCTCCACAAACTTCTTGGTTGTGAGTCCTTCCCACAGGCTACAGTTCTTCACAAACTGCTCTAGCGTGGGTCCCTTCCATGGGGTGCATTCCTTCAGGAACAGACTGCTCCAGCGTGGGTTCCCCATGGGGACACAAGTCCGGCCAGAAAACCTGCTCCAGCATGGGCTCCTCTCTCCCCACAGGTCTACAGGTCCTGCCAGGAGCCTGCTCCAGTGTGGGCTTTCCACGGGGTCACAGCCTCCTTCGGGTGCATCCTCCTGCTCTGGCATGAGGTCCTCCCCGGGCTGCCGGTGGATATCTGCTCCACCATTAATCTCCATGGGGTGCAGGGGCACAGCCTGCCTCACCAGTCTTCACCACGGGCTGCAGGGGAATCTCTGCTCCAGTGCCTGGAGCACCTCCTCCCCTCCTTCACTGACCTTGGTGTCTGCAGAGTTGTTTCTCTCACATATTCTCACTCTTCTCTCCAGCTGCAGTTTCTATTGCACAGGTTTTTCCCCCCCTCTTAAAGACGTTATCCCAGAGGTGCTACCACTGCTGCTGATGGGCTCAGCCTTGGCCAGCAGCGGGTCCAGCCGGCTGACATTGGCTCTATCGGACAGAGGGGAAGCTTCTAGCAGCTTCTCACAGAAGCCACCCCTGTAGCCCCCCTGCTACCAAAACCTTGCCACGCAAACCCAATACAAGGATTTCCTCTTAAATCTTTTTATTTAAAGAAAAAAGATTAAAAGTTATATCTAAACAATTCATTTTTTCCCACTGCTGGTGGAACATTTTTCTTAACTGACCTTGTTTAGATTCTTCAGCAGGATCATATGATCATCTGTCCCAACACAAATAAGGCAGATGAGAACATGACTACACTGGCCATGGGCAAAGAGGATAGAAATATGGAGCATTGCTGCAGCATGGCTTAAACTCTCCTAGAGAAAACCACTTCATCTGCTTGTGTATGGAAAAATAAATCCTCATTTATGTTTTCAGGACTTGCTTAACCTCTTAGGTCTATGGTATTGGGTCTTAAATCCAAGAATACTTCAATTGACTGAGAGTACAGATTTGCTATGAAATAAGTTTGTAAATATTAGCTAGTTTTTAAGGATAAGTGCTGGTAAATATCACTCAAAGTCATGAACACTGAAGAACTGGGTAGGAAATTATTATCTTAGCCTGTGGTGAGACAGCATCAAGCCAAAACTGAGACTTCTGAAGGGTTTTTATGGAGAAAATAGAGAGCATCTCCTCAGAAGAGGCAGTAGCTAAGTGCTCCTCCCCCGGAATATAAGAGTTGCAAGTTCAAGTCCTTCTTTCCAAATGAGTCAGAGCAAAGATTTAAGGTCTGCTTTTTCATACTGTCAGTATATGGCTTATGGCTATCTGTTGGCAATGACAGGATTGCTTTTTTCTAGTTTTGACAGAAATTAAATGCTGAATAAGAGAAATCTTTCCTGATTAAAAAAAAAAAACAAAAAACAGATGCATTCATGTGGAAAGTTCCCTTCCAATGCCTCAGCATTTTCTACCAAAAACCTCTTATTTTCTAATATAATTTTTATAAGTGCTGTTACTTAGTTCCTGGGGTTTTCGGACTAATAAAATTTGTCATAGTACATTATAAATGTCTTCCTTAATAAGAATATCCTTAACCCCAAAAAAAGCGTAGAGTTAGAGATAAAAGACGCTTCAACTATAGCTTATTACATAAAAGTAAAATCAGTCATGACTCCAGTTTTTCCACACCTGCAAACTAAACCATTGCATGGGCTCAATGGTACCATTAATTTTTAGCTTTAATAAGCAAATTTGTCTGGTCTCTAGTTCTTTCTGCATTTCTAGGTTATAGCCAGTCTTTCCTGATTCCTGAGTTTTTTGACAGTGTTGTACTGTGTATTGTTTGTCCTCTATTGTATCTAGAAAATAATTTTCTGCAATGTAAATTTTCTCATGTTTCACACTCCCAAGAAACTTAGCAGGCTCAGAGGAGCTTATAGCGGCAACTGTTTTAGAATATGTTTTTCTTGCAGGTTTTGCTGATTTGAAATATAGGACCTTATGGTACGAGGTCCAAGGTGATTCAAAGGAAAAATTTTCAGGCAGTCTCAAGTGTTTTCTAAGTTAGTGGCCAACCTGCCCCAGCATATGGGAAATTTTAAACATAGGCTGAGACACCCTTCACCTTGATTTCTGACACAAGTAGAAAACGGGAAAGCGTTTGGCTGTCAGCTGCTGAGGATTGTAAATGAAGTTTGCTGTTTTATTATTAACTTGATTGATATATCCTAGGTAAAAGCACTATGGAGCACTCCTGTTACGTAGTGATATTGGGTGAAATAACTGGTTTGCATCTCCCCAGTTATCATTATGTTAATTAAGTTAATAATGTTACAGCCTCTAGCTGTAATCATATTCTTATGTGTGTATCTTATTTGCCTGAGGTGTTTGAATCAACACACTGGTCTTATCAAGTTTGACAAAGTACTTATTTTGTTACATAATTACCAGTTTAGAAAGAAGCTTTTTGGGGTTTGGGATGTATTCAGTTACTGGTACATTGAAACTTACTCATTTTTAGAAAATATACCAAAGGGATATGCACATAACTTTCAAAGTACAACTGCAGTCCCCACATACAAACTCACATTATATCAGTGAGGACTTTTTACTGAGCCCAGTGTAGTGTAGACAATCATATTTCTTTTTAAACAGTATTTTATAGGTCATTACATCAAATGGATTCACCTCTACCTATTTAAATTAGATTTTCTTTTTCTCTAAACTGGTGAGAGTTTGCCAAATGTCTAAAATTTCTCATCTCCACATGACTGTATAATTAAAAGGCTTTTTTTTCTGACCTTGCTTTGAATAATGATAGTGTGATTGGATTTGAAATTAAAATGCAAGTGAGAGGAGAAAATTCACTTAAAACTGAGGCAAAGAAACACTTCTTATAATTCCTATCATTTAATAATTCTGAATTAGCCTATGGAATCCAAAAGGCATTATTGAAACCTAAGAATAAACCAGCTTCATCACAGTTTGAGCTGTTACAGTTTGAAAAAATTGATATTGACATAGAAACACATGTATAAAAGAAACAGAAACATTTTGTTTAGATATAAAAAAAATTTTGAGGACATCTGAAAGAAAAGAGTTGATAAGCAGTTAATCCAGATTATTTCCACAGTATTCCTCCCCCATCCCTCTGAGACATCCAATTCGAGCCATGACCTGAGACAGTCTATAAAGTAAATGTCCCTTTGCTTCTACCAGGGAATATCATTATATAGGGTCAACAGGATTAAAAGCATCATAGAATCATAGAATCGTTTAGGTTAGAAAAGATCTTTAAGATCATAGAGTCCAACCTTTAACCTAACACTGCCAAGTCCATCACTGAAGTCCACCACCACCACTTAGATGTCCCTAAGCACTACATCTACAAGTCTTTTAAATGTGCCCAGGGATGGTGACTCAACCTCTTTCCTGGGCAGCATCTTAACCCTTCTAAGGATTAATTCCTTATTTGTTTCTTCACCTCACTGCAGACATCTAGTCTATATGCGACTTAGAAGATGGCAACCAGCAGACTGGCAAAATACATTCAATGCAAGATTAATCTGTAGGCTTGCACTCCGTTGTGGAAGGTCACACCAGCCTTTTAGTGTGGAAGAGACAATGGAAAAATCAAAGTGGAGGTTTGGGGCAGAATAAGGGACTGAATGCTGGTTTGAGGGTATGGGCAGATACGGGGGTTGAATTCAGACTTACTGTGGGCCTTTTGGGTTCATAACTGATTTGACAGTTTTGGGAAAAAATGTGGAAAGGGAAATCACTTTAAAAAGTTGTGCAGAGTAAACAACGTTAGGTATTTCATACCAGGAATGGAAAGTTAAAATTCAGAAGTCAAAAGGCAAACACACAAAAAATGCATTCATTCAAAACAATTACGCTTGTTATTTTGGAACTAAATTCAAAAGATAACTAACTCATGAATCTCTCGTTTGGCAACATAGTCTGGTTTGTTTGGTTGGTTGTTTTTTTCCCAAAATATCCAGTAGAATTTCCATGGTGATATTCAATGAAACTCTTCTGTGTTCATATGTGAACTACTGAACACAACAGAACAATCAGTTGTTAGACTCTCAGTTGCAATGAGACTCTCAGTTGCAATGAGACCATGACTTTGTTATCCACACTATTACGAATAAAAGCCTTTCTTACTATGGAAAACAGTAACATAAGCAGAAAGCTTACTTTCTCTGTTTAAAATACTTTGGGTTCTAATAATAAATTTCAGACCTGATCTGAGATCTCCTAAGATGAATGGAAAAGCTTCCAACAGTTAGGGTGGAGTTTTGATCAGGTTTATACGCATTTTTTTTGTCTGAAAGAGAAATTACATCATATTTTCCTCTGAAATGAGTTCATTGAAGACAATAGTTACACTAGACTTGATGATGTACTGAAATCCTTGGCAACGGTTTTTCACAGCTAATGCCTTTTTTCTCCATTCTGCAACTGCAGACAGTTGTGGTTTAACTATTTTCTAAAATTTAAAGATTTAGCTAAACTCCTATATCATCCAAATTTTGTGTTGTAATTGCATTCTCAAAACAAATCTATCATATTCTAATGTATGACTATTTGATCAAACTAGGTCTGTTTAATTTCAACCAGCAATGCTAACACGTCAGGAAAGATTAACTCAGTCCAACCCATTTTCAAAACTGTCACTGACTTGTAAGTTCTTTGTTGGGTTGACACAAAGTGCATGAAGTCAATGGGCATTTTCACTTGAATGGCAGCTGGGGCAGACACCACGTGCATAGTGATGGTATCAGTGGTCCCATAGTGTGCAGTCTGTTCCAATTTTACTGCAAATGCCTCTTCCTGCATCTGATTTACCTAAAAGCCTCAGATATCAGTAAATACCACAAATGTTTATGACAGCCTATTTGTATAGCCATAATTTTAACAAACTTATCAAGGATACCAATTTACACATGTTCTCATCCTTCTTAGATTTAGAGAACATAATTATGATATGACTGTGATGCCTGGGTTTAGTTTTCACTTTGCTTGTTCTTTGGGTTTGAGTACTTTTTCCGGTTCCCTCTAGTTCAGCCAAATTACATTAGCAATGCTAGTTCTAGTACAAATCACAAAGTTTTTGTATTGACTTCACAGACACCTCAAACAAGATTTTGAAAAGGAAAACCTATTAGGAAACTTAATCATTTGTAGTAAAATTATGTTAGCTACTACTTGGCAAGATTGCTTTAGAACTAAGGCTTTGAAGCCTGTCACAGGTCTTAAAAATAAAATTGCTTGAGTAGTTGAGGAGAACTGTATTAAAATGCAAATTTCCAGCTGTTAATATTTCTTCAAAAACCAATAATCCCTCAAGGCCACCAATATGTCAAATACTTAATGGAAAAATATCCCTTAGGCAGAATGGTCTTTCTAAGTTGACTTTTGATTAAACTTAAAATACTATATAACAAAAAAACTTAAAATCAAAAAGAGGATATAAATATAGTACTAGACTAAAATGTCATAGAGAATGCAATTGGAGGGACAAATTTCAGGTCACTAATTTTTAAGTAATTTTCTACCCTTTTTGAGGATTAGCCAAGGAAATAATTGCTAATATAAGGTATACCCTGTAGCACACACCTACAAATGGGCCTTGAAGGAACAGAAACCAATACTTTTTTGAAGTAATACAGATGTAAACATTAAGTTGTGAAATAGCTGGCATATCTAGCATAGAAGTCAGTCTCCACTGCTGAACACTTCTGCTTCTATTTGGTTGTACAAAACTGGAACTTGAGGATCAAAATTATCAAGTGAGAATACAATAGATCTTAATTTCCCTGGCTACCGAATTCCTGGACTCTATGTGTCTCTGCCAAACACAGCACTCAGATTTACTTTGAAAAAGAATGACCGAATCAAAAGTTTAACCCTGTTCCCATGGAAAGCAGTGACAAAACATTAATGTAAGGAGGATTGAGATCTCAGTTTGCTTAAGTTGTAGTACACTGTGACTGAATACATGAAAATTTTGAGGGAATGAAGTTGTCATTTAAACATCAAATCAATCCCAGAACCAATAGCTGCTAGCATCTTGAATTACATAACTCCTAAGTGTTGCCCTATAAAACAGATTTATGGAAAAGAAATCACAAAATGGATGTTTACTGATTAGCATAATCTGTGACATCTGTGCTGCTGCAATATCACCTTTTACAATGAAAACTTAGTGGCAGCAAGGCAAAAAAAAGACAGATCCACACTGTTTGTAGTGTCAATGAGTAAATAGAAATTTAGTAGCAAGAAAAGGCAGCTCCAGGTGCCTGAAGTATAATCCAGTCTCAGTTCATCTCTAACGTACTGCACATTTGGTTTTGAACAGGAATTAGAGAAGTGTTTTGGTCAGATAAGAAAATCTTTTGTGTTCATGAGGAAACAGCAACTGGATTCTCAGCTAGTGTGAAGCAGAATAGTAATACTGAAATATGTTGAAGATATGAAGATCTACATCAGTTAAGGACATGACATTGTATTTTATCTTCAGAAGATGTGGTATGATGTTCTTAATCTGTAATATAATTCCAAAGAACATGTTTTCAGTACTAAAGCTATTTTATAGTCCTTCAAAATATGATAATCTGTATAGCTTCATTTTAACTTTTGAGTCTTCAGTCACCAACACATTACGCTAGTGAACGTGAATCATCTAACAGCAACGAAATTACCCTTGGGAAAAAAGCATGAGGCAGGAGCAATATTAGGCCCCTGTTTTTAAATAGGAGTGGTAAAATCTGTAGTTTGTACAGGTAGAGAAAAGTGTCAAACAGACTTTTCTTCTGCAAAGAAATCTGAAGAGAAAATTAAAGTTACTGGTGATGTTTTACTTGAAATTTTAAAAAGAATGGGTTTGTTTCAGCTCTAAGACATTCTAGATTCTATCAATATACTCCAGAACCACAGGACTCAGGCACAGATACACCTGGGTGAAATCTGGGTTTCACAGAAATGTAGGACAAGTTTTCTCTGACATCTTAAATTTCTGGATTTCAACTATTGCTTATTAAGGAACTTTGGCAGATTCCAGGTTCAAAAGGAGATGTTAACACCTAAGCAGGACATATGGCAATTTACATATCCAACTCCAGTTTCTATGTGCATCTGCATATTCAAAACTAGAGCTCCCTAAAATGGTTGAGGAAGAGAAGGAGGAAGGGGATGAAGGAGTTATAACAGTAAGCATGAAAAAAAGGTAAGATATAAGCACCTGTCTTTAGGAGAGGGCTCCGGGGTATGTGTATGAAATCAGTAGGGACTCTAGTTCTTAGCAGCCCTGATCCATAACCTCCCTGGAGAGTTACAGAGGTACTCTAAATTCTGTATTCCTTCCAACCAGTTCTTGGCAGCTAAGTAAGCTAACTGCCCTAGATCTCAACTGAAGATACCTGACCATCTTCCCATACAACCTAAGCTCCTGATGCAGGATTCTGGATTTTAAACTCTGAGTTTAAAGAATACAATGCATCTTCTCTCAGTGGCTAATAATCTAATCTAGTTACCTTGAAAAACACTTCCAAAAAAAAGCACTCATCCTTTTGAAACCCCAAGTATTTAGTTTCTGATGAGCACCTAGAGCAGATGAAGTAGAATCAGACAAGGACACTCCATGTGATCAGCAGGTTTCCAGTTTGCTGAGTGCCAAGTTCTTTTCTGTAAAAAGAAATTGAAGTCTAAAGAAATAAGAAATTATATTTCAATTTGCTGATATCCTTTTAAAAACTGTTTTTTCAGTCACAAAGAGGTCACTTACTGGGTGTTGAGGACACCACATCAAAGACAATGACCAGTCTTGATTATGACCAATGATCGCATTCAAATCTTGGCTATGACCAATGATCAAAACGTACTTGCTGATGTAGTGTGTCACAGCAGCATTTCTCAGAGCGTCAAAATAGCTATACAAATAGTTTCATTTACACAAGCTGGAGCATCAATAATAGCACTTCTACATTTTCAGTTTGACAAGTCTATGCTTAAGAAAGGGTAGAAAATGAAAACAAAATATACTTAGAATGAAAATAAACAAAGATTACTTTAGTTACAGTACTTAGCGTGAACAACTTTAAATCAAAAATATTTCAAGTGTACTTTAACCTAATTCCCTGAACTTGTCTTTCAAATTAATTTTACCAATTCATGGAGCTAAGTCAAAATCGTGTAAGTACAGTCCTATTTTTATCCCAGCTTTTCATGGTATTTAACAATGCTTTGGTATAAACTCATTTTTGGTTGTTTGCAAGTCAGACTTAGCAGCAATAAGTAGTTGTGATTAACATTGTGAAGCTAAAGATGGAACCAGACTCTGTTCTGTATTTAATTCAGGGACCTTTATATCCCTTTCTCTCCATAACTTCAGGGAAGAAGGAAAGAAAACCTCTTCCAGTCTTCCCCAGATTCAGAATTAAATGCTGTTATACTTTCATTCTTTTAACACTTTTTTAGGTTGCCTTGTTAGCAATTTAAGTTCATGAACGGGTGATCTATGCAGTTTATAGTTTTGTTTCACCATCACAGTCATTTTGCCTTTGCTTATCTAGTAGGAAGTTCTGACAATCTTTTTAAAGTTAGAGGTTTTGCCCTTTTATTTAGCCTATATTCTGATATTTCCCTTTATTTTCCCCAGGGCCTGTTAGGAATTTAATTTCTGTTTCAAATAAATCCAAACACTCTTATTTCTCTGTTCTTCAAATAGTATTTTTTTAAATTTAATTATTCCTAAAGGGTCTCTTTACATTTAAATGGACAATTGAGAAGGCATTCTTTTTTCTCATTTACCTTTCATCATCTTTGAAAGATGGATTTTGTCCTTTTTTTAATTTGGTAAGGAAGTTGCTTGAGCGTTGCCAGATTCCTAATTAATTCCCCAAATGATAGTGTTGTCTGGGGTGCGTTTTTTGGTTTTGGGGTTTTTTACATTTGAATGTCTTTTTACTTTGTTATCCAGTTATAGCATCAGATAGGCTTGTTATATTGTAGGTAATATTTTTTGGTATTCACACAGCAATGGAATCAGGAAGGTATTATGCAATGGTTTACATTTAGATATGAGGTATTTTTAACTACAAATTTCAAAAGAGCTTTATCTTAAATAGTTGAGAAACAATTACAGTTTCCATCAGAGAAAGAATATAAATAAGTTAAAAGTAATGAGTTTCTGTAAAATATATCCCAACAATCAATGTTGTCTAAAATTTAAATCCTTTGGCATTCTTATAAAAATTACTTGAACTAAGAATTTTATTATGTTGTAAAATGAGGTTTTATCATCAAAGAAAGACAAAAATAAGAAGGAAAAAGACTTGGATTTAGTACCCAGGAATAATACTTAATCTGAATGTCCCTCCTTGAATTATTCTAAATAATGGAATTTTTCTTGTTTGGTCTGTTGAGTCACTTTCATTTTGTTGGGTGGGTAAGATTATACTTATCTGTGAGATCAACTGGTATCTTAAAAGATGAATTATTTTCTTTTGTATGAGCTTATAATTTACCTTTTGACCAAAGTGGTAAACAGATTTATAACCTGTCATTTCCAACTATGGTGGTTTGATCTTGGCCAGATGCCAGATGCCTACTCAGCCTCTCTCTCATTCCCCCTCTTCTCACATGCCCTCTGCTGAGGGAGAAAAAAAGATGAAAAAAAGCTTGCAGGTTGAGATAAAGATAGTGACAACACTTACCAGTTACTGTCATGGGCAAAACAGACTTGACTTTGGGGAAATTCATTTAGTGTATTGACAATTGAAACAGATTTGGATGGTGGGAAATAAAGACAAAATTAAAACAACACCTTCCTTCCATCCCTCCTTTTTCCCAGGCTCAACCTCACTTCTTCATTCCCAACTTCTCTACTTCTTCCCTGCCCCAAGCAGCCCAGGGGAATGAGGAATGCTTATATTCAGTCCATAACAATACCTCTCTGCTGCTCCTTCCTTTTTTCCTGCTCCAGTGTGGGGCCTCTCCATGGACCACACTTCCTTCAGGAAATATCTGCATGCTCCAGTGTGGAGTTCTCCATGCAGTGTGGATATCTACTTCAGCATGGTCCTCTCATGGGCTGCAGGAAAATACCTGCTCAACCATGGTCTCTTCCACAGGCTGTAGAGGAATCTCTGCTCTGGCCCTGGAGCATCTGCTCCCCCTCCTTCTCTGACCCTTGTGTTCATACTGCTGCTTCTCACTGTTTTTCTTCATTCCTATTTGTCTGGCATTTTTGCCCTTTCTTTAAATGTGTTTTCACAGAGGTTCCACCAGTTTTGTTGATGGGCTCGACTATGTCCAGTGGTAGATCCATGGAGAAGCTGGCTGGAACTGGCTGTGTCCAGCATGGGGCCTCCTCCCACAGAAGCCACCCCTGCAATGACACCACCCACATCAGATACTTCTGAGAAGTATTTTATGCAAAGTGAAAATCATAATAATCAAAGTTCATATACATTTTCCTAAATTGGAGCTAAGTTATTTAGAAAAGTAAATCAGGAAAGGATTTCTAACACGTGTTTAAAATCTGTAGAAATATATGTCCATTTAGTAAAAACTTTATTGAATAACAAAGTACTATCTTCCCTAGCATTTTCTTTTTTTCATGGATGACAGGAAGTATGAGTCTTTTAGGCTGCAGATCTCAATAATTGGCAGTCAAAGACTGTCCAATCATACTTATATACCATAATATTCATGTTCTTTAAATATCGTATATGAACTGAGTGTCCCTTCAAGTCAATAAGCACAAAAATTTTAAAAAAAAAAAAAATTATTTTATTAATAAGCATTTTTGCCTCTCCATTAAGATTTACTTCCTATAATGGTTTTGTACAAACATGCAAGAGCAAGCAGCAGCTTCTTGCTGTTAATGAAAATTGAGGCAATGATATTCGATGGATGAGGTGACAAAGGGTCATATCAACCATAAACAGAAGTGTCAGAAGAAATCTGATTCATTTTCAACTTGTTGGTAAATGAATAAGGCCCCTTCATTCAATTTGCAGCCAAAATAGTGGCTGTAAAACAACAATGTCACAGGCAGACACTCTGTACGTGCATTTTACATAAGTGTGGGAGCCATGTGACACCAAAGGGGCAAAGATTTGTGCAGTTGAATGTAGGAGGGATCCAGGTAACAAGAAATTGTAAGTGAAGAACAAAATAAGCACAAGAGACTGTAAATAGGCAGGATATAATGCCAAATACACAAGAAGTATACTCACAGCTAATTTACGAAACAATTGTTAAAGACTAGCAGTTGTGTAGATGCAGTGCTAATAACTAATAATTTGTAAGAACTAACCATTGGCATAAAATGTGGGGGGGGTTAATGAATGAATTTGATAATGTTTTGTTTTAAAACTCAGAACTGTTCTGTTTTGTCAGTATCCTAAGCACTCCTATCATATCAGTCTCCAGTTCCCTAAATTACATCTATATCTTCATGTAGGTATCCTCACTGGTAATAAACTTCATGGAATTCCTCTATCAGCATTTTTTAACATGAAAATTTTAAAATTTTAACATCCAACCATTTCCAAAATGACAGGGAATCACCTAAGCATCACTGTACAAACTCATAACAAGTCTGCTGAAATATGGGGAAAAAGGAAAACCAACATTACTTCAAAAGTGTCTCTTTAACCCCCTTGCTGAGAGCATCCTTTAAGCTAAGCTAATCTACCAAGTCTGCAAAGCCAGCAAAAAGAACTTAAACAAGGATGTTTTTTTCCTCTCTTTACCCTAATATGGTGCTATCACCTGCACTACCGAATCCTGGTCCCCCAGTGGGATAGAAACTAGAGATACCCAGTCCCCTCAGTGTTCCTTCTGTACTGGGAGAAGCAATGTAGTTTGGAAAGGAGAAAAGAAAATTCAGACATACAGAATTGCACATAAAACCAATGAGTATGGAAAGTTTGAATCATGGGGCAGGTAATAGGAAATCCTTTTAGGAAGGATGGTGTGATAAAGGCAAGGTCATCAGCATTAGTCCATTCAGACCTCTCTGCTGCTAACCGAAGGGCTCGTTTTCACAGGGCTCCCTGACAAGTGCCTTCAAGAGCTGGCTGTGACAGAAAATTCCTCAGTTCCACAAATCCACCTTCAATTTCCATGATCACATTGGCAGTTTTCTGATGATGATCTAGATTGTCTGCATCCTTTGTTCACAGTCTGGGACAGGCAGTCTCCGCTGATCAAAAAGTCTCTGCATTTGGACTCCATGGAAAACATTCCATAGAAAACACATACAACGCAATCCTGATGTCTTCTTGGTATAGTCAGCCCTCTCTGGGGGAAAAAAAAACAAAAACAAAAAAACAAACAGAATGAGCATCTAACTGATGCAATGAGTTTTGGTGTATGTGCAGGACAGGAATCCTGATACATCCTGGATCTTGGGATTTATCTGTAGGGGGTGTATCAGCTGTACATTGCTTCATAAAGCAACCACAACAGGGAGCAGCTGTGTCTCTTCTTTACTATTATCCCAAAATTTGATGCATAGGCAGTTTTGTTAATCTTATGTGTTGTGTAGCATTTGGCAAGAAATAAATTGGCAGTGTAAGAATAGATTTCTACAGTATGTAACATGTTATGTATAAAAATTTTTATGTAAGAATATTCTGTGACCTTAATTTTCCTTTTAAAATACCTTACATTTTGATTTGCTGTTCATTCAAGTGACTAAAAGTTTCTTCTGAGAGCAGTTTTTAATAGAAAAAGAAAAAGAATGTATGAAAAAAGAAGAAGAAAGCTAATGAATATGATGTTTAGTATGCTGTCAGCCATTTAAGGCTTACGCTGCCACAACTCCAGTCAGCTGAGCACAGCAGTAGTTATGAGGAGTAATGAGTTTGCCAGACATTCTGAAATTCTCTCCTGCTGTGTGCTGTCAATTGAAAAAGAGGGAGACAGTGATGGCCAACAATTTAAACACAATAGATTGACCATAACTGGCACCTAAAGAACAGTAAAGCAAAAACCAAATGGCAGGATCTGGCCAACTAGCTTATAAATTCTCTGAATATGACAAGGATTGTTACATTTTAAGTTTTGCTTTAAAAGCAAAGTGCAGCTATAGATTCAGTAGCAAATATTTAATTAGAAATAACCATATTCTATTGGAAAAGCAAGATAATTTATGACAGAATTATGAATATTAAAGATGGTTACACACTTTTTCACTCTTTTTTGCTGCCTAATTTAAAGTAGAGCGGTATTTCTTGATAATTTTGATTAGCAGTAATAGCTAAGAAAAAGACACATGCCAAATATATTTCTCCAGTTTTAATGATACTCCTGTGAGAGACCAGAGATTACTCTCTTTCTGCATTTATTCTCTCAGAAAGATTGAAATCTGGATTTTTAAAAAACAAAGTAGATCTTCATAGCTACCACCATGCTGCACAGTTAGGGTATTCATTATTTTCTGGTAAAAGAGGGATTGGACATCAAATTTTTCACTCCAAAAGAATAAGCCCCTGCCATTTGAAGTGAATTAATTAGCTCTATATGAAAAGTTTATGCTGCTATAACTTTATTTTCAAAGTAATATTTTAGCCTTGCCAAAAAAGAAAAAAAAAAAGCAAACTCACAACAAATGGGTTTTTTCTTCCTTTCCAGTGAGTAAGATTAAATATAATGCTTCAGCATTATGGAATTGAGCCAAATCAACTTCACTTGAGTTCAGTTCTACTATTTAGCAGGAGCAAGTGAGCCTGGAGAGGGCTATGAAGGTGTTCCTTACTCAGGGTATCAGCTAGAGGACTCGTGAATGGGGAGGATTCTCCCCCTCCTCCTAAGAAACCCAAACCTTAGTTTCTGAGGCTGAGCTAGTCACCCCAAGATCCTGCTATAGCCAGTGGAGATAANGTGCAAAGAAGCCTCTGGACTACATGGATAATGTACAAAGCTGTGCCAGCTTTGCTTAAGGAAGGTAGTGCTGGATCACAGGGTTCAAATCTCTCTCTCCAACAGAAATCTCTCTCAGACAGAGACATAGAGTCAGTGCAAGGGCTAAGACCTTCCTTTCCACATCCATTGAATGTAACTGTATTCCCACTTTGGTCATACAAAACATGGTTTTGTCACATTACTTGGCAGACATACAACTTAGTGTCACATCACATAACAGGGTGGGCTTGTATTATACAAGAAGCAGTGTATGTTGTGCTTGTGTGTACAGTAAGAAGGAAACTCTAGTGTTGTATTGACCACATGTAAGCCCCCAGTGTTACAGCACTGAAGCAAAAGCTGGCATCTGACATTCCCAAATAATTCCCTGCCTGCTTAACACACTGTCTAAGCACCACAGAAGGACCGCAGCTTTTACTGCTAGATAAGGAGGGCAGCTTACAGAAGAATGGCAATAGACTTAGGTAACGTAATCCACAGCCATGGCTGTAGCCCAGACAGAGTTTTGTGAACCGTATATAAACCTATCCTGGTCTCACAGAATGTTCTTGCTATTCAAACCATTTCAGAAAATGCTTTTACATGTAGCACTGTCACCCACTGTAATGTCTGAACTATATCATCTTTTCTGATACATGATTATTTTTCATCCAGGATTCCTGGTATAGTTCCTGCTCCTTGAATGAACAAGAGGAGTTTAAGCAGGGGACTTACAAGTAAAAAACAGAAAAAACTAATGCTCATCAGATATAAAAGGGAATTTTCCTGTTGGAATTTGTTCCCAGCTTTTAGATTTAGCAATATTTTCATGGGGAAAACAATGAGTTCTTAAATACTAATTCATGACAAACACAATAAGGGGAAACAGACTTACTATAGTCATTCACAAAAATATTCCAAGCCATTTTTTCATACAAAGGGAATGCTCTATTTCACACCTTTCTTTTATCACTTAGAGAATAGTATCTCTGATTAAACAAGGGAATCCAGGGTATTTCCAGCAGTTGTAAGCAACCTGTATACTTTGTACTTAAGCACAACTGAGTCCTTGAAGAAAGTGTTTTCTGATTTTGTAACAATATGAAAGAAACACTGGATGTTAGAAGGAGGCATGACCTTAATGCTCCAGGTTTTGAAAACAAACATTTAAGAGGTTAATCAAATTTGCAACTAGTTAAGAATTCCATAGTTAAATAAATTTAATGTCCATATCCACATAATGTCAGTGCTATGATAAACTCACACTGGGTTCCTAAAGTTGCCAGGAGCTGGTTTATTCTAGGCTGAGGACTCAGCCACTGTTCTGACATTAATTTTAATCATATTTTGAAGACAGTAAATCTTTGGTCTTCAGAGAGGCCTGAGTTTTACCCTGGTCTTGCCCTTATTCTGGTACATAACACAATGCAACTCGCTTGTCTGTGTTGCCATGGCCTGTCCAGATTCTAACAGTTTCAGGGAAATTCTTCTAATTACATATAAACGCAGAAATGGATTCCAAATTGCTATGCTTGGTGAGTGTCTAAAGCTTAGAGTATATTGACTGCATACTCAGAGGTCTAATTACATGCATCTAATCTGAATCCTTATTCAGTTTCATCCATGAGAATTTTTTGCTATGGTACCGAAATATCTCCACAAAAGAAAAAGTATTCATTGAAAGTCTGTCTAAAATTCAATAACAATAATTTTATTATCTGGACCAGGTTATCATCTTCCACTCTAAAGCAGATATAATGCAGATTTCTGAAAGATGTACATCACTTCACAAGATACAAGACAGCAAATCCAGAAAAAGAAAATGAATGTCTGGACAAGCAAGCATGAGACTTAGGAGTCAATTCCTTGCTCTGCCACTGACTGCCTTGATGTCCTTAGACATACCAATTAGCTTTTCTTTTTCTGTGTTGGTCTTCCCTGAAGGGTTAATAATGTTATTTCCCTATCTCACAATATTTGACAGATAATCCACGTGAGACTCTGAAGCATTTGGATACAAGGCTACAAGTAGTAGTCTACAAAAGAGCATTTGATAGAGGCTCAACACCATACTCCTGTTATGGCCTCCTCTCTTCAATGCCTTTACTCATAGCTTCTCATTTACATCAGTCCAATCCCCACACCCCACAGCTGCACAAAGTGCAGCCACCCAATGATCAAGATCTTTATAACCAGCTTCCACTCTTCAGTTCATACAACCAGCTAGACCAGTGTTGAAAGCTTTTTAGATTTTTTTGGCCTCAAACTCCACTCATATATTTTTGCTTCTTTTCTTTCATGTTCCTCCTCCCACCTTTCTTTCCCATTTCTGATCCAGAACCATACTGAGTTACCTTTTGTAACACAGGCTTCTCAGTCCTCTCCTAATTGGCAAAACCTTCCTGGGAGGATGACTTTTTAACATTTCAATATCTTATATTATTGCTGTGATCTTTTCTGCATAAGAGCTGCCAGACACAAATGATTCATGTTCAGTTTGCCAAATGAGATGACTAATGGGAGTGGACAATGGATTTGCAGAGGGACCTTTCTGTCTCACTCTACCCCATGCATGTGCAGATATATCACCATTTAGTTGACTGTCATTTTGTGGGGGTGCAAAGAATTATTTATAACATTTTTACACATTCAAACTAGAAAATAATCCTCCTATTTTCAAAACTGTTATCTCTCAGAGATTACATATCCTCAAAGTCATATTAAATCCTAGTGTAGGATATAAAGGTTTTTTCTAATTAATTCAATTTGGTTATGCAGATTTGGTTCTGTCTACATAATTTTTTCACATAGCATTTTTAATATTACCTCTTTCATAAAGAGATTAAACTTCAGAAATTAGAATAAAAATCTATGTGAAAAATAGGATGACGTTGGTCTGGCTTTAACCCTAGCATCTACTTCTTCCGTAAGCTAATGGCTGCTGAGCAGACCTAAGTTCTTAAGTTGAAATGTGACTGCATAAATCATGCAAAACAATTCAAAGTTTCTAGACATCAAGAGGCTTGCAGACTTGAGGTGTGATTGAAGAGTAATAACGTACTTTTGTCAGTGACTTATCCTGCATCTGAAAAATAGACAAGATGAGTGAAGGACTTGACCTAATGATCTCATTCTTTTATCTCTACTCTGTCCTTGTTTCCAGTCCACTCTAGATCTTTGTTGTCTATTTCTTATTCTTAGTAGATGAAAATTTTCCCTCAATTCCACTTATGTAAATGAATTTCACTGAGCCTATCAGTTTTGGTGAGATCACTTTTTACAGTACCCTTACTATTTTCAGCTGATGTGACAGACCTAGCTATAGGTAATACAAATGCCTTTGACATAGAGATGACAGGAAGTTTTTTCCCAGAAAATTCCAAATTACTTAGATACAAATCTGTTTGACTAGAGTAACAGCAGTTTAGGCACATATAGGCAAGATTCCAGAAAAAAAAAACATTTTTTGTACAAACAGAAAAACTAGTCTCAAATACCAAGAATGAAAAAATATGCCTACTTAAATATGACTATTTAGATTTATCTTGATTGCATCATGTGATAGAAAGTTTAACGTGCTTATATGTCTTAAATAATTCCCCATCTAGAAATGATTGTTATGGGTTTACCAGGACTTTTTCCAGAACCTATTGATTATTTTACAAATAATAACTGTTATTATCTAAAATGTGTGCTAAAGGAGTACCTGAGATTTCTGTTCATGACCTAGACCATGTTGTACTCATCTTGTTCCAGCACAGAAAAAAAATCTGAGCCTGACACCTGAAATAAACTATTTTCTTCATTTCATTCTGTAAATTTCCAATGCAGGTAAGAACATTTAACATCCTAATAAATTGTAAATAAAAAGAAATTTAAGGAACAAAAACCACAATATATATTTCTTACACCTTTTGTAGGTTGCGTTATCCATAGTTGTCATATTTGTCATTAGAGCAGAAGGTTTTTCTGATTTTAATAAAATGTATGTCAATGGCATTATAATAATTCACAGGTGATTCCAGATTTTGATGTTCTTGCGGAAAATGCAGGTTTAATTTTGAATGGTTAGCAGGGAAATTTGTGAAGAGACATCGTTTAATTTAGATATAACTGAAAATGTCTGTTAAGTATTAGATACCTTCCAAAAGTGCATTTCCTCTAAACTGCTCTATCACAGTGTCGTGGTTTAACC
>VZTQ01008950.1:122567-151599 GCA_013400755.1 Pelecanoides urinatrix | reverse complement strand
TGATTCTATGATTATTGGTTATGTTAGTCAGCGCAGTCAGATTTGCTAATTTTCTTTTGTGCCCAATTAAGTGGCATAGGAAGTAGAGGCTAACTATGAATTCAGTTATACTAAATTGAATTAAATTATGAATTTAATTAAATTAGGAATGAAATTAAATTAAACACAGAGTACCATTCTGAAGTTCTGTTCCATGAGCTTGCATTGAAATCTTCACTACAAATCCATGTCTTTTTAAATAAATCCAGGGCCAATAATTTAGGCAGCATGGTCAGAAATGTTATTATACTCATGTAATTCTACTTAATCATATTTTGCTATTGTAAACAATGTTGCCTTGAAATTTGAATAAGGCTTTTTCATTGCTCTTCCAGATCACTATGTATTATATAATATGGTTATATCTGTCATGACTAAAGATGTCTGCACGTAAGCAATGGTTGTAGTGCTCCTGGCATGTTTTAGTTTTAAGCCAGTTTTCAAATATTTTTCTAGAGCATTTTGACATAAATATGTCTTTTATTCTTAGTACATGTGCATTTTTGAATACATACAGTTTTTAATGGTTTTGAAAATCTTTTGTTGTTTTAGAAAAGTCAACCAAACTTGTTGCATGCTTTTTTTGTTCAGTCTGGACAGATGCATAGAGGTACTTAGGTCATCTGAAAATTATTTGCAATGCACTTCTGTCTGTGTAGGGGAAACCCGTTGCCGCTCCAATTGTCTGCTGCACTTTTCAGTCATTCCTCTTGCAGTTTCATACTCTTGCCATGCCTCCTCACTCAAGAGAAGTGAAGAAGCTTAAAAAGGCAGAACCTCTTTCTTCCTGTTGGTTGGATAAGTGCCATAGTGCCTCAAAGTCAGAGTGTAGCTGCATCTAGTTGGCCTGTGGGCTTGGTAAATATTATAGTGTATCATTCATTATTAGGTAATTGAATGGCATATGAAGATAGAGGAACTCCATCTGCAGGAACTTAAACTCAATCGAGAGTTAGTCAAGCAGAAGGAAGAGGTGAAGTATTTGCGTAATATAATTTCTGAATATGAATGTACAATCAATAATCTGGAAGAAGAAATTGTACAGCAGAACAAGGTATGTATTTCTGCATGCTAGTAGAAAAATAGCCTATTCCTTATTTCACTAAGTGATTTTAAAAAGGATGATTCTTCGTAGTAAGTTTTTAACATAGATGTTTGTATCTTGGTTCCGTAATTCTTTTCAATAGCACATTTCAGTATTTTACATTTTGATATCTCTCTTTTTTCTGTTTAAGTTGGTTATAAAATTCCCATTGCCTTCAATAAATAAAATACTTTTATCAAACATTTTTTACAGTTTTATGAAGAAAGGCAAATGGCTTGGGACCAGAGGGAAGTAGAACTGCAGCGCCAGTTAGACCTGTATGATCATCAACAAAATGAAATACTTAGTACAGCTCTAAAGGTACATGCACTGAATTAACTAAAAATAAACTCATGAGCGTGTTTTTCGGAGCTGTCAGATTACATGAGTATGAATCTTTCTGTGCAGTTGGAAGAGGCTACAGGATCAGTTCCAGACCCTAGTTTGCCACTCCCAGAACAACTTGAGTTGGCTTTGAGAAAGATTCGGGAGCATATCCGAACAATCCTGCAAACTAGGGCAACCTGTAAATCACTGGAGGAGGTAATTAAATGTATAAATTATCATATAAATGGACAAAGTTTGTATTTCTATGCCCTTTATTTTTTTTTATATAATAAATATTGTTTTATAAATGTCACTCAAATGTGTCCAATCCCTTAGAATATTTTTAACACAGATAAAATGTAAATAATATAATCACACCATGACTAAAATGAAATATTTTTTCCATTGGAACAAATTATTGGGGAAAAACTTTGAATATTTTAGAATGTTCATTTAGTAGGGTAAGATGCTCTTGCTGTACAAAATTCAGTTGACTATAGCTACTTAAATTTAGCAAGTGTTACATTAAATTTAACAAGTAGCATAGCAAAATCCTTTTATCTTGCGTTGCTAAATTGAAATTCTGTTACAGAAGATAATTTGTGCTTCTTAAGAAATTTGAAAACCACCAGCTTCTTAATTTGGTAGTACAAAATGAGTTGCAGAAGTGTCTTGTGCTAAGCAAATAACACATAAAGACACGGTAATGATATTCTGGGACTTTTTTCATCTAACAGTAATCCCATACAGCCAGAACTGCTTGCAAAACATTTTGCGTTTATAAGTTCACTTAGCCAAATCTTTCTGGTACATTTTTTAAAAGGTATGATCTTTTTTCAGTGTTTGAATTCTGGAAATGCAACAATTGCTTTTCGTTGTAGAAATTGAAAGAAAAGGAAACTGCTCTGTGGAAAGCTGAACAAAATGTTTTATCAAGAGACAAAGTTATAAATGAACTAAGACTTCGATTACCTGCAACATCAGAAAGAGAGAAAATAATGGCTGAATTAGGCAAACAAGAAGATGATCCAAAGTACCATCATGCCATAAAAATTGCTCATCAAACCATTGCAAATATGCAAGCAAGATTAAATCAAAAGGAGGAAGTGCTAAAAAAATACCAACATTTGCTTGCTAAAGCAAGAGAGGTAGTTAAACTTTTTGCACAAAATTTCTTCCATTTTTAAATTGTTTTAGTTGAATCTTTGTTTATGTCATCGCTAGTGAAATCTTTAAAAGTTTCTGACCTCAGAGGTTACAGAACAGAGATGATTAGTAATTTATTATGTAGAAAGTTCATGTAGAATTTTTTAACTTCTTAAAATAGGAGGCTTGCTCAGTCAAGAGGTTATGTATATGATGTCTGTCTACGAATCAAGTTAGTGTGACAGAAAGAAAATTAAAATTCTGCTGTGAGAAGTGGTCTCAGTATATTATATATTTATATGGGATTTTCCAGTACTTGCAACAATGATGTTTGGACTGCTTCTTGTAGTGAATTTGGAAGGTACAGGAAAGACATGCATTTATGGAAAACATTAAAGCATATTTTAAATTAAAGCCTATTTTAAAGCATAAACAGTGTATCTAAGCATACTTTATATTCTTTATTCTTTATACCCTTAAAGCATATTTTAAAGCATAAACCTTGTGTCTAAGAGGTACTTCAAGAGTAAATATGCATCCGTTTTAGTGTGTTTGAATCAGGAGCACATTTCCAAAGCAGACTTCCTATCATCTTCACCTAGTGTGCCTTGGTTAACATGTGTAGCTATTTCTTCTGGGAGAAATCAAGTTTTTTGGTTTGGAACTAAACCAGAAGATGCAGTCTAAAAATGAGCCTACTGTGCTCTGTGTGCTAGCAGACATTCAATCCATGGGATTACACTATAGTCCAAAGTAAATAGACCTGAAAAGTACATAGTATGGATATCACTATTCATATTGATAATCATAGTTGGTAAGGACCAACACCAGCTGTTTTGCTCTCCAGCGCCTGTTCTCTTGCACCATACTACTTGCCTACATAGCTTAAAACTGCAATAGTAGATTTTTTCCAATAGTGTTAAAAAGGAAAAAAAAAACATTGATTATAGCGCGAAGAAAAGAATGTTTAAAAACTGCCAGAATTACAGGAAAATCTGGGGAGCAATACTGAGCAATGAGTGAGCAATCAACATGAAGGTACTGTAGTTTCATGACTTTCTGGAATAGTGTGCATCAGTAGAGTTGTATTTTTATTTTGAACTAACAGGAGCAAGAGGAAGTAGCAAAGAAGCATGAGGAAGACCTTAGAGTTCTACACCAGAAGTTAAATTTTCATACTGACAATTCCCTTAATAAATTCAAACAGACTGCTTTGGTGAGTTATGTGTATTTGTGGGATTAGTGAAGTTGTTCCCAAATTTTTAAAATTGTTGCCCAAAAGAACAGTTTTGCAGTCAAAAGTAAGTAATAAATGATGACAGGAAAAATAAATGGGTGGTTGTTACAGAATTATTGTATTATTCGTGAGAGAATTTGCAAGAGGTGGAATAGAAGTCAAGTGTAAAAACCCAAAGTTACCACCCCAGTATATATGAGCATTTTTCATATCATCCTAATTTATGGAGACTTCTAGGAGAGCGAGGTATATTTTGTTTTCTGTTCTTTTTATTCAATCTGTGGTTATGTTAAACTAACCCATTTCAATACAAATTTTCTCTTGACACTTTATGATAAGGTGAAACCTGTATTTAACTGGTTATTCTGTGGATCATTAGATGCACAAAGCTCTTTTCAAACCACTGTGACTGCTTTCTCTGTGGACTAAGAATCATACCTCAGTAAATAAACATGTTAGATATTAATGCTTGACTGTATTCTCGATTGAGTTTAAAATGCGTCACTAATGCTTACCTTTAATTTAACGCTTCAAATGTTTATCACATGCGTTTGTTCTGTTTTACAGGAGTTAGTGAAAAAGACTTCTTTATCACTTTCCAACAACAAACATTTTCTCCACTTAGCTGAAATGGAGCAAACTGTAGCAGAACAGGATAATTTCCTTGCTTCACTTGTTGGAAAATTAAAGAAAACATCATTTGATTTGGAGAAACAAAAACAAATTACTTTAATGAAAATCAAAGAGTTTGAGACTATCAGAGCCCAGTAAGTTTTTAGACTGTTAACTAAGTCAGAATTGGATTGGATCGAGTCAGTTATGTATTGCTGCTACAGAACTGGTCTATCAAATTGAACATGTTTTTGCTGAATTTAAGATTTGGCTGAAAAAACTAACTCAAAAGAGTTACTATGGTTGGTAATTGTAAATTATTTTTAGTCTGTAGCTCTTCGTCGGGGCTGATACTGAAAAACTGTGGCTTGGAAAAACGCCTTTCAGTTGTTAGCTTTTTGCCATTCAGTGAAAAAGAAAGTATTGAAGGAGTCTTGTATGAGAATTGTCTTTAAGCTACTGTGATACTTTCTAGTTTGTGTTTTGTTTTTCTTTTTCCCCGATACATCCATTTGGGCTTGTTTCCTAACAAGTTTAAACTCACAAAAATTTAACCCCTGTTTAAAAAGAGAAAAGTATGATCCTTTCTTCACCTGTTACGGCCAGGAATTAGAATGAAAAATGCTCTAATCACGTTTTGCTGATCTTCTTGAGTAATTTTCTTATTAAATGGAGGCCTTCTTTGTTGAGTTAGTCTTTTTTTGCTGTTTCCAAATCTATGTGTCATTTGCTTTAAAAATAATAAAAATATAACATCGTGCCCTCTGTTATTTATTTGGAATTTGCTAACTTAATTATTGCAGTGCACCCTATTAATGCTTATATTTTGTTAGGCTTCAGGAAAAGCACACAGTTGATGTGGAACAACTAAAAGATGAAGCAAATGAATTGAGGAACATGTTATCTGAGATGGAGAAGGAATTAGCAAATGTAAAAGCTGAACTAGAGGTCCAAAAAGAAGCAAATAATAGAGCACCCACAGCAACACTGAAAAACCTGGTGGAACAGCTGAAGAGCCAGTTAGCCATAAAAGAGAAGCAGCATAAAGTTAGTCAACAAAAATTAATCCCTATGTCACATAAATGTTTAATGTTGCTTAATGCTTAAGAATTCTATGTATGTGTAGTACAGCAGGAGGTAGAATATAATTGCATAATATAACATAGTAAAATATATTTGCCTTTTCTTGGTTTGTAATGTTCATATTAGCAGCTTCTTCACTTAAAAGAACTTGAATTTATTATTTTCAGGCTTTGAGTAAAGCACTTTTGGAACTCCGAGCAGAAATGACAGCTAATGCTGAACAGCAGATTATTTCTGCTGCATCACAAAAAGAGGCATATATGAATGTACAGGAGATTGTTGACAGACAAACAAAGGGGCTTACGGTGAGTACTAGGTAATATCATTGTATTGCATTCTTGTATTGTTGATAATCCTTATTTTGGGGGTTTGCTGTTTTGTTTGTTTGTTTGTTTTCTTCTAGACACAGATAGAGGAATTAAATAATCAGATTACAAAACTTACAGATAACCTTAAAATAAGTAAAACACGGGAAAGTTCTTTGTCTGTTGAAAGGGATGAGTTGAACCAAGAACTTCAGAGGAAACAAAAAGCATTTGCTAAAATGATGAGAGAAAAAATTGAAACGGAAAAAGAAAATGAAGAACTGAAGAAACGAATTAGGAGGCTAAGCAGTAGCATTCAGGTAGAAGTGATTTTTAAAAATACATTCAATCTTGGTCAGGTTTCTGCATAGATGTGCTGTTTTGAGGAGAAAGATTAAGTACTTGTGGCTGGCACTGAGATTTATACTTGATTTTAAAATTTATGTTTGCTCGTCAGCTCATCAGGGTTACATGTGAGCTATTAGCTTTTGCTGTTGGAAGCATGCCTCAAATAAAAGGAAGAGACTGAAAATACTTGCTCCTTCAAATATGTTTGAAAGAGTCTGAGGAGTTGAATTACCGCTTTCAAAACTTCTTTGAAAAATGGAATTTTGTCATCTTCCTGGCTGTCCTTATTTCCCATCGGAAGAAAAGTAAAGGATTTACAGTAGAATTGTCTAATTTTTTTTTTTTTTTTAATTCAGCTACTTGCCACTGATTATTCAGTTTAGAATGCAAAGTTACATTCCAGTACTTTAATAATTCAAAGATAATTTTAAAAAGATCATTTAGGTTGTAAACTAATTCTACCAATTGGAATTAAAGTCCTTATTTTTTGAGTGGAGAAAAATATTTAGATAGTGGTCACTAAACTTTAAATTTGTAAAAGTTTGTAATTTTTCAGAGCAAAGCTGATGAACAAAATCTGATAGATGCACTTCAGAAAAAAATTAAAAAGTTGGAAAGTGAACTTGAGAAGAAGTGTGAAGAAACAGAAAAAAAAGGTTTAAGAGAAGACAAGGTATGTGATATTTAGATCGTGGCTTTGAAAGACATCAACAGCCTAGGTCTAGACCTAGGCAATTCAACTCTCCCTATTGCCTCTAAAAAAATGCAACCAACCAACCAAACTTGATCGGAAGAAAAGCAGTTCCATGACTGTAACTTCTTCATATTTCCCATGCTCTTTTTTATTGCTCTTGTTGCTTAGTACTGGTATATTAATGTTTTCCTGCCCTTTTTGTAGAATTAAAGATCCACTATAAATATTAGAAAACTAAGATTTTATAGGTAGCAGGTAGTAGATACTGATTATGTAAGTGCTGTCAAACGTGCATTTGTGCTATCACTGCAATGATAAAACCATGAAGTACTTAGGAGCAAAAGTGTGAATCCTAAAAGGGATGATGTCTGTATAAGTGATTATTCTTCACAATAGTGATCTCCACATACAAGAGGTTCTGAACGATTGGAGATGTGTTCATTTTACCAGTTGTTTTGTTTGGTTTTTTGCTTGTTATTTGACTACTTCAGTAACTAATTAGTGGTTTGTCATAGCCATCATGAAGTATACTGGAATATTATAGCATGCTTGTATAGTGACATTCAGACTATTTATGATATTAAATAGTATTCTCGGACTGCATTTATGCTTCCAATTAATTTGAGACTTTTAAAATACCTGTTGCTTAGTGTCTAGAGATTTTTTTCTCAAACTTGGCATGTTTTTTCCTTTTTCCAAGATTTTGCTTTCTGTCTGTCCCTTAGTAGCGGTAACTGTTTAGAATGAAGACAGAAAAGAAAGTACAGGGGCTGACTGGAGAAGGGAAAAGTCCGATTAAAAAAAAACAAAAATTGCTTACAGGAATATTGACTGTGATTTTTCAGTAGCCATTTGTGATCACATATAATTTATAGTTACTGAATTGTAATTTAAGTAGAGATTCCATTTCTCAAAGTTAAAAATAAACTAAAATGACCAATTGTACAGCTGTGCAGCAGGGGCATATAAGCCCCTGGTGAGGTGCAGAAGACAGATCTTCTGTAAATTGGCATAGAAAAACACTTCTTTTTCTTTAATCTGTCTTCTTTACTAACGTGTAATTCAAAGTAAAAGGATATGTTGCACTAGCACCTCTGATTTCATAAAATATGTCACTCCTTTTTTGTGAAATGAATATTAAAAGCTAAGGAAGAATTTGGTAATAGCATTAAACTGCATCAGCTTTATGCACCAGTCACTACAGCATACTCAAGGTATCCAGCTGGGCCTGCTATATACCTTATGGTAAATAAAGTAAATAATATATGCTTGCTATGGCTTCATGTTTTAAATTGATAAATGAAGAATATATCATTTTTGGTTTTCTAATGTGTTTACTTATTTTGCTTTAAGAAAAAAATTCAAAAAGAAATACATAATTCGTTTATGTGCTTCACAGACCTCCAAGGAGGAAATAATTAGATGGGAAGAAGGTAAAAAATGGCAAATCAGAATGGAAGGATTGCGGAACAAACTAAGGGAAAAGGAAAAAGAAGCAGATGCTTTAGCCAAACAATTGAATACATTGAAGGAAATTTATACCAAGTGAGTTGGTTTTAATAGAATCGGCTACAAAGTGATGACATAAGGAAAATCCAAATACGTTTGCCACGTAATAATTCTAACAGTTTGTTATGTTTATGAGATTGTTGTCTAGAATTTGACATTGCTATTGAGATTAAAAGGATTAGTTAATTTTGAAGCAGCAGGCTACTCCTCTAGTATCCTTTCCCTTGTAGAAGCCAACAACCTTTATTACAAGAAACTGTCTCTGAACAAAACTAATTTAAGTCCTTTATTATACTTCATGTATATAGCATTCTGTTATTCCTGTGAAACAAATAACAACTTTATGAGGACAGGCTGTTTCTCACTGCTGTGTTATTTAATCAGATTGCTAGGATTGGATACTGTGCTACTGTTATATGTAGTGCTACTGCAGAACTGACAGTTCTAAGATTATGAGGTGGAAGCCTTTTAAAAAAAACACATGTGCAAACCCTCTGCAAATGTTACGTTACATTCACTACAGTAATGGCAGGGTTTTACGGATAAAAGTGCAGAAGAGAAAGGAAACTGATGGTGATGTTAGTTGTTGTTAGATTGTGATTTGAAACTGCTTCAAAATGGCATTTATTCTTAGCAAGTCTTGCATGAATTTCACATAAAATACAGGCAAGACCAGCAAGTGATTTATGACATGCTTGATACTGACTCATTGTTTTTTCCAGGTTTAGTTTTTGGGGTTTGGGTTTTTTTATGTTGTTAAAGCTGTACTGTCTATAAGGTCACCTTATTAAACAGAAAAGGGGCTGTTCAGTGAGCAAATAAATTGCAAATGTGGATTCTTTAAGACAGAACATATTTTCTCCTAAAGAAAGCGAGTTAGCAAATAAAGTTTTAAATGTGAATTTACCGGACGTTGCAGGACTGAAAAAGAGAAAATTGCTCTACAGAAGAAACTGAAAACTACTAGTGTCACTGTTGACCGTGTTGTTGGAGTAAGAGCCTCAGAGACTGAAAAAGAACTGGAAGAACTAAGAAAACGGAATCTAGATCTAGAAAATGAAGTTGCTCACATGAGGTGAGAGGCATTTTAAAAGAATCTATAAAACTAAAAAATCTAAATGAGAAAAAAATCCGTGGAAAGAGAGATTCAATAAGGAAAAAACCAGATGGGAATTCCAGAAATCCTTCTGTGAGTCTGTGACGAGCAAAGTTAAAGCTACTTAGGAGCAACTGTGCATGTTCAGAGAATACGCAGCATTGGTTAGTTATTCTAAAAAGCTGAATAAGTTGAAAAACATCTGGCCCCTATTGTATAAAATTATAATTACAACTAAGAGTTGGTGAAAGTTACTGAAATTGCTAAATTGCAGTTAGGGAGTGTATTCTTAATCAGTGTATCCACTACCACAGTGGATAGTGTACCTGAGTAATAGAAGCTGTACACATCTCAAAAGAGCAGATTCCTTTTGCCAAAGTAAGTACTTTCGATTCATGGAGATTAGTTGAAATAGTGTATATGACTAACATTGATTTAGAATAACCACCCCAATAATACTAGAGAATCCAGTCTAGTAATCCAGAAGTTCATGGGGTTTTTACCTTAAGGGATGTTTTTCTGCATTAATAGCCATTTATTTGTTTTCTCTTGATTCATTTTTTGATGTAGAACACAGCAAGCAATCCCACGAGATTCTGTTGTAGAAGAATTACATTTCAAAAATCAATACCTCCAGGAAAAGCTTCATGCATTGCAGAGACAATGTTCGAGAGAGGCACATTCTAGACCCTCAGTAAGTTAATAATGTAACCATATTACCTAGAGGAATCACACCTACTTAACAAAAATATTTGTTATCCATTTGGTATTCTGTGTCATTTAGCTGGTTTTATTTCAAATGATAGTATTCTAGAACAGGATATGAAATACTCAGCTTTTAGTGTTTTTAAAAAAACACAACAAAACAAACACAAAAAGCCCCCAAAACTTACAGTTTCTGTGTTCTACAGGTAGAAGCTGAAATATTCAGCATCCTAGCATATGTGGAGAAATAAGGGATATGTATTTTTAAATATGTGAGTCTGCAACTGAGAGGCTACTTTTAAATTCCATATTGACTGAAAATTCGGGATACACAGAGTTTGGGGAAATACTGACCTGCATTTCAGTTACATGAGGTGTTTTTGTTGTGTTTTGATTTCTACAAGGTTCATTATATTGCAAATATTGCATTACTGGGTTATCTTAATCTTTCAAGAAATAGATTTAACAGTACATTCTAGTTTTTTTATGTCCTGTTGTGTTTTACTGTCTTCTGCTTTTCTTTCATGCTTCATTCTATCTTCAACTTGAATCAGAGTGCATGTGACCAAACTGAACTGACCAAGTCTGTTCCTATCAGTATCAGTAAACAAAAGTATTTGAATTCCCTTCAAAAGAAACCTATTTCAAATAGGGATGAAATCAAAGATCAGAGTAATCATAGCATTACTGATGGCAATGAAATAGATGAGGAAGCAGACTTGCAAACATGCATCATGCATAATGAAGGCCATGAGGCTGCTGCAGATGCAAGCATTGAAGTGTCTCCTGAACAGCATCCTGAAGATAGTGAGAAATGCAAGGACACAGATATTTCTAGGGAAGGATTGAAAAACAAAAATATAGCTGAAGCTGATGAAGAGAAATGCAGTGAAAAAGAAGAAAATGTAACCCAACCTGAAAATGGAAAATTTAATGAGGAATTTGAAGAGGAGAGGAAGCAAGAAATACTCAAGCAATCAAATGTTGATGAAGAAGAAAGTGTAGAAGAGCCTTGTACTGACAGAATGAGCTGCAATCAGTCTGATTCAGGGGAACCTTCTAATCAAGCTAATGACTATGAAGCAGAAAAAATAAATGTGAATAATGAAATGAATCAACACACTGCAGAGGATAAACATGAAAATTACCGAAGTGGTACAGAGGGGCTTGAAACAACCCCAGAATTTTGTGAAATGCCCGAGGTTTGATACTGTAGCAGTCCTCTAGCATATCTTCTGTATAGATGATGTAGAAATAGAATGCGATAATGCAGTGGTTTCCTATGCATGGTCTGCAGGGATGTTGAAGTAGTCACCAAGTGGTCCATAAAGCAAACCTTAAACTTTAATGATAGGCAGGCATGTCAGTTCACAAGTAAGCTACTGTCAATTCTAAAATATTGATCCAGAAAGTTTACAAATAATCACAATGATACCTGCAGCTAGTTGATGACCTTCATTCTTTAAGAGACTTATGATGTATTATTACTTACACTAAGAAAAAAAAAAGCTTTATTGAAGCAAATACTTTATTCTTATCATTATTAGTGACTAATTAATGGATCATATGGTTAATTCCATAATTGCTTAAGTAAAAACTGCTGATTATTATATCATCAAAAGATTTTACTCTTTATTAGTCAGGCATAATAATTTACTATATACTTATGATTGGAATTGGCAATATAAGGTATGCAAAGCACTCTTTATGTAATAGAAATTACTAGCCTCCATGGATAAAGACTTAAGATTGTAGGAACTAACAGACTAAGAACTAGAATTATATACTACTCTTCCTGACTTGCTCTGTAATCTGTTTGACTTCAGTGAAATTGCTTATGCCATATGTACTATTTAATAAACATATCAGAATATGTCCTTAACATTAGATGCTGTTCCCAGGTACAGTGTCACAGCTTACTGCACTCGGTAGCTTTTTTGTCTTTTAGACTTAGAGATTTATTTCTACCCAACAGTTTGAGAGTTAATTTTGGTTTGACAAAATTTTTACTAGTTTATACTGATTTGTAAACTTCCCTTAAGGATTAAGCAAATTTAGAAAATGTAAGAGGAGTTAAAGTCAGAGCAGATTAGATCAAAACTGGTGATACAACTGTCATCCATTTTATTTCTGTGAAAAATACTAATTCTCTGTTGCTATTAATCACTTACAACTGTATTGTGCATTACAACTTAATACTAAGTTTTTTCCCTTCCGTTTTCTCAAGACATCAGGAATAGGATCAGATGGTCAATATCGAAGAGAACAAGAGGTTTTAAAGGAAAATTTAAGATTGTCATCTGAAAACGTTGAGCTAAGATTCCAGCTAGAGCAGGCCAACAAAGATTTGCCAAGACTAAAGGTAACATCTTTTTACCTTTAGTCCCCTTTACCCTGACACAGGTTAGGGAATTGCTTAAAAAGAAATGGATATCTTTTCTGTAGATACTATAAGTTTTTAATGTTTTTATGGAAGATGAGAAGGTTGAATGGCTGGTAGAAATGATGGAAAATGTCATTGCAATGGAAAATTGCTTTCTCATGTACATTTTTCAAAGTAAACAAACTGTAATTTTGTTACTGTCCACCTCAATTTGAAATCTAAATAAGTTGCTTATTACTTTGTTTTTTAGGACCAAGTAGGTGACTTAAAAGAAATGTGTGAACTTCTCAAAAAAGAGAAAGCAGATGTTGAACGAAAGCTGGGCAGCATTAGAGGGGTGAGTATTATAATAACAGCATTTTTCATCATAATCAAATGAAACTGAAATACAAAAAAGCAGTATTTTATTAAAGCTAAACTATGAATTATATGAAAAATGAAAATATTAATATATTTCTGTAAATGCATAATTTAGTTACAGCTTTATGATTTAAAAGATAGGATTTTGATTTGATGCAGATGTTAGAAAGTGTAAGTTATTGTTAGTGAAGTTCTTTGTTTGTTGTACTATGCAAGATGACACAGTTAAATTTTACCCTAGCTACTGTGAGCTACTTTTGTAGAGCAGTATTTCAGAAGTTATAGGAAAAAAAGGCTTCAGCAGTGTCCAGTATCTGTCTTGCCACTAACTTGTCAAACTATTTGTGTGACCTTTTAAAGAAAGCTGATTTAATAAAAGCTCTTAAGTGCCTTCATAGCTCTTTCAGTATACAAGGAGGATGGGTTCTACTTCTGGGTACCTGGAAAAGATTGCATATTTCCCATTCTTTTACTTGTACCTTGCATGGACCGTTCGTGTATCTGCCTATCTGTATGCAGTGGTAGGTTTTGGATAAGGAAATTCAGGTTATAAAACTGTTTCATGCAAAGGTTCTGAGGAGACAGCAAATTCTGAATCTTCCTCCCTTTCCAGGAAACAGAGGAACCGAGAGAGGTTTTTCTTTAACTCTGCTGTGTACCAATACAAACCTCCTAATCCCTCCAGTTGTTTTAGAGAAGAAAGAATAAGTCATTTTTTCTTCCAAAACTCGGTCACTATATAGGTTTATGTAGGACTCCAGGGAAAAATCTTCCCCATTTTCCACTGTACTGTGGTCCTTACCTCTGTAGAAAGAAAAGGAGGTTCTTCATGGGCCCAGAACTAGAAACAGCAGCATCTTTAAATTATTATTGCTGAGGAAAACAGTTGCTACAAAGACAATGAGAAAATAAATGCATTTGAACACCCTTTAACATCTTTTCTACCTCATAAATGAACATAGTGAAAGAAGAAAAATGGAGAAATTACAAGCTTTTTTCCCCATATTTATTTATTTATTTACTTATCACTCTGCAAGGAGAATATATGCCTTGGGAAAGGGAGAAGATTTAGTTCTGCTTTAAGATGTAGTTCTTCTGTCACTTCAATCCAACAGAAGTATGGTTGCTAAAAAAGGGCCCTCTTTCCTCCCTCAAGCTTCCAGCCATACTTTTTTTCCCCCCCACCTCAGACAGTATTAGCATTCAAGCAATTGCATGGTCTGTTGGATCAGGGAATTCCTCTACAAGAAAAGCTAAAAAAAAAATAGTANCTGGTGATACAACTGTCATCCATTTTATTTCTGTGAAAAATACTAATTCTCTGTTGCTATTAATCACTTACAACTGTATTGTGCATTACAACTTAATACTAAGTTTTTTCCCTTCCGTTTTCTCAAGACATCAGGAATAGGATCAGATGGTCAATATCGAAGAGAACAAGAGGTTTTAAAGGAAAATTTAAGATTGTCATCTGAAAACGTTGAGCTAAGATTCCAGCTAGAGCAGGCCAACAAAGATTTGCCAAGACTAAAGGTAACATCTTTTTACCTTTAGTCCCCTTTACCCTGACACAGGTTAGGGAATTGCTTAAAAAGAAATGGATATCTTTTCTGTAGATACTATAAGTTTTTAATGTTTTTATGGAAGATGAGAAGGTTGAATGGCTGGTAGAAATGATGGAAAATGTCATTGCAATGGAAAATTGCTTTCTCATGTACATTTTTCAAAGTAAACAAACTGTAATTTTGTTACTGTCCACCTCAATTTGAAATCTAAATAAGTTGCTTATTACTTTGTTTTTTAGGACCAAGTAGGTGACTTAAAAGAAATGTGTGAACTTCTCAAAAAAGAGAAAGCAGATGTTGAACGAAAGCTGGGCAGCATTAGAGGGGTGAGTATTATAATAACAGCATTTTTCATCATAATCAAATGAAACTGAAATACAAAAAAAGCAGTATTTTATTAAAGCTAAACTATGAATTATATGAAAAATGAAAATATTAATATATTTCTGTAAATGCATAATTTAGTTACAGCTTTATGATTTAAAAGATAGGATTTTGATTTGATGCAGATGTTAGAAAGTGTAAGTTATTGTTAGTGAAGTTCTTTGTTTGTTGTACTATGCAAGATGACACAGTTAAATTTTACCCTAGCTACTGTGAGCTACTTTTGTAGAGCAGTATTTCAGAAGTTATAGGAAAAAAAGGCTTCAGCAGTGTCCAGTATCTGTCTTGCCACTAACTTGTCAAACTATTTGTGTGACCTTTTAAAGAAAGCTGATTTAATAAAAGCTCTTAAGTGCCTTCATAGCTCTTTCAGTATACAAGGAGGATGGGTTCTACTTCTGGGTACCTGGAAAAGATTGCATATTTCCCATTCTTTTACTTGTACCTTGCATGGACCGTTCGTGTATCTGCCTATCTGTATGCAGTGGTAGGTTTTGGATAAGGAAATTCAGGTTATAAAACTGTTTCATGCAAAGGTTCTGAGGAGACAGCAAATTCTGAATCTTCCTCCCTTTCCAGGAAACAGAGGAACCGAGAGAGGTTTTTCTTTAACTCTGCTGTGTACCAATACAAACCTCCTAATCCCTCCAGTTGTTTTAGAGAAGAAAGAATAAGTCATTTTTTCTTCCAAAACTCGGTCACTATATAGGTTTATGTAGGACTCCAGGGAAAAATCTTCCCCATTTTCCACTGTACTGTGGTCCTTACCTCTGTAGAAAGAAAAGGAGGTTCTTCATGGGCCCAGAACTAGAAACAGCAGCATCTTTAAATTATTATTGCTGAGGAAAACAGTTGCTACAAAGACAATGAGAAAATAAATGCATTTGAACACCCTTTAACATCTTTTCTACCTCATAAATGAACATAGTGAAAGAAGAAAAATGGAGAAATTACAAGCTTTTTTCCCCATATTTATTTATTTATTTACTTATCACTCTGCAAGGAGAATATATGCCTTGGGAAAGGGAGAAGATTTAGTTCTGCTTTAAGATGTAGTTCTTCTGTCACTTCAATCCAACAGAAGTATGGTTGCTAAAAAAGGGCCCTCTTTCCTCCCTCAAGCTTCCAGCCATACTTTTTTTCCCCCCCACCTCAGACAGTATTAGCATTCAAGCAATTGCATGGTCTGTTGGATCAGGGAATTCCTCTACAAGAAAAGCTAAAAAAAAAATAGTAGTACTTTGATTTATTTTCCTAATGTTTCAGTTTAGTTCATGAAGTACAGCAGATTTTGACACTAACTGCAACTTTCTTGGATAATACAGAAAATGAAGGAACTGATATGTTGACTTTGGGGGTGAATATATCATTTTGGGGAGCTAAGTATGCAAGGAACTGTAGGGTTCAAAGTCACACCAAAATATAACATCTTTTTAATAAATATAAATTGCAATGGGAAAATAAGCGATAAGTAAGACTTGGAGTGTCTCAGAATGCTAACATGAACTGTTTACTTCCTTTTACTTTTATTTCTTCCCTCTCTATAGGCTGGTAGAAGTGGAAAGACAGTTCCAGAATTGGAAAAAACAATTGGTTTGATGAAAAAGGTTGTAGAGAGAGTCCAAAGAGAAAATGAAGATCTGAAAAAAGCTCCAGCTGTGGTTTCTAATGAGAAATTACTTGATCTTGAACAGGAAAAGGAGAGGCTAAAGGTACTGATTTAATCTCCAATAACTATATTTAGATAGTGATTTATATGCAAGTTAGTAGGAAAATGGAGCAGCAAGCCTGTTTTTGACATTGATTGGCACAAAAGTGTTTTAAAAAGACCAAATATGAAACATGTAGAACACAAAAGCAAAACTTCATTTTAGCATAATGTACTACATGATTTATGTAGAGGTACTCTGTACCTTAAGGATATATTTAAATATGTGATAAAATGTTACGTTCACTGTGCTAGGTAGCTGCAACTATTCTGTGCTTTAAAAATGGAAATCTGAAATTTTCTACTAAGCAATGTATATGTATTTTAACAAACTGTTTGATATTTAACAAACTGTTTGATATTTAGTCTGAAATGGAAAAAATTAAACTTCATCTGGGGGGCCAGCTGAGTATGCATTATGAATCTAAAACCAAAGGAATGGAAAAAGTCATTACTGAAAACGAGAGGCTGCGTAAAGAACTGAAGAAGGTATGATCATTGTAATGCATCCCTTTATTTCCATTAGTTACTGGTTGTGGCAAGTATCTTTTTTTTTTAAAATGGTTGATAAAGAATGGACACTTTTCTAAGCACTGATATTGCTATGACAGAATTTTTAATTATATGTGGAGAGGAGACATCCAAGGAGCAGCCCAAGACAGAATTTGGAAGTTGTAGTGCTAGTGATCTTGGATGCACTATTTTCCTCTAAATCAGTGCTGACCCTATCTCAACATCATTTTAGATAATCCTGTGCTTCATGTGAGGTTCAGTATTCCATAAACCTTTGTTTTTATTGAACAATAGGAAGCTGACAGTGGAGAGAAGTTACGAATAGCGAAGAGTAACTTGGAGTTATTAAATGAGAAGCTAACTGTACAGCTGGAGGAAACCATTAAGAGGCTAAATTTGGCTGAGAGCCAATTTGACAGAGCTGACAGCAAAAGCTGGAAGTCTGTTGTAACAAGGTAGGAATTGAGAATGAAGTAAGGAAGAAAAACACAAGTGTTAATTCCTCTAAATATTAGCAAACAAAATAGACTTTCATTTTCATAATTTTTCTTTCCTCTTTTGAAGATAGTTTTATATTATCCGTATTTTATTTTCGGATTCTATATTAGTATGTAGAATCAGCATGCAGGTCTCTGATAGGAATCCAGAAGATATCTAGTGTCCTGAAGTACTGGCCTTGTTAGCTGCTTCTATACTGAAGTCAGTTACTTCTCTCCCTTCTTCAGATCAGCTGTAGACTTCTGGATAGTTCTGGTAAAGGACATATTTTGTGTTCCTTGCTGCTTAAATGTATTGTATTTGTGCTTTGTGGAATAATGTCAGCATTTTTGCTGAACATAGCAAGTATTTCAATGCCTGACCACATGGATGACACCATGTGGTGTCAACACAAACTGGAAGCCACCAACCTGCATTTTCCAGCTTGGCTCCATTTGAATCTACATTTAACCATGTGAATGTGCAGAGGTTGTGTTAGAAAACCCACCGAGACTTCTATACTGCTTGGGACATGTAGGCATAGCTAAAGATCCTTCATGTGTGCCCTGAAGGCCCTGAAAGCTAACTGCAGTCAGCCAGTTGATTCTGTTATCTGTAGAAGAAGGGAGAAAAACTTAGAGACTAGCACTGGATTATCTTTTCCAGTATATAAAATGAAATGTGGGAATTGCCGTTTCCTAGATTTTCAGATAAAACTCAGACTTTGAAATCAGCATCAAAAATCATTTTTGGTTTATATATGTATTGTTTTTGGTAATAATAGTAAACGTCTACAACTTTTTACCAATAAGTTATCTGAAAGTTACCTATCAGTTATTTTAAAATTCAGGTACCACTTGCATCACTCAATGTGGAACAAACTAAAGAAAACAGTTCTATGACACCAATTTCTGCTTTGCAGCTTAGGCATACGTTTTTAATTTATCTGTACTTCCGCAGTTAGTTCAGATGCTTTTTCTACAACAGCCTGGAGATCTTAACTCTACAGCCTGAACAACTTTAATTGCATTCATTTCTTTGCTAGAAGCAAGCTGTTTAGTTCTGTGTTTTGTAGTTTGCTTACAGAAATGATTTTGGCAGTCACGCCAAAACCATTACCAGTCCCATTTTCAATAATGAGCTACATGCAAAGATGCTAGTTATATGTCACACTAGCATGTTAAATAATGAACAGATTGATACAGAATATGAAGAATATGTCTTTGATATAAGATACCTTCACATGAAACATGCCTGTTATTCATCAAAGTGGATGAGGAAGGAGAATTTTACTGCTCAAGGCAAGAGTTTTTAATTGGATATCATTTCTTGTACTGCCATATCTCAGGAAAGGACAAGAAAATGAAACAATGCTTATGCTATTAAGAGAAATAAACAGCTTGTATCCTGCATAAGGATGGAAGAGAGCAATTTTTGGGGGAAGAAATACTTAGTCCTGGACTCCTGGATGACCTCAGGATGAAATAAGATGGCATGTTGCAAAAGTACTCTTTAATAGTTGTAAACAGAAGTAGAAGGTATCTACAAAAACAATCTCTGACAGCAACCTTATTAGGGCAGAAGATCACCTGGACGGGAGATACTTATCTGATTCCATCTTAGGTCAGATCACTGTTGAACAGTCTATCTGCTGATGTCCATGATTTTACCCACTACCCACTCCCCCACAGGATCCCTGGGGGGAGTTCTGGTGCTTCTCTGACATATTGCTGAGACATTTCACTTCATTGACACTTCAGAAAGCCGTTCCTTTTTTTTAACCTTCCCCCTAACTATGTAGTGAGGTAAAATGTCTTTATGCAAGGTCAGATGACAGCCATATTTAGAGTATTTAGTAAGGAAGGAGGGCAAAACTGGCTGCCAGCCACAGGAGGAGGACAGGAACATGCAGCAAAGATGCATGCCCTTAACAGGTAGCAAATCAGCTCAGTAGTTTGAATATAGTTTTTCTTTTAATTCACCTCTTTGAAAAACATTTCTACATAGTTCTATTTAGTTGATATAGATAGCTAGTTGTGGATAGATAGATAGATACAAAATACATAGTTGTGCTTAATTGTACTTGCCTATTTCAACTGGTGTGAATAAAAACTTTTATTTGCATTTACTTAATGTGATTTTAAAGAAGTGGATAACATTTAAGACATTACTAACCTAGAGGAGCTCATTGGGCCACTTTAACATGCAGTCCATCTCACCAGCACATCTTACAAAGCATGTATGTGGTAACAGAAGGCAGACAAAGGCATCATCCAGGTGATCCTTTGGAAGGCTCTTCGGCAGGCAGCAAGATACTGGAGATCGCATTGCTATCTGGAAACCCACTTCAGATGGGACATTGGACTACATGACCTGCAGAGATACCTTCCAGCCAACATTTCAATGATTCTCTAACAACTTTTTTGTAGCCTTGTATGGCTCAAAGCAAAACGGAATCCTCCTCAAACTGCTGTTACTCCAGGGTAAACATGATTTCTTGTAGAACATTTTTGTCCTTGGAGTCTTCATCTTCTGTATCTGTATTAGCCCTTTCCTCAGTACATTAATTTATTTTTCATAAATTATTAAACCATAAGGAAAATACTGTCAAAGGTATGACACTGAAGTAAGACCAGACCAGTGTGCACACTGCATCAATAACAGACGTGCATGTTTTTAGCAGGAGGTAGTTTGGGGTTTATGTGCAATACCATAAAAAGATTCCAGTCCCTCTTTAATGCAGTGTAGACACAAAGAAAGATCCACAAAGGTGTAACATTTGGAAAAGCCTTTATTCTCAGGTTAAAAAGGTAGTTTTCATTATGCTTCTTTCAGCTCACTTATATTTATAAGACCAGTGATTATTTCAAGGCCAATGCCCCAAACATCTTTTAGGGTGTATTTTATGGCATTTAATCTCCTAAAGATATTTTAATCTCTGTTTCTGGAAAAGTATTAGCTTTTGCTCTTATCTTTTTCTAAATAAAAATACTACCAGGATGCACGAAACTAAGATGAAGGAAATGGAAATGGATATTGCTAAAAAAAACCAAAGCATCACTGACCTTAAACGGCTGCTTCAGGAAGCAACAGAACGTGAACAAAATGCTGATAAAAACTTACAAGATCTAAAAGAACAAGTGAGTAAAATTTAGCAAGGTGATTCTGAGAACAGATTGCTTAATATTAATTAATTTCTTTCTAATGTCTATATTGGTAGAGTACGTTTTTCTCTAATCTATGCTTTTAGAGGTTTTTTCAGTCCTAGTTACCATAATTGTACATCTACATATTTTAGCCAATTAATGAGGTTTACCACATATTATCAATAAGTATCCTTGACTTGCAGTCTTAGGGGAAAATTAATTTTTTTCTACTGTATTCTTCTGTAGGGTTTTGTATTATAGTTTCATTGACCACATGAAAGCCTGTAGGTACAGATCCTTCAAATGGTCTTAAAATCTTTCTACCGTGTTCCGCAGAGTGAGTTTGCTGCGGGAACTTCCCTCTTCCTTTCAGGTCTTTTTTGGGGGATTGATTTTGCCATCCTAAAAGGGATTTTCATGCCTATTTCCAATATGACCTCCTACATGCAGTCCCTAATAAGTCTTACAGATACTATTTCACACATGTAAGAGTTGATGAATTTTAAACCCGGGTACCTTTGAAAAGATGTATCAAATTTTGGCCTTTAAGTACTCCAGAGATGCAGCCCTAGGACTGTCCACCCAGATTAGCTTCCATCTTCTCATCCATTAATGTGTGCATGGTTTTCTTCCCCAGACATCTTGTACTGGCACTTCTCAGATTAAAGTACCGAATACACAACTTTCAATATAGGAAGTCATATATATTACATAAGCAAGTAAAAGTGTTCAATAAATAGAACTTGGAATTGAGTTGTATAAAACAATTATTTTGTTAATTTTTGTTTGTTTTCCCTTTTCTAAAGTCAGCATAATTAACATCAAGTATATACCAGCAGCAAAATTAACACAGAAATAGAATTCTTTCATCATGTGGTATTACTCTGGAGCAACACACTTTACAGTTTCTTCCGTGTCTCAAATACTGATGAAAGGACGTGGTCAAGGTTAACTATGTTTCAAAGAAACAGAGATTGATTGTGAATAAAACCAAACCCTTACCATTTTAGGTAGTAACAGAACAAAAGCCTATCACTAACAGTAGCCTTATGAGAGTTCACAAATTGTCACTGCATTCAAAAACTGTATAAAGTCTCATATTTAAAATACTAATTTTTTGCTCCCACATCTTCTACTGAAAGGCACCTCTGGAGGCTAAATCCTGCTCTGGTCAGGGACCTATTGTAACTTACAACTGCATGTCATTTGTAGTCAACATACACTCATTTGGGTTTTCATTGCAAAATCACGGGCTTTTCACATCATGTTTAAAAAGGAACTTGGACACCTAGGTATGCAAATAAGCACATCAATAGTATTTTTAAAGCACTTAAATGATTTAGGCATATCACTTCCTTAAGCTTATATATAAATTATGCTAATGTAGCCGTGTGTTTAACTTTCTTTGTGAATCTAACTTTTGAATACTTTTTTCTTCACCCTTCATGAAATATGTAGCAATGAGCTATACTAACTTTAAAAAGGCTGTAGATAATTAGCTTTGTGGAAACTGTCAGTAGATGAACACTTGAGTTTTTTTCTCTGTGATAGCCTAGTACTTGGTTACATCCTTAGTATTATTTTCATTCATTTTTTAATCCTGTATCAAAGAGAACTCCATCTGAACTGCATTATCCATGGATGCTGTTTTCAAGGGTAAAACTTTCTTAATTTTTCTTTTAAGATTGAGCTTCTCAAACACTTTCCTGAAGGTGCAAGGACAGAGCAAAGCCTCATCAGGGAGCTTCAGCTTTTAAGGTAATGTACTTTTTGAATAACTAAATAAATACGTCAGCCAATATGTATGAAATAAAAATGATCAGGAGATGGCCATTGTGATTTTCAGTTACATCTTTTATATTCTAAAATATTTTAATAATTTTTAAAAATTATTCTAAAATTGTTTTATATTCCAGATTAACTAATAATCAATTGGAGAAAGAAAAAGCACAACTAGCTCACCAGGTGGAGGATTGTAAGCACCACATAAACACATATACAAGTGAAGGTCCTGCAGCCGGTAATCATTTTCAATACTTAATGCCAGAGTAGTGTAAACTGGAGCAGACTAAGGTCTTGGATTTTTGAGTACTTATGCAAGATTTTTATAGAGAAGTGTTAGTAAAAATATCCATAATTAATTATCTTGAACAAGAGGCTATAATCTTTGTAAGACTTCCCTTTCCAAGATGTGTAGTTCATGCCACCATCTGCTTTATAAACCTCAAAAGACTGCTTGTAAGATGTCAGTCATTCATTGAAACCCTCTTGCCTACCCCTTCTGCCTTAGGTTACAAGCTGCCAGAGAATGTCTGTTTCCAGATACCAGCTCTGTGAATGATTTAAGACTTAGCAGGTGTCAGTCCCATGGGAAAAGCAGAGCACTATAGAGCAGCACATTACCGTACGACTGGGGGGGCGGGGAAATTAAACCCTTTAAAATTATGAATATAATTAAAAAGATCCTATATTACATTATTTCCAAGTTTCCTGCATTTAATTCAGAGAAACTGTACATGTCGTATTTCTCAGAAGTCTGCTAACAGACTGGCTGTTGGGGTATTGCATTCAATCACAGGAACTAGACACCACGTCCTAATTTGTACAAGAACTAAAGAAAAGCCCAGATGATTTGAATTTTTAATGGCTGTTGATCCCAATTGGGGATCAGCTTTCAGGAGATGCAGAACTACTGTAACAAGATTATTCATCATTGATCTTCCTTACCTTAAATTTCATAACAAGTTATCTTTTTTTTTGCAGGACATAATGAAATTGTGGAGGATAAAAATGACAAGTTAATGACAGAAGTAGCTGACCTCCAGACACAGTTGAAAGCCTCAGAGTTGGAAAAACAGCAATTAAAGGTGAGTTGCAAGGATTATCCCAGGCAAGATAGTAAGTAAAATTATGGTTAGCTAGAAAGAGCTGTTAATATCTAAACTATTATTTAATGACAAAGTCAATTTCTAAACATTATGTTTATGAAGCCTATTTTGTTGTTAATGAATGTGCTGTTCATGGGTAGATTTTTCTGCCTCTAGAGAACATGCTTATTCTCTCATCATTTAGCCTCTTAAGAAAAATGCAAAAAAAGCTGCTGTTGACCTGGATTTCCTAAGTTCTGGATAAAAGTGGTACTTCTTCCTTCTTTTTAATAGGAAGAAACAAAAAAGCTGAGAAGAGAACTAGAAAACTTTGGCCCTTCCTTTTTTGAAGAAATTGAGGATCTGAAATATAACTACAATGAAGAAGTAAAAAAAAATATTATTTTGGAAGAGAAATTAAAGCAGCTTTCTGGAGAGTTTGGCATTCAGGTGGATAGTCCAGGCAATGCTTCTGTTGATTAGGCCTGTGTTTAGTATCCTCAGTATTGATACAGAAAATAAATTCTGGGGCATTTACATAATACTGATTTACTTGTGTGTTTTTATCTTGGAATGATAAAAGTCTATTAAAGTTACAATAGTTTGGCACATACCCAAGAGTGCAGAATTAGTCAACAGCTTCTGGTCAGTATTATATACACCAGTCAAAATAGAAGTGAGTTTTACCGCTCCCAACTCCTTTGCAATACTATATTTTAGTTCAGAACAGTAATTTAGGTAATACACACGTGTCAGGTGAAGTTGAAACCTTGGACTTATCCTAAAAGTTGAGAAACTCTTGAAGTGTGCTAAGTTCCAGATCAATAAGAGTGTGTAATTTGTTCTTGCTGTCTCGTGCTATCATACTTCTTAACTATGGACTCAGGGTCAGTGTATTGGATGTCTGTTCTTACATCTCTGGTTATTTTTACCTCTATTTTAGAAAATCCAAGAACAAAGAATTGAAAGTTATAGTATATCAGCCAAACTAATGGTATTTTTATAGAGAAATTATTTTTCTTTTTGTGTATTTTATATAGCTGGATGTATACTTTTATATAGCACAGAAAAAATAAAGCCAATTCAAACAATCATACAGTCTCACCTTTATTATTTATATGCCACCTTACTCAATATGCCCTTGATGAAGTTTCCTAATTGAGATGCAGTCTGAAAATGGGTATTATTAAGCCAAGTCATGTCTCTCTCTACTTACTAAAGATCTCCAAAATAGAACTAGTATACTGCCTATTATTTATTCTTTTTGTCCCAAAATAGTGGAAGTAGCTGTAGGATATAGCTTAATTAGGTTTTAAAGCAATAGCATAATGCTGCAGCTTGCCAGTTAAATAATACATTGAAAAGTTTTCCCCCAAAAAGAAATTGTTACAACTTTAAAAAAAATTATCAAGTTTCAGGACTAATTCTGGTCCCACCTGAAAACTGTCCTTTACTGTTAAGAAACAACTAGATCCTAAATCTGAATCCTACATATAACAGTGTCATAATAATTATATTTATGCAAGTGCAACCTATGGAACTTTTACAGTTGATTGCATTCATTAGCTAGTTAGACCAGCCAGTTAGACAACATACTACTAACAATTATAACAGTTTACAGAAATGGGTTCAAAAGCTAAGGATTTTTCAGAACTGAAAATAAACATGCTGAAAGCTAGATGTCTGCTCTGAATGTCAGATCTCTCATTACATAAACTTAGTCATTTAAGAAAAACTTAAAATCGTACAGTACCTAAGCTGCTGCCTAAGCTAGAAGATTATTTGGAAAGAGTTCTGTGGTAGACACAAGTAAGAGGAATGCAGCACATACGACAATTAACTAAAAAAGAAAAATCATTTCAAGCATCAAACTTGATATCTTTCAGTCTGTCAAATCTTTGACCATCCAAGTTTGAAAAATGGTGAAACAAACTCTTTGGTTCAAAGTCACAGTCATATTTAGATCTATTAAAAGCAATTACAACAGGCTGAGAATTCAGGTATGTCTCTGCAAGTGGCCAGCGTAAACCAAGATGGTGGCGATGGAGCTAAAATAAAAAGAAATAAGGTAAGTTTAGAGATTTTGATATAGCAGCACAACAGTTCCCAACCTGGGGGGTGTGGGTGTGTGTGCTTTAATTGTAGGATCCTCTGCATTAGGGCACTTATCACATTAATCAGTTATCTGAATAACATGAGTAACAACGAAGCACAAAGGGCAAACCAGAACCAAGGTGTCCTCCACAGCTTCAGAAATAATACAAACTTGCTAATTAATAAAAAATCACATTCTTATTAACAATACTTGTTCTGTAAGTCAACATTACAAGAAATGAATTTTTTAAATAAAAGAATTAATGTTGAGCGATTCCTATACAGAGAGGCAAGAAAATATTTTATGTTCTCAATTACTTTATCTACATTATGCTACTAACTTAATGAAAAAGTTTAATCATTGTTTGTCATTGTAGTGATTCACTGGCTTAACTAATTCTACTGTCACCTGATTTGCTAGAACATTTACTACTAAAGAATTTGGAAAACAAGACAAAAAGTGAATACCTCAAAATACTTCACATATTATGAATTATTGTAGTGCTTTCCACATGTCCATCTATATATTTACCTTGATTAAACACCCATCATGACAGTGCCACACAATTCCTTCAACTTTACCCTCACTGCAGCCTTCAAACCAAGACAGTATGTCATTTTGTTTCAAAGTAGGTGGATTCTTTATTTCAAATGCTCCATGTGGTACAAGAAGATGTACAGGCTGCTTCTTGCTTCCTAATCCTACATTAAAAGAAACAAAAGTCTTCCTGCTAGTTACGTGTAATAACTTGAGATTTTCCTCACTTTTGTTATTACAGCTATATTAGATACTACAACGTTGTCCTGCCTTTAAGAGAATAGTTAAAATTTAAGTATCAAATGTAGCTGTCTCCTCATCATGTAACTTTTTATTTATATAAAATAAACATGACAGATTATATATACAGTTGTCTGTTTTGTCCTTATGGTCACCTCCTCAGTAACTGTAAAGCTACTAGCTAAATTCTTCATGCTTCAGATCATGATCAATAGCACAAACATCTTAGTTCCTGAAAATCTGGCATATTTTTTTATGAATATGGATTAATACTTAAGCCAGGCTGTTAACAAATGCATTGCCTCTTCACTGACTGTTCAACATAAATCTTCATCTAAGAATACAGCTATTAGAATTTTTTGTTGCAGTTCCTTTACATTCTGAGAAAATGCTTAGACCACGTTACTACTATTTTTCCTATCCATCCTTGCAAGTTATCCTAACAGCAAAGCTCAGAAGTTAGAACTCACTTGTGCTCATACCCAATTGGGTTTTTGTTAAAAGGCTTTTAAAGGGAGAAGCCACAACCAAAATGTAGCTTAAATTACATTTCCTTAAAAAAAATTCATATTTCATAATTTAAAAATTGCAACTTATGACTAACTCTAGGGACTCAAAAAAAAAGTGCCTGAATAAAATCTGCTACTTTAATGGACCAAACACCATCAGAAAAGCAAGTAAAAAAAGAAGTCAAGAAAAGGCACCAACAAACAATCTCAAAAAATATTTTATTTTAGTAGTAATATTTAAAACAACTTTTCCAGTCAGAATATTTTTTGAATGACTAAAGCAAAGCATTTTTATAATAAGTCCTAAAGAACATGCAGGTGAAATGAGGTTTAATAGACATAAATAGTCTCTAGTGACAACTCAGCTTTCTGAGGTGACTATTTTTGGGTGAGCGTTCTTTGAGCTAGCCCTTTCTGTCCTTTCTAGAAAGGTTACATTGCTACCTTCGAACTTTTTTTTAAACTTATACAAAGAAAATACATAGCTTTCACTCAAAAATATCACTAAATAAAAAAGTATTTAAGAACAGAGCACACAAACTTACCATATGGATTTGCATTAATATTAGTCCCAATGAGCTCCAATGTTTGTTCCAAAATTTCAGATAACGGCACCGGACTGATTTCCAGAAGCCCTGGGTCAGCATGGCGTTTCAATACAAGCGCTATTTCAGCCTCATAATTTACAACAGATGAGTGCCAGCAATACTGCTTACTATTTTTCTCCACAGGCACCCAACCTGTAAGAAAACACTGCATTTTACCAAAGTAAATATCTGAAGTTATCATATGCATACTAGAACTGTACATGCATTAAAAAAAACAAACACAGTTAACTACAAACAGAAATTCACTTCAAAAATGGATCACCACCACCACCATTTTACCTGTGCTGTATCATAGGTACCTGGCATATGTCCATTTTCATCGGGCAAAGGATTGCCATTAGAGAACTCTATGTCCTTTGCTGGAATCCAGGTATCTGGAACAGGCTTGAAATCCTCTTCAACATTCCAAACAAATTCTAGACATATAAATGTGACAGTTTTTGGCAAACTGTTAGCCAATTTTATGTTTTGATAGTCTTTCAATGCAAGTATTAAAATACCACTGATCTAAACCTTGTTTTACAGACAGTAGTCCCAGTTACTTTGTACAAGCACCAACATCTGGCACACTCAAGCAGTCTACAATTAGGAGGGTTTAAAGAAGCATAGTAGCCTTCAAGTAGTTGAAAAGTTCAAAACTAACAGATTAAAAAATAGCTACCTAAATAGCCAACATTATATTTAAACTAGAGCAAGAGAAGTAGAATAGAATAGACTATTTCAATTGGAAGGGACCTGCAACGATCATCTAGTCCAGCCACCTGACTAATTCAGGGCTGACCAAAAGTTAAAGTATATTACTAAGGGCATTGTCCAAATGCCTTTTAAACATTGACAGGCTTGGGGCATCGACCACCTCTCTAGGAAGCCTGTTCCCATGTTTGACCCCCCTCTCAGTAAAGAAATGCTTCCTGGTATTCAGTCTAAACCCCCCCTGGCTCAGCTTTGAACCATTCCCATGTGTCCTATCGCTGGATACCAGGGAGAAGAGATCAGCACCTCCCCCTCCACGTCCCTTCCTCAGGAAGCTGTAGAGAGCGATGAGGTCGCCCCTCAGCCTCCTTTTCTCCAAACTAGACAAACCCAAAGTCCTCAGCCGCTCCTCATAGGACATTCCTTCCAGCCCTGTCACCAGCTTTGTTGCCTCCTCTGGACTCATTCAAGGACCTTCACATCCGTCTTAAATTGTGAGCCCAGAACCGCACACAGTACTCCAGGTGAGGCCACACCACTGCCAAATACAGCGGGATAATCCCCTCTTTTGACCGGCTGGCTATGCTGTCTTCGATGCGCCCCAGGATGCGGTTTGCCCTCCTGGCTGCCAGGGCACGCGGCTGACCCATACTGAGCCTGCTGCCGACCAGCACCCCCAGATCCCTTTCTGCAGGGCTGCTCTCCAGCCACTCCTCTCCCAGTTTGTACTTGTGCCCGGCGTTGCTCTGTCCCAGGTGCAGA